>DF236958.1:10859-249005 GCA_000708835.1 Klebsormidium nitens | reverse complement strand
GGCCCCCCGGTGCTCAATGGGACTGCCACACGTCGGCACGGGAAGCAGCGATGCCCCTTCCAGGGGATGCATCGAGGGGCAGCAAGCACGCCAGCTGACATCCAAGCGGGCATCTTGGGTGAACGACAGGTGGCACGTCACGAACCAAGGCCTCTGCTCCGAATGCCCAGGCTCTGCACTCCCCTCGTTTCTTGCCTCGGCGTTTTGCCACTGGAATTGCTTTCAATATTGCTGTCGCAAGCCTGCTCCCAACGACAAGAAACTGAGGAGCAGGGGTTCCAAGTTCCATTTGCCTTGCTGTGTCCAAATCAGACAGCAGGGACGTCTTTCTTCCAACGCGCCGTGCATTGGGGGCTTGCGAAGGTTGACCAACGACAACTTTGAACAGTGACCGAGCATTTTGCGCCATGGCGCAAGTGCTCAGAACGGTTGATGCAGCAGAGGTTTCTCAAACAATGCACAGCCACAAGGTGGGCGTTGAACACCGGGCAGATGTAGAGCAGCCTGCGACAGAGATGCAGCTTGGTTTTGTGGAGAGCCTGGGCTCGGAGCTACAGCACTTTGAGGAAGCAGAGCTTGAAAGTATGAAAGCAGGCCTCGCTTGGTTGTCGGACCAGGTAAGTTAGTGTTGGTGATCATTTGTCTTTAGATGTGTCGGGCAAGTGGGCTGACTCTAACCCAGTGTACATTGATAGGAGAGGAAATCTTGGAGCCTGACTCTCCTCTGTTGGAAAAACAGTCACACATAAGTTGCTTTGGCAGGACCTCAGATCTAAAAGACTACTTCAAAGGACGTGTTTGTTGACAGGTGGCATCCGAAGCACATTACGGTCAGGGAACTTGACGGGCAGATTTGTGTAGAACAAGAAGAGTCATTAGGGTTTGCAGGCTATGTATCAGGTGGACGACATTCTTGCTGGATAATGAAGGGCTGGGTTAAGATCAAGAAATCTGAATCAAACATGTTCCTGAGGACGCCAGCAGAACCGGCTGAGTGCTCAAAGCTGCTGGCAGTCTACATTGTGGCAGCTCAACAGAGAGGTTGTTGATACAGATTACTGATTTGTGACTAGTCTGAGAGGTCGTTTCTAGGTTCAGATCCTTTTCTGAAATGTGGGCATCACATTACAGATATCCCAGGCCTGATGATGTCATATTGGACCACACTGAAATCTGCAGTTGGGTTTGGCCTCGAAGCCAGCTGGTTGACTTTGAGAGGTACCCACTTTAAGGATGTGACATAAGAGTTTCTTGATTACGAGGAGGAGGCCTCGACTCCCAAGAAATCCACAACGTACTGCCTGTAGCTTTCCTGTCCCCTTCTCCTCTCTATCCGGCTCCCAAAGATGGTGTCAGACGGTTCTCCTAGTTCGCGCTTTTTCACACTTCACTGAACGGCGAGCCACTCCAACCTTGTGAGACAATGGAAGCAAGAGACCGGTTGCCAAACCCCCTCGTTTTTGTTTTCCAGATTAACCTTTCCTTGAGGCTCAAAGCAAAGGTCCGAGCACTGCCTACCTTCCCGCCCATATCTGGTCAAGAGAAGAAGGATGAGACACACGACACTTCACCCGATGGCAAGCAAGCTTCTGATGGCCCTCTCACGGAGAATGAGAAGGCAGCGGTCGAAACCATGTTCCGTGTGGAGGGTTTGGTTAACCTGCTCAGAAAACAGCTGCCAAAAGAGGAGCTTCTGAGTATCTCAAACGTTGCCCAAGCGGGAGTTCTGAACGGAAAGAAAGGGGTCGAGAATCAGGGCAAGGCAGACGGCGTAGTCCCTCAGACGGGGCCTGGCAGAGCGGCACCCCCGGCGAAGAGGAAAGGCAACAAGATTGCTGAGAGAAGCAACTCGGTCGGCAATGAAGAAGTCCAGCTGGCAAGGGCAACAGAGGTTGGGAGTGCGTGCAAGAGCGAGGCCCCGCCGAGAGTTGAACTGAACAATGCGGGGGCACTCGATCTGAATGAAACTGGAGACCCAGCGCAGCAGAACGGGGCAGAGGGGAGCCATCTGCCATTGAACGGAGGAGTTGGATCAGGGGACGCAAATGGGGAGGGGAGTGGAAACGGAGACTCGGGCCAGGATGGGCAAGATGCGGCAGACGGTGAGGAACTGGCGGTTTTGATGATTGTTTCCGAGTTGCGCCCACATCCCTCATGTCGGCGTCGGCGTGAACCGTTTCTTTTCATTGGTTTCCTCAAATGTAACAACACAAGCCGTTCATAGCAGCAACGTGCTCCAGGAGACATCTGAAAAGTGCCTGTTGACATGGAACTTTGACTTAAGAGGCACAAGCTCGAAGTTCAGTGTTCAAGCTACGTTTTTCTGGACTTTCTGTTCGTTGGACACTTTCTCTTGTTGTACCTCCAGTGAAGTATAGCCAGTACCTCCTCGCTTGATCAGTCTCCTCGACCATGACCATCGACTTGAGGACGCTTGAAATAGGAGTTTGGGGATCAAGTCAAACCACCTACACCTCTTAAAAGCCAGACCACTCAAACCACTTGACTAACCCAAAAGGTGCTCTAAATGATGTTGCTTCCTGTGCCCCCCATAATTCAAACGCCTTCATTCTACAAAATTTTCTTGTTCAATTTCCGGGTGTGGGCCTTAGCCAAGGGCGCTTTTCATAACAAGCAACCTTGAAAGCTCCAATTATCTCGCTTGCAGAGTGAAAGACCTGTCCTATACCTCCGCAAATACTTGCTCCTGATCGAAGCCGCCAGACCCTTCACAGGCAGAGAATCTCACTTGCGACAGTATCTGCTTAACAGGGATTGGAGCCCAACAACCCTTCCATCTCTGGTTTTGCCCTGTACCTCCTTGCTCAGTTGACCAGCAGCTCGCCATCATCAGTGAACCCGCTCCCAAGCCTTCTTCTGACCCGCCACGATCCTCTAATGTTCCAGGTGACGTCAGCAAGGGTGCCGGTCAGCCTGCCGATGATGGCGGCGATAACAACAGCAAAGGCGGGGACGAGGACGGGGGCGGTGACGACAGCCAGCCGTCAGCGGAAGACGACCCGTCAATTGCGGAGCAGCTCGCGGACATACGGTCGTCGCTCGCAGTCATCGGGCGCCAGCACAAGATCGCGCAGGGGATCCTGGTGTACCTGATTGTCAGCACCACGATTCCGGCCTTCACGCTGATCCGGGTTAGTAATAACCACGTTCAGCTTGCCAGGTTTTTCTAGCATAGGCGAAACTCTGAACTCTGATTAGCATGAGGCGTATCAAGAACCTCGGGCACAGTTGAGACCGTTGTTTGCAGCATATCGACTCCGCCTTCAGTATGATCAGGGTTCGTCGGATCAGAGTCTAATACCAGGTATCGAGCCGGTTGCCTCAACATCTTGTACAAGAACTTGCTTTGTGGAGCATTGTTTTCGTTCCCTGGAGTCTGCTTTAAATCCTGGCCCTATCAATTCGGTATTTTTATGCTGAACTTTGAGATCACTCTTCTCTGGTCAGCCGCAACCCACTACTTTTGGCGAGATTGGTCACCTCTTTTTGCTTTTTACTGCCCGAGCTTCTCTTCCATAATCCTCCACATGATTGCGTTTGCGAACTTCACGCAACGGCAGACACAAGCGATTCTCCGTATCAACAGATCCCCGCTCAATCAAGCGGCACTGGTCGCACATTATTCGCCCCTCCTGCTCTTGGCGGTGGAAGAGCTTCTCTTACCCCTCGGCTCTGCGTTGGAAGATTCAGTCGGTACCACCTTTACTCTTCCTGTGGACGCGAATATTTCTTCTCCCCTTCTTCTACCTCGAAGCGGAAGAGCCAGTCACTGCACATCATGAAATTCATCAAACCTTTCGGCTGCCGTTCTGAACTAGACACCTACCCGACGTCATCGTTCTCGGGGAGTTGATTTCAGCCGCCTCCCCTACACCATCTTATTGTGGAATGATCCAGTCGCTATCACATTTGCATTCATCCCGGAACCGAACCCCTGACCGTCTGTCTCTTCCCGCTTTCCCGCAGCTGAAAATTCAGTCGCTGCGCATCGTCAAACCCATAAACTTCAAACTCTGGGCGGTCAATCTGGTTCTGAGAGCGAGAAGAGGTTCTAAGCCATCTTCCCTTACCCGGTAGTTCGAAGTAGAAACTTCAGGTTTACGCTTCTGAGGGGACGATTTTAACCCCATTCCCCTCCCCCCGCAGTGAAGATCCAGTCGTTGCGCATCCTCAAACCCATGTATGAAAACCTTTCGGCAGCCAATTTATCCATTGAGACGAGGAGTAGCAGCAAGACGATTCACTTGCTGCTTTTGGGGGGGTGGTTCTAACCCGTTTGTCCTCCCCCCGCAGTGGAAGATCCAGTCGCTGCGCATCCTGAACCCGCTCAAGCGCTTCCAGAAAGACATGGAGAAGGCCGTCTTGGGCAAGACGGACGATTCCGTGATCGACGATTTGCTGCCCTGGAAGTCCAGCGAGACGCAAGAGGTCGACCCCATCGTGCAACAGTTCCACGTGGTCCAGGAGGCGCTCGGTGAGCCCGCGTTCCGATTCCGCTTTGGCGTTCGGAGCTTTTGAGTTCTGTTCCGTTCCGTTCTGATTATTGCTTATTGAAAGCGTTCTCCGCTGCTGTTGGCGGAAGCAGGTCGACCCAATCGTGCAGCAGTTCCACATGGTCCAGGAGGCGCTTGATGAGGCCGCGTTCCGTCTCCGTTTCCGTTTGTTTTCTTCCATTCCGTTCTGATTGTTAGCTTTTGAATCTCTGTCTGCTCCTGCGGACAGAAGCAGGTCGACCCCATTGTGCAGCATCCAAGAGGCGCTCGTGAGCTGGCGTTCCGTTTCCGTTTTCGTTCCGTTTTCGTTCCGTTTTGTTTAAGCTTTCGATTCCTGTTCCGTTCTCTTCTAGTAGTCGGGTTTAGAAAGCGTTTATTCGCATCTGTCGGCAAAGGCAGCTTGACCCCCTCGTGCCACACTTCCCACATGGTCCTAGGCGCTTAGTGAGCCCACGTTCCGTTTCCATTTCCATTTCCGGTCCGTTTTAATGAGGTCTGTCATTCCGTTTCATTCGCTAAGTTTCGAGATCTTTGTCTGCTCCTTGGGACAGAAGCAGGTCGACCAACTCGTTCAGCAGTTCCACTACGTCCAGGAGCGCTCGACGAGCACGCGTTCATTTCCCTTTGTGTCCACTCCGTTCCCGCTTTCGTTCCTTTCGATTCCGTTCTGGACAAATATTTGACGGACCCGTCGGGCAGCAGTTTCAGTTCGCTCAAGGGGCGCTCGGTGAGGCTGTCGCCATTTCCCCGATCAATCATTTCTTTAGACCGCACTTTGTTCATCTGGGTAGATTCGAAACGGCCAGAACAGATTAGGTTTGAATTTGATTATCTAATAGCGGAAGTTTCCAAGGCAGGGGGGCCGAGAGGAGAGGACGCCGAGTTCAGCGTGGAGGCGGACATGCGCAGTCGCACGTGACATTAAGAGAGCTCACAACCAAGAAATCTGAAACCACGTCGCAATCATCAAACCTTGAAAGCCCAAAGTACGCTAAGTCAACGAAGACAACGCTTCTCTAACGAGAGTCACCCCTCGTAGGCGGTCCGTCTGAGGAGGACGCTAAGTTGACCGTGGAGGCGGACATGCGCGCCGCTTGTGATGTCAGAAACGCAAACTCAACTCACTCTTTCACGAATTTGCTAACAAGAAAGACTTCGTCAAACACTGATTCTTTTCGTTCAGGTGGGCCGTCCGAGGAGGACGCCCAATTGACCGTAGAGGCCGACATGCGCGCCGCGCGCTCGCACGCCAAGAAGCACTGGTGGCAGATCGGCCCCTTGCGGCCCCAGGAAGACCCGGAGCTCCTGCGCACGCGCACAGAGCGCGCGCACCTTAAGCGGCTCGCGCCCATCCGCTTCTTGCTGCAACTTATCGGCCATGGCGACCAGGCGGAGCGCGCTTAAGACTCCCGGGTTGTAGGGTTTTGGGCTGCGGGGAGTATGGGTTTGAAGAACGCGTAATCGAAGCGCCAGGTTATGTTGGTGGGAGGATGCGGGAAGTGAAAACATGGGCGCGTTAAATAGGAGCACCAGGTTTCGTTAGCAATCTGTGCGGATCCATAACCTGGGGACGTTTCATAGGAGCGCCAAGTTTTGTTGGTGGGGATCAGCGGGGCATCCAGAACCTGAGAACGCTTGATTGGAGAGCCAAATTTGGTTGGTGGAAGTCCATTGTGGGGCACCTTAACGGTTGGAAGCGGAGGTGGCTGGTGGGTAGGCGCATATAAGTGCGCAATACGAGGCGGTATGTGAGGGAGCCCTTTCGAATCAACAACATATGTGAAGCACTGATTGGGGGTGTGGCTATTTGGGTCACGGGTGATGTTGCACTCTGTTCGTCCTACTTAATTTTGAATACCAAGGCCTATGGTGGACCAGCTTCGTTCATACTTGGAGTCTGGGCCACATATTAATCACAACAGTCTAAGTCAGGCTACACATGTTTCTCGTGTAAAGTTGGCACATCAATCAAGGGACGAGCATTTCTTACGGAGCCAAAGTAGCGGTAGACTATGGGCAAAGCAAACGCTAGTAGATAGGATGGAGGGCGTGGCTATCTATCCATCGTATGGAAGCTGAAACTATAATTTGATTCGTATTGCATGATCTTAACGTAGTGAAATATACTAACTAAATCAGGTCCTAAGACGGTTAATATCTTACCTCGCCTCAGAATTGCAGCGATGCTAAGCCTTGGGCTATATAAGACTCCATGAAGGAACTCTCTGCTTGCAACAAAAGTCAAAAGTTCTCTATTGCTACTCGCGGGATCCGCTGGCTCTTTTGGGATTCCTCGGGACTCAATCAATGTCTATCGGATCTATGTTTACAGCGCTGCGGTGCTCAGCTTGTTCAATGCTAAGAAGACTACATGAAGCTCACAACGGAACAAAACGTACCACCTTTTATTCACAGTCATCGTTTTACCGTGGTCTGTCACACCCCTTCGAACAGTCTCAGCTTAAAACAACAATGATAACGTCAATATCAATATGGATAGTGAAAATGGACGTTGGCCAAGCCATTTCAAAGTCGTATGTGAGGGCCACAGCACCTCAATTGTCACTCCGACTCCCTGCTATGCTAATATCCCTCGCTCCAGCAATGGTGAATAAATCAACGCGACTTACAAAACCACTTACATCGCCAAAGGCCTCGCACCTGCAGTCACCTAAGTGCACGTACTCGGAGGCCTGGTGCCGGTCGGGCCGAATTGAATTCGCCGTACTGTAGGGATTCGATATATTTCGATCTAATTCATGAAGGGTAAGGTCCATGAAGGGTAAGCGAAGTGCCCGGGGATTTGCTGAGCTCAAAAGCGAGGCCACGTGCTTACGAGATCACGTGCTTCCTCCCGTCCAAGCGGTCCCGACCAGGTCGACGAGGTCCATACCATACAAGCTAGCGTCTTTGCATTGACCAGCTTATGATAGCTAGACTTTTGCATACGATCATGCGATGACCTTTTTGTTGGAAGTGGATTCTGCCGGCTCTATCAACCGTTTCTCTCATGCCGCTGGCACATTGTAGGTAAAAACCAGAACATTGTGAGACGGTTTACATAACGCTGTTGTTGCGACCATCTTTTATTAGCGTCCCAAGCTTGGATATTCCGGCAGAAATCCTGGAGGCAACAATCAAACAAGAAAACAAAAGAGAGAGTGATGCACACAAAGCAAACTCAAGTGCAGAAGAGACGCATTCGCATTGACTGGTTCAGCAATGGGACCAAGCAGCGTGAGGGTAAAGCGTTATGGCGGCAGATGAAGTACCCTAGGAGTTTCTCTGATTCGCAAACTTCAAAGTCTGAAGCATGGAGCTTGAAGGTGGCAACGCCCCATCGTCTGAAGATCTGGGCTCTGAAAGAGCATGTGAAGGAGTGGCAATGGGGATCGATGTGAAAAGAGACTTTGTGCTTCCAATGGATCTCCTGCTGGCGAGTGCGCTTGGGTTGGAAACCCCTCCTGCTTCTGTGTATACCCCAGAGGGAGCTGTCTATGTTGAAATAGGCGGGGTTCCTAAATGGAGATTCTTTCCCCTGCTCGAGCAGAGTCCCCTGACTTTCAGCGATGTAGACGTGAGCACCCTAGTCGACTTCTCCTTAAGGAGAGTCAAGCTGGAAGCCGTGTTGCAATTCGTGCAGCAGAGGTTGAACAAGAAGCATCTCGCACTTTCGAGCAATAGCTTGCAGCACTATGCGTCCACCAGCGGTAAGGACCCCAGCAAGAAGGTCAGGGCTACTCATGGGAACACGCCCGATTGGTATGCCCTTTTTGCCTGCACTGGACCTGGTTGTGGAACCAAGCTGTTGGTCGGGGGTTTCTTCTCCCAACCCCCTGAGCCAGCAAAGGGACAGAGCCGGCAGCCTCCGACAGGATTAGACCCCAGGGTTTACGTGTGGGGTTCCCCGACACCGTTTGAGCGGAAGAAAACCGGGAAGGGGGGTAGCTTTCTCTCTGGCCATGTTCTGCACTGTCTGTGTGAGCACACTCTAGACAAAAAGGGTTTGTCGGCTGCTTATGGCAGACTCTCTGGTGAAGCGCGACTCAATGCGAGGGCAGCTGCAAACCGGCCTGCGCACAATGACCTGCTGTCCGCGGCGAGTCCTGGGAAGGTGGCAGTGGGCAACTTCTCGGGGGCAGTAAGGACCAGGGCGGTGATCAATCAGCTTCGGTGGGAGCAGAGACGCGCAGAGAGGCCCTGGGGCTCTGATCAGTATGCGGGGCTGAGAATGGTCAAGGAGGAGCTTAGGGACCAGGAACGGTCCAAGATCCCCCGCTCGGTGGACCTCTCGAACCGCGTGCTTTGCATAGTGCAGACAACCAAAGAAGACCCGTTGTCAGGGGTGTTGCTCACGGAGAGCATGCTCATAAAGTACCGAGCTCTGCACAGAAACGGCTTTGGGGCGGATTTCACTGCGGGCATCATAAAGAAGACCCTGGTGAAGCTGGCGAATGGGGACACGGCCATCAAGCAGATCCTGGTCTTCGCCATCGTGGCTGTCAACCCCTATTCTGGTGAGAAGAATTAGCTTTCCTTGTCGTGATGCAGAAAGGGGGAACCGCCAAGAACAGCAACGTGCACAACCGCTTCTGGACGCCCCTTATCACATCCTGCAAGAGCGCCGAGGCGCTGAGGAGATTCAACTACTGCGTTCTAACCGAAGAGGGGCCTCTGGCGAAGCATGGCGGCAGCCCCAACACACTCAACTTCGGCATCGCGAGCTGGGGAACTGGTTCGGATCAAAAACTGTTCCAGGGAGACCAGGTGCGGGCCTATCCCAAGACCCAAATCAAAAGAAGGGAAAAGGAAGGCCAAGCGGCCCGGGCCAAGAGACCGGCGGAAGCTGGCAATCTATGCGGGGTGGTATGCGTCCAAAACGCCCAAACTGGAGGAGCCGAAGCTGGAGAGCAAAGTCGAGGGGAACCTCGTGGGCGAACGCATCAAGGTGATTTTCTGCTTACGAGTCGGTTCTGGCCATGGGATGAGAGACCTCTGCTTCTTCTCTACAATTTGTTCTTCTCTACAATTCGTTAAGGCATTGAAATATACTCTTTCGTGTTCTGGCATTGATTCCTTCTTTCATTTGTAGACGAGAATTAGAAGGGGGGCAAATTGTGCTAATGTGGAATTTGATGTCGTGTCTACTCACGATTTTCTTCTGCGACCCAATGAATCGACTCGACTCATAACTCAAATCGACCTTAAATCGACTAATATTGAGGTCGTAACAACAAGTCTGGGTCCCTATAGGTGTTGTGGGAGAAGGGATCGCACAAGGACGTGATGAAGGACTGGCTCTTTCCGGGCCTTGTCGTGTCGCATGATGCGGTGCGGGGCACGCACCATGTCATCTACGACGACTTCTCTCAGGAGGACGAGTACCTAAACGAGCTCAAGTACCACATCTGCCGGCCTGGGGAGAAGGACATGGAGGTCGTGGGACGTGACTACGTCCCAAATTCGTACGCAGGTCAGCTTTCTCGATTCGGTCAGTTCTCTCTCAGCTTCCCCGCTCTTGCGCTCTAGTTGACAAAATTCGCATAAATTCGCGCTAAAATTCTCGCTCCTTCTGACGCATCTCCGTTTCCATTGTTTTACACTTCACCGGGAGTCGTCTTTCAAATTCGACCCTTGTCTTTCCTTTTCGTTCCGTTCCGCTTCTTTCCGAATTGCTCCATTCTGTTCCCCTCCGCTCTGTTCCGCTCCGTTCCGATCTGGTCCATTTGGCGCCGCTCCGTTCCGCTCTCTTTCGCGTCGTTTTGATGGTACCGTTCTGGCACTGCTTCGTTCCGCTTTGTTCCGCTTCGTTCCGTTCCGCTGCAATCTGCTCCTTTTTGCTCCGCTGCGTTCCGTTTAATTTCCAATCAGAAATTAGAAATCTTGGGACCAAAGGACTTTCTTCAATTGTTTCTCTGACGAGAGTCTCGAGGACTATGTGTTTCTCTTACCGAAACTGCTGGCTATGCTTAAAGCCCGTTCGTTTTGACTTCGCGACGTTTGAAAAAGCGCTGGGTATGTAAAATAATGGGTTAAATGGTGCTCGGAAAAGACAGAAAAGACCAGGGTGATCAAGTTGTATTTTTTATGAGATTTGCTGCTGACGGACACCGGCGCCGCAACTTCTCAGGTGTTTCGCAGATACTCGAATTAAAAGCAGAGATACTCAAATTAAAAGCGGCCTCATGACAAGAATATTCAAAAGTGCGTCGATTCAGAGCCTTAACCTGTTGATCAGCTTTGGGTGGCTATGTCGAAAAATGGAAAGCGAAGAGAACAGAAGAAATTTAAATCATGCAGGGTTCTTGGAGGGCGCCGACGCCGACGCGGACGCCGACGCGGACGCCGACGTGGACGCCGACGTGGACGCCGACGCGGACGGGGATGGCGGTGGGGCTTCAGGTGAGGGGTGGGAAAGATTGTGAACGCAAGAGAGCTTGATCTAGCGCGACTCCTGCCGAGAACGTCACCGTTTTTCATGAGGTTTCGGATGAGCCGTTGCGAGAATGGTTTTCGTATCTCAGTCCGTTCTTCACGATCCTAAGGTTCGTTCTTTACTTATCCAGGTTCTGGAAGGAGAAGCGGGAAGAAGCGCAAGAACGAGGACCGAAGTGCGGGGAATGACGCCGGCCCTTCGGGTGAGCCGTTCTATTTCTGTGCACAATTGCGCGAAGACTAAAAAAGGTGCGGGGTTTTGTGCCACGAGACTTTTCGTCACTTGTCTTTGGTGTTCCCATTTGTGTTCGCAGTAGAGCGGAAGGATTGGTCGGGGCTGCATTGAGCATTGGTCGGGGCTGCAAATGACATTCGCTCGCTCTTTTCCTGGAGGCCAAAAAGAGCTCCAAGGTGCTCACTGCGAAAGAAGAGGAGACATTTTTTGAGCCTCCAATGACGCTTCTCTTTGACGACTTTCTTCGTATTTTCTCAGCGCCCGCTTCGCCCGCAACGGCTGCGAAGCGCGCGAAGCCCGCGACGCGCGCGACGCGCGCGACGCCCGCGATCCGGGTTGGGAAAAAGTTGTCGTCGCGAGCAACGGTGAGCGTGGAGCAGCTTTTTGACTTAGGTAGGGGCGCAAGTAGTCTTGCTTCATTCGAGCAGGTGGCTTTAATAGCCGCCGAATCGCTTCTTCGTTGTCTTTAATCCGCCCCGACCTTGTACACAGGCCCCGCTGGTCCTTAGTGACACCGAGGAGAGTCACAACGAGGAGAGCCAGGCAGTCGCCACACTGAACGTTGATGGGGGTGAGCACAAAACAGTTCGATAAAAACTCACCAAGCGATCTGCACATGATCTACGGTAGTGGAAGCGTTCTCGCTTTAGCCGACTCTCGTTACCTGACCCCTTGCTCCTCCTTGCCGCCCGTGATCCGCCAATGATGGTTTATAACTCATCTCCAATCCTTCTTGTTTCAGCTCGCACCAGGAGCGGGAAGGAAAAGCTGTGCAGCGACGGGGAGGGAAGAAACCATGGGGCGACTTCGGGTAAGCGTTCGGCGGTGTTCAGGGCGACCTTGGGTGACCTTGCTCATTTATTAACGAGATCAGACTGAACCCTGGACGAGATGAGACTGAACCCTGGAACGGTCTTACAGACAACAAATGTCCAGCAAGTGCTTTTTTGGGTTGAGTTCACTACTATGTCATTTTTCCTCCTAGATTTTAAAGTTAGCGTCCTGGTCGTGTCATTATCGGTGGCGCGTTTTGATACCAATCGTCGTCTCCTGCTACAGGCGGCAGTGGAGCATACGTGGCGACTGACGTACCAAAGCGGAAACGAAGCCGTCCAGGATATATGCGTCTTGGGTAGTGGGAGGGTAGGAGAGAGACAAGGAAGGGTAGGAGGACCCATGAGGTTAAAGGGAATAGGTTGTTTGTGGGGAGATTGTACATAATAAGGGGGGGGGGGTTGCACGTCAAGTAGCTCGTGCTAAATCGGTCTTGTCATGCACTCTGGTGATCACTTGCTAGTCGCCGTCGTTGATGCACTCAAACAAGAATGCAATGAATGTGTAGTTCATGGGAGCTTTCTGGATTCTAAAAATTGAAACGAAACATGCACGCTTGACAGCCAAGAATGTACACCTTCTTGTGTAGATGGCATACGCGCGTGGCGGAGCAGGATTTACATCGAGCTTGTTCGTTCTTACAACAACTTTATTCGCTTTGAATGGCATCCAAGATACATCCGAGGAAAGAATGATTGTCCCATCAGCGCTATGGCAGAAAGTTCCATGCAAATGGGAGGATGGTTTATAATCAAATCGTGAATGGCGGAGCGGGTTGCATGTCTGTGAATGATCTCGGCGCATGTGTAAGTAAACGCCCAGAGTGCCAAACGGCGGCCCAAATGAATGATCGGAATGGCATATAGCCATATGCAATGAGTGGTGCGATGCTATGAAACGAGTGGGAAACCTCTGTAGCTAACGCACGAGGACAAGGGAACACAACATTCTCGAGGTTCAGAAACGTGGCCATGGGTGTCAGACGTGCAGATTTGATTTCGGACCGCCTGCTGCATTGTCCCCGAGAAGTATCTGAGCGTCCCGATCTAATTGCAACCCGCCCTACTAGTTATAGCGCTTCTGCGTCATGATAACCTCTATTCTCTTCACTATATACTCCATTATCAAATGGACCACAGAATCGTACTTACTGGTGCTTAACAGCGGCTATAACAGATTCACTTTCTCCTCAACAAGCTCTGCACCCACGGGTCGTTGATCTCGGCGTACTGCTCGTAAGCGACGGCGTTGATTGCGGCCGGTCCCGGGGGATGATGATTTGGCCGCCGCTGTTTCGCCTAGGCCATTGAGGACAAACTTGATCTCCTCGCGGTTAGCAGGGGCGGAGAACCTGTGCAAAAACAACTGCAGAGAATTTCGTCGCTCAGCAATCGGAAGGGAAGTCTACCCCCAAGAAATCTCCTTTGGTAGGGATGTTTGTTGATCTTCTCGGAGTCGACGGAGGGGGAAACCATCACCAGAGAAAGTTGTCGCTCAGATGAAAGGAAGAGAGGTATGCGGACAAATCCGAGTGTCACGTCAAGCCGTTGAGCGTCAATTGTTTGTCGGGTGGCGGATACCTCATACATCGGCGTAGTAGGCACGACGAAGTAGACTATTAAGAGGGGCAGGGATTTGGCTCAAAACGACGACGGAGATGAACGGAACCTCGAAACAAATAGCGGCCAATCAGGAACAGGGAAGGCAGCAGGAACAGGGAACGCAGCAGTATCCCCATGCTGATGGTTGAGCTTTGCGAGAATCTAGTCCGAATAGTCGAGATTGTTTGAGATAAATTTTCTTGTTGAAGCCCGGTTGAGCACGACTTCAGTGAAGAGAATGACCACGGTTTCTGAGATCGATCCGTCATGATTGCAAGGCTGCATCAGGGACAAGCTTTTGCAACAAAAGGCGCCCTCTTTTTCAGACGAGTGTCGAAAAGGAGAAGATTGAACCGCGGGAGACATACGGGAGAGAGGGAATGTTTGCGGAACGGATTTACAAACTTTTGGCTTGTTAATTCGAACCATTTTAAGCAGTCTCCATCAGCCTTCAAAAAGGGCGGCCAGCGTCGCAGCTAAGCCGACCGACCTCAGTATCGTTCCCTCACCACAAACCTCCGGCACTCGGCCCCACTCTCCAGCAGCAATCGCTCGTATCACCCCGATGTCGTCATTGCAAAGTAGTTCCCGCTCAGGCTCCGTCGAGGGGTTGGCGCCGGAGGCTTTTCCCCAAATAGGATCTCCCGGTCTGCGGCTGGGCTGGCTGATTCCCCGATCTCACCGGGGGGTCCTCCTGGGCAATGTCGGCAGTTGGGGGATCCCCCTAGGCGTTCTTGGCAGCCCGTGACTGACCGTCCGGTTCTTCACCCGGGGGATTTTCTGGGCGCTCTCAGCAGTCTCCGTTAGGGCTGGTGTCCAGAGCGCTCTTTCAAAAATTGTCCCCGAGCTGGACCCCTCGTCAAGTTGTCGCGGTACTCAATGCATTTGCACAAAGACGATGCGCACGAGGGAGCCGATGACTGTAGCTTTAGTGGTCCGGCCACGGCCCATCTGGGCGCAAGCGTAGCCAGAGGTTAGTCAACGGGAGGTTAGACAACGGAAGTACCTGGAGGGACTCTTAAAAGTGGACGTTGCGGTTTGCCTGACATTCAGCCGCCATCTCCGACGGCATCATTTGCTAGGAAATTTGAAGCATCTAAGGAGCTCGCACACTGGGTTTGAAAGAACTTGTTGGCGGGTTGATCAATCGAGTAGACATCAAACAAGCACAGCTTTCAAACCACTCGAGGTTGGTCTGAAAAGAGTGGGTAACCTTCGCAACTCATAGGTAGTTTTGTTTACTTCGTATCATGGAATAGAATAGAAACAACAAGACTTTACGTACAACAGCCCAGAATTCAATTCTAAATCCATGTCACATGGAGCTACTGCAGGCATGTTACTTGGCAACTGAACATGAGCACAGCATCCTTCCCAGCCTGCTGATGTTGCGCGCCGATGCGTCAAAGTGGGGGCTCTTAGGCGCCTTGCCGTCTGTGAGTGAGGCGCGCGAGTACCCCAGCCGGACGCCCTCCGCCTGCAGCTCCATTGACACGTGAACTCCAAGAGCGAAAGTGTCAATACTTCCCCTTTCACACAGAGTCTTTGGAATGCCCACCGATATCGGTGCAGAGTGAGCAACATTGAGTTCAGGCAGCACGCAAGCGGGGCTCACGAGTAAGCTATCGTTCTGGGACACCGACCCGGGAGTGAGGTGGTTAAAGCATCCAAGAAAAGGCGACTGAATTTTTCTGAATTTGTCAACATTGCTGCGACGAGGGATGAGCCAGAAAACCACACTTCCTGAAACAGGAGGTTAATGGCTCTCCATTTCATTGATGCAGAACGCTGACACACAGAGAGATCGCCAGGACTCCATTCCTCAGAACAAAGGACTTCTTTTTCACATCATTGATAAAGCAAGAGAGCTTCTGTTGCTTTCAAAATCCATCACGTCCAGAAAAACCGGCTTTAGAAAGCCTTAATCGATTTGGACGACCAGAGGGGAGGGCAAGTGAAGACCCGTACTAAAATCCGCGCAACTCATCTTGTGCGGCTGCGCATGCTGGTCAGCATAACCAACATGTCGACGACCGGCAAACCAGGGGTCTCATCCCCAGGTTTGGTCAAAATACTCAGGAGCTTAAAATGTAATACACCTCCATCTCAAGATGCCCACCTCAGGCGGCGTTCGCACGCTGGCCGCCGTGACCTGCTGACGGCGCCCTCACAGTGCTCGCCTCGCCGTGGATGTCCTTCTTTAGCCGCGCCTCCATCTGCTTCACACGCTCGCGCTCGATGCCCTGCAAAAGCAAAGAAGCATGTTATTCAATTTTGCTCCTCGCGCCGGCCCCGCACCCCGCACTGGTCAGCATGCACCTGAATACATGTCTCCACATAAACGCCCCTGGAAAAAGTGATCGAACTTTTGTCTCCAAGTTGCACCTTGACTCGATGCTCAGATGCAGCTTGAAAACAGAACACAGCAACGAGGCCCAAATGCACGTGTTTTGAGGCACAAGAAATACTTTGTCTGCATGTTTCGGTCGATCTGTTGCGCAAGCAAACAATTGCCATCGCGATGTGCACAGGAATAATCAGCAAGCCAGTGTATTTTGTATCATCATTCCACATCTGTCACCGCATGCAGTCAATAACGCATCAGCTGTGTAGTTGAAGTTGAGCAACCTCAATGCAACCAAGGGCACTCACCTATAAAATGCAACACGAGGACCGTGCTGGACCGCCCAGACCAGTTGTCCAACAATGGGGCGCCAGCATGTCCCTGCTGAGAGACCAAGTACACTCAGTGAGAAGAGGAAATTTAACGATGCATGTATGAATGATTTTGTCCACAAAATAACAGACAGAAAAGAAAAGAATAAAATCATGCCGGTGACGTTCTTTTCGTGAAGGCCCGCTGACTGATAGTCTACTTGGTGCTGGAAGAAGCAGACAGGTGCAGTCTCAAGCAAAGAGTTGCAGTCCCAGGGCATGAGCACAGCACACCAGGAGCAAATAAAGTCTTCATGCAGCAAAACGATGACACCTAAGAGCCTTACCTGCACGAGGTTGCGCTGGTGACGAGTGGACAAAGGGGCACATGGAGCTCCTGGTTGGCCACTGGCTGAGCGCTCCTCCAGGGCTGCAGAGCGGGAGACAAGCGGGAGTGAAGACCCTTGGAAGCTTTGGAGCAGAGGTCAAGTGTAGTGCGAGCACCCACGAACTCGGACCACTACCGACAGTCGAGTTTGCAAACAGCCAGATCGGGGCGCTCTTCATATATCCCAATGGTGCATCCACAGCGTACCCCAGCATAGCCCTGCCTCAACATTTGTCATGATCAAGTCATTGAGGGTGACCCCCGTCCTGCTTTTGAAGTTTGGAACAACTCAAGGTTTCACGATCATGCATAGTACACAATCTACGACCAGTCTGCTTTTTGAGTAAGAAGCTAAGAGAGTCTCCTGCAAAGAAGAGATATCCAGCATACCCTAAGAATGTCTTGAGATGAAATGAAAAGGTATGAGCTGCACATTCAATCAATCTCGACAGATGGACCCCCTGCGCACACCAACCATCCATGCAAGTTTGAGCATATTCCAGATATGCAGTGCAAAAGACTGATGCAAAGGTAGCTCACCTGTGAAGCATACAAGCCTCAGCTCCCTTCCTTGTTAGAAGCGCCATTTTAAAGGTGAAAGCTCTCCATACTTTTGAGAGAGCCTCAACCAGTTTCCCTGCCCAGCATTGGGGAGAGAGAGAGAGGCTTGTGGCAGGAAGCTTTTAATCAAAGGGGTGCTACATACAAAAAATGTCTTGTCAATAGATACAATAGTAGAATCAAGCTGTGCCTTGCTGTAACCTTACCCGATTATTAAGGCTGGTTTCTACTTTCTTCGGAGCAGACATACGCTGTATTTTACAAGTGCCTTGGCCAGCGCATAGCCGAGCCAGAAGACCGTTGTCCCTATCATAGGGCGTTACACACTTTCATAAGCGGTTCAGCGATTCTCGGACGCTGCAAGACTGCAAGTGTCCGACGCGACTAGGTCGGACGCCGTATTCTACGGAAGCGGCAACGACTAGAGTTCTCGGGCCAAGGACCTTACCCTTCATGGACCTTACCCTTCATGAACTCGAGAGAGATATTCGATATGCGTCATTGCCGGAACAACGACCTTGCCGCGCAGGCCGCGCACTTAATGCTCGTTGAGCTCCTGATTTGACGCTTGGCATACGCCTTCCGTACGATCAAGGGCTGGCATGAAAATTGCGCCAGCAAGTTGCCAGGTGGCTTTCGGATGCCAGCTGGACAGACCGGTATTCATTGCGTTGATGTCACATTGCGTGAGAGTCCCGATGTTGTTGCCAACTCGGGCCCAACGGTTAGGCGCAACTTGCAAGGCATTCAAACCTGGATAGGCTCTGCTCTCTAGAGCCAGGCGCACTGCGCAGTAGGTACTCTGGCGAGCCTCTTCACGGACTTCGAAGCTACCTACAATCCGACAATAGTCCGACTCCCAGTGGTGGAAAGAGCTAGGTAGGCACTTGGAAAGTGCGCCAGAGGGAGAGAATATTCTGGTCACGGTACGTTGGTAGGTAGGTATAGGGACTCCTAGGGAGGGACCTGCACCTGGCAGCACCACCTTTTGGGGTTGCAAGCTCAGGGACAAAGAGTGGATCCCTCCAATCTCCTGCTACCTCGTTCCCTCAAAGGTGGCAGCTTGCAACTTCGATAAATACGAACCACTGTCACTGGGCAGGATCAGTCGAGCCATCTGAGTGCCATGCTGGGAGGAAGCGCTTGCTTTCGCAGCATTGTCCCCGCTTCAGCAAAGTAGACCACGTCTCCGCTTTGCCAGCCCACTGTAGGGAGCGCCGGCCCCGGTCTGCCAGCTGTCAAGCCCTGACGGAGGTTTGGTTCTTAACCAGAGCCCGTATAGAACAAGCCGGCCAGTACCCTTTCAACCCCCTTAACCAGGGTGGGTTATTGCCCCGGTGCATGCAAACCATGACTAAGTCCTGGCCCACTGGGGCGAAGCTCCTGCCGCTGATCCTGATGGTCACGTCCTTCATGGCCGGGCGCTCGTTCGACCTCCTCTGGTCGCGCCAGCGTTTTGGAACCGCCCTCATGAGCCACGAGGACGCGTTTCTAATCAGCGTGCAAGTGCAGCGCGTGCATGAGGTCCAGGAGAAGCACCGCGGCAACTATTCAGAAGGGGCCCCGCAGCTGACGGGAGCGGAGCAGGAGAGGATCCGCAGCGGGAACTGGACGGGCTTCAATACTGCGACGCCCACCAGTCAGTGTTCTTGCTGTGGCTATGTCAGGAGTGAAAGATTTTCAGGATCACAGCCAACTTTTATCTTGAGGAGCTCTCTGATAGAAGTCAAGGTGGAATTCTTACATCAAGGTTCAAGTGGACTTTGATGATGGCAAGTATGGGCTTCTGCATTGCAGCCTATCCAGGTGGTCAATTAAGATGCACCATCAATTGAGATCCTTCAGTGTACAAAACAAGCCAAAAATGCGGGCTCGTGGGCTCTAGATTTTGCTACCTACTCAGCAGCTGTGGCAGCGATCGGTGGACAGCAGATCTCAACTGGTCTGCTCAGACTTGACATGCTTTCAGACTTGACATGCTTTCAAAGGGAATCACCACTGACTAGATCCTGGGGCTGGTTGTTCTTGGTTGACTGCATGTGTGGGTAATTGAAGAAACGCTTTAGACGCAGTGGCAACTGGGTCTGAGAGATCCTGGAGGCTTCGAAAAGGATTTGCTGCTCGTGAAAGGAGCTGAGCGTATACCCAGTAATGACTTTTTGGCTGCACAATTGAGAACGTGGTGACAGATGCGGTCCATACAAAAAGAATGGAAGTCTTGCAGGCCTCCGTACCCACTAATGTGCGGCCCAATCTGAGCCTCTCTGCTTACTCCCTGTCTCCCTTTGTGCACATCTGGGCTTCTTTTCAGCCGGCTAATTTAAAATTTGTTTCCTCCTTGAACCTGAATAAACGATCTTGGGCCTTGTCGCATCCTGTTTTATAAAACATTCTGATGACATTGGACCCCTTCTCTCTGCCCTCCCAGCGCATCGCACGCCCATACTCCCTGCAGACCCTACTTCACAACCCTACAAACAGTCTCTTCAATTCGCCCTCCCACCCTCCCAAACAATGCTGAATGATACACTCACTTCGCAAGATTGTATCTACTTATGGTTGAAAGAAAGCTCTTGACTACCCTCACGTCTCCCTTTCCGGCAACTTAGCGCGACCGAACACCAAACTTATATTTCCCAATCCTTACATGCTTTTTCACCTTAGCTGCACAAGCTCCAGAATCGTGTCCAAAGCCTCTTGCTTTGCGGTCAGACTCAACTACCGCCCCTCACTCCCTGCTTTGGACCGACAAGAGAAAGGTCCGCTCACTCGAAGTAACCTTCCTTGACACGATTTCCCCTTCCTTACCCTTACAATCTTGTGCACAGTTACCTGATCAGAAAATGCTTCACTCTGTCTTGTTCTCCACCCGAGATGACCGTACGTCATCATACTTCGAAGTATGATGCTTACTACCACCACTGATTTGGTCTGGCCTTAAAGAGGGCGTCAGACTTCATATACCGCCCCGACCTGTGCATTTGGATCCAAGTTGGGCACACAGAAATCTCTAGCACAACTGGCATGTGCGCTTGATGTCACCGTGAAAGTGAGCGATCGAAACTCGGCCAGAGCAACTTTTCTCCTTTTTCCGCACGCCGCGCGGATAGGGCTCACACCGGTTTTCGATTTCGACGTCACGCGGGCAGATTCGTCGGACGATTTAAATACGCCGTACGCTGCTGACGTCATGTAGGACCGGTCCTTTGACGCCCTCTGTAACAAACCTGGTTCTCTTTCTGACCAACTCCGTGCCCCTCATGCAGCCCTGCGCAACGTCTTGTTCGGCATCGGTTCCTCCGTCCACAGCTATTCCTCGCGCAAGGATCTCGTGCGCACCTGGTGGCAGCCCAACAAGACACGTGGCTTCGTCTGGTTGGACGGCGCGCTCCAGGACTACGACTGGGCGTCCGAAGGGCTCCCCGAGGCGCGAGTGTCCGAAGACACCTCTCATTTGCCGTACACGGGATGGGGCCCCCGCTCGTGTCTGCGCGTCGCGAGGATTGTGATTGAGGCGTTTCAGTTGGGGCTACCGGACGTGCGGTGGTTCGTGATGGGAGACGATGACACGGTGTTCAATCCGGACGCGCTTGCAGCGGTGCTCTCTAGGTGAGGATCATCTTATTGCCGGTGAAAGCAAGTCCTGAGGGTCCTATTGCTGGAGAAAGAAGATCTTCAAGGGCCCTTGAGAAAATGGTAGCACTGATCCACTTGCATTTGTCATCCGATTGAAGACACTTGTCATCAGATTGAAGACAGAATTAAGTGATATGTCAAAGCGAGGCAATTTGGTCCGCTTTGCTTTGTTGGTTGCGGGTTGTGCCAGCACCTGGGGACACTTCGTTGAAAACCGCTTCCACATTTTAGTATGATAGTGGCGCCCCCCTAGGAACAGCAAAAGCCCTCCATTCGTCCGTCCACGCAGCTTGAATATACCTGCAAAGTGCCCTACTGATAGCGAAAACAAGACCCAGTATGTCAAGAAAGCGGCTGGTTACGCTGGTGGTCGAGAATTGGACGTATATTCAGCAAGTAGTGCTTGGAAAGCTGAGGTGTTGCGATGGCATCTGGTCTCCCATCGTCACACTTGACGCACTTCGAACTCCTGCCATCTTTCCTACAATGCTCTCCGCTTGACGCCTCACGAATTGGACAATCCGCTTGATTTCCACACGTTCCACACACTCAGTTACACCCGCACAAAGCATCAGACGAACTTCCCAGGGGGCTTTCGACAAACGCAACAAAACAGGGGCCCCTGGCATCTATCTCACATCACACGTCACTTCACGTCACGTTGGGGCTCCCTACTCACAGTGCAGTGCTAAGGGATTCCGAGAAGCACACGTCACGGGTAAGATCCGCACAAAGCATATGGTCAGAAGGAGTCTGCAGGGTTAGGCTGCAGACAGCTATCTTTTGCCGTTGTTTGCCACGTGGGTTCTTGTGTTGTTGAGGGGCCTTTGGGAACAATCCGCTGTTCCAAGGTCGCACTTTTGACGGTCAATGTTCGTTTAATGCTCTGCTCTTGAGTCTCATGGGTTCATCGAGCTCACTGCTGGTTCGACCTAGTGTCAGCGTCGCCCAGACCAACGCCTCGATTTCTGCGATGCGATCACCGAAGAGGCCTTATCGTGTGAGCTGATTCCAAAAAGTAGCGCTTTGTTCCGGAGTACGAAGCTGGATCAAGACGTATTTTGTAAGAAACTTTCTCTTACGGGTCAATACTAACTGCTTTAGAAGGAGGAAAAGCCTCACAGATTAGCTGCAGGCTTCGGAGGGCAAAAGCCCTCGCCTAAAATCTGCCCACACCCAGACTCGGATGCAGAAGGTCAAGGCTCAAGTAACAAGGGTTTATCGAGTGTTCGAGCACTTCAATACTCGTCCCCGGTTCTGCGGTTACGACCACACCGCAATGCTCTACCTGGGCAGTTTTTCCAAGACGGTCTATTTGCAAGTAATGCGTTGTAAGAATCGTGCTAGAGATATTCCTGACTATCCCACCCCTCTATTGCAGCTACGACACTTGGGCAGGCTTTCCGACAATCCGTTAGCTCCTGAACGTGGGGGGAAACAAACTCATTATCTCATTTCCCCCCCTTGCAGCTACGACCTACCGACTCGATGCTCTACCCGGGCAGCTTTCTCGATCATTGGACACAACTTCTTCTGGCCCTTCTGTGATAAGAGCGAAGGGTCATCTCTGACCAGTCCCCCCCCAATCTACAGTTACGACCACACCGAGATGCTCTACTTGGGCAGCTTTTTCTGCAGTGTTTAGAATGGAATTTCCCTTCTCCGTCAGCAGCTGCGGATTACCTCTGATCACTCCCCCTCTTCCCAATTTACAGTTACGATCACACCGAAATGCTCTACCTGGGCAGCGCCTCCGAGACCGGCGAACAGTTGGTCATCGCCGGGTACGAGATGGCCTACGGCGGGGGGGGCATCGCTGTCAGCTGGCCGCTCGCGCTCGCGCTCTCCGAGACCATGGACGACTGTATCCGGCGCTACCCGGAACAATACGGGAGCGACGCGCGCGTGCGCATCTGCTCCGCGGAGCTCGGCGTGCAGCTGACACGTGTCCGGGGGTTCCACCAGTTCGACCTGCGCGGAAACGTGGCGGGGTTTTTACAAGCGCACCCGCTCGCGCCGTTCATTTCCATGCACCACGTCATGCTGCTGGACCCCGTGTTCCCGAACATGACGCGCGTGCCGGCGCTGGCGCGGTTTACGAACAACATGCGCGCGGACCCGATCAACTTTCTGCAGACCGCGTTTTGCATAGACCACGAGAACATGTTCACGGCCGTCGTCTCGTGGGGCTACTCGGTGAAGCTGTTCGTCGGGGCGGGTCGCGTCGGAGATCTAGAGCGGGCGGAAATGACGTTCCAGTCCTACGGGTATCGCAAGGGCATCAAGGAGTTTACGTTCGACACGCGGTCGGAGGTCGAGAGTTACCCGGACGGGGGCCAGTGCGCGACGCCGATAAATTTATGGGTGGACGGGGTCGGGGCCAGCGCCGGAAATAAAATGAACAGCACGTACTCTAGAGACGTCCCGAAAAATCAGACGGACTGCGTCCCACATATGGTCGCGCGCGTATCGGAGGCGACGATAACGCGCGACGTGGTTCCGTTTGCGCCGAGCCGCGACGGCCTTTTCCGGGGCCCGAACTTGCGGCGCCAGTGCTGCCGCTCTTTGAGCGTGGATCCGAGCTGGTCCAAGCTCGTTATAGAGCTAGGAAGTTGCAACGGCATTCTGTAAACGTACGCACGGCTCTCATAGGTGCTCCCCGGCTTTGGGCATCAGCTCATTGGGTTACAGGATCAATCATCGCGAGAAGCGCCCAAAGCCCATAGGGCACTTGATCATGTAATAGTAAAAACGGCCGAAGGCTTCAAAAAGCACACCGTATACGCACTCTAAGCCCGCTTACAACACCTTGTTACAGTCACAGACAGCATATATAAGAGACTTGCTCAAAGACCTTAGAGCATACATATTTATTGCTAGACGCAAACACTCGCTTGACAAGCATACCGTGTAAGCACCACGCCCGCGGAACGAGAGTTTGTAATTTGAAGTCACAGGCAGCGAGAAGAAGGTCTCGGAACATCCCCATCGATTGCTGAGTCACCTCGTGGACATTTTAGAACCAGGTCTGGGTCATAGTAGAGTCGGCTTGCTGGCCATTTGTTTCTTCCAGGTCGAATAGAACGCTCCTAAGCGACCAGTATTTATTGTGTGCTTCAACAACAAGATTACAGACGTTGCTCGAGGCGACTTTTGATCATTTGCACATTTGACCTTTCTTTTTCTCAACTTCAAACCTTGTGACTAGAGTTGTCCGTCGGTATGCCCGTGTTGCTATTACGGGAGAGAGGGTTCGAACGCAGCACATTTATGTAGCTGTAAAATCAGACCTATCACAGCCATTTGTACAGATCATGTCTTCGTTCCAAAATAATGGCTTTGTGTACGAGGGGATTTTTGTACTTTCTTTCCATTCTGGGCAGAATTCTGTTGGTGACTTCGTCGACGCGGTGAGCCTTATACGGCCCGATGGGTGCGCTTCCGCGGTGGAGCTGCCTGGTTGTATGGTCGAACATGTGAGGCATACGTTGCTCGCTAGTTGATTGAGCTGGCTACGTTTTGTAAGCACTGTTGTATGCATTGAGGTTTTCCGAAGGGCCTGCCGCGACCTACAGCTTCTTGTAATATGCACTGAGGTTTTACCACCAACCACACCCAGCGATGGTTTTAGGTTTTATCGAATTGCTCAAGGCCGTTCTGCAATGAGTTGCAGTCTAACGTTATCCACAGATCTATATTTGTACACGTGCGCCTATCCTACCTGCCCACTTTACATAATTCCACAATATAGAACGTCAGCCCACGCAACGTGCATGCTGGTGCGTTCCTATCCAGTATAACGTTGTATCACAACCGCTTCCGGCCTACTCTACCTACTCATCCTCGTCGTCATAAATGTCACCCGGAAAGCAGTCGTCCTCTACCGGATCCACCTTCGAGAACAGCGCATCCAAGGCCGCGTAAAGCGGCGCTGCCGCCCTCGGACTGCCCACGTCGCTTAGAAGCAGCTCCCGGGCGCGCATCGATTGGTCCCCGTAGAACCGCGCATTTGCTTCCGTCCTCGTCGCAACAACGCTGCCCTCCACCGACAACCCCACGAAGACCCCCTTACTGCAGCTGTAGCTCAGACAGGCCGCCGTTCCGGACAGACCGGCACGGACGTCCGCCTCTGCGGAGCGTCCAACGGGTCCCGCGGCAACTGAGAGTCCCGCGCCGACCGACAGATGGACCCGCCCGGTGAAGGCCTTGACTGCCTCGAGCGTCCGCAGTACTATCACGAAATCGGTCAGCTCGCCGCCGAGCTGAAGAATAACAATAATAATTGCGCTTTCTCTCTCAGTTCCAATAATGGGTGACTGACGTTCTACAAGCAATGCTCGAATGGTAATCGAGCGACTCAATCAGTCAAATCGTGATACATTGAACGGCCTTCTGCAACCTGTGACTTTAAGTTGGATACAGAAATAAGCGGACTGGCCTTGATTGCAGTTTTCGATTGAAAAATAAATCAGCACTTCGAAATGCACCTTAACGAATGTGGGACATCAGTGGAAGTGCGGACTGCTACATGCAGCCGCATCTGCATACCCTTTGCTGCTTGCAAGTTGCTTCAACAGAGCGGCTCAATCCAGCGGCGCAACGTCAACGTCGCAATCCACGGCGTGCGCTCCACACAGGTTCACAGACCATCTCCTTCCCAACCTGCTGCCGGCCACGAAGTGGCGCTAAATGCAGGCCAAGGACAGCGTCTCTAACACGTCCTATTGCATCTAACTACCGTTCCGAAACTTGCAGGACTTAAAGCGCAAAACCTGGCGAGCAGCAAAGCCTACCTGCGGCCCGTAGCCCAGCCCCGCCAGCCCTATCGCACTGGGCGGTGACCACGTCCCGTCCTCCCGTCGCGCCACCACCAGGCCCGTCCCAATCTTGTACGTTAGACCGATGCCAATCTTGAAGACTGTAATGATGGCCAATCCTGCATCCGACGACGTGAACATTAGCTGCGCCGTGGAGTTGATAGGGGTGACTGTTTGCCCAAGTAGAGCCCTACAAGGGAACGCCCAAATCAGCCAGCTAAAACAATCAGAGCAGAAATAGCAAATAGGCTGTACGGATTTACGCCCTCTGTCGAAACAACCCCATCGCAGCGCTTGGAGGAAGACAACGAGCCGGATGTGAGCAGTAACGACTGTCACAATTACCAATCTCATTGTTGTGAAGCCCCATCATATGTTGCAATTTGTGGAAGGAGATTTACACACTCCCCACTTGAAGCGACTAACAAGCATCCTGCAGCCCGACCACGAGCAATCCGCAAACAGCATACCCACGAGAACCCTAATATATACACGACAGACGCAAGCGGCCTCGGTGCATACCTTTGGCCCCCGAGAGCACCCAATCCGGTATGCCCTTCTCCGGCTTTAGCCTGCCCACTTGCTCGAAGCTGCGCAGCGTGGCGGTGGCCTTGAAAATGTCTTCCTGGAGGCTCGTGGCGAGCGGGTTGTTCAGCCACGCGCGCAGGGAGCTCCCGGGGTCAGTGACATCATGCAGGGCGACCTGGGCGGCATTGCTGACACGGCCAGCTAAGAGCCTCTGCAAAATGAAGGAAAGGCGGCTTCGATCTGGTGAACAGAAGCAAACGCGGAGCCGAATTGGAGGTGGCGGGCGGAAGGAGGTAAAAAACGTTCTGCGAGACCCTTTGTTAGACTGGTTAGCCAAGGAAAGGGCTTAGGGCTTGCGAAGATTCTTCAATGTGACTCCTTATCTAACTGTGCCCCTGAATGCAAACGGATGCTTGCAACGAAGGGCTTGAGTTGATAGAGCGCAAGCACACGAAGTAATTCAATCCACCAAGGCAGCGGCCTTGAAAGACTACAACCAATCACGAGCTCGTATGATCAGGTCCTTCTGCAAAGCATCAAAAGACCTACCTCTACAGGGTCCAGGGACTCACTGCACGCGTCTCACTTGTTCCAAACGAATGACGAGCAGCATATGAAGCAAACGGCTCAGGGACGAAAACCTCCAGGAAATCCTCAAACGCGTAGCACTTTGATGTTCGAACGCACCTGTACCGGCTCCAAGCGCTCGTTGCATGCGTCGCAGACTCGCTGGGGGTCCGACTGGCGGAAGTGCGCCGGAAGTAGGCAGCGGTGGCGCGTGCACGACCAGCAGAAGATGCCCCCGCAGAAGCGGCAGTGGTGGCGGGAGCGGGTCATTGGCCGGAAGTGCGAACCACACTGTAGAGACGAGGGTAAGCTTAAGTGTTGCTTCGCTTGTGTCGTGAGATGCTGACACGGTTGTATGGCATTTGAGACTTATAGTCCCTCGATCCTTCTTGTCCAGAAGCTTCGGGGGTCTTTCGAACTTACGCGCCTCAAAGAAAGAGACTAAGCAACGCAGCTATTAAAAATGGACAAGAGTTTCATTTGACCTGCCGACAGTAGAGAGCGAAGCGATAAGCGGAGTGACAGTTAAGGGCTCCAAGGAACAAAGGCTGCTGACAGGTTTGGTCTAACATGGCGGTGCCCATATGTACAGTCCACGTATCCTACTCTGCTAGCCACACAGCGGCCTTGGTTGTAATCAACCAGCAGGCAAAAACGCAGAAGACAGATTCTTACGGGTGTTCCAAAAGGGAGCTGGCAACTTCGTCTGTGCAAAGGGAGATGCAGACATCAGCAGATAAAACTTGCTCTCTACCGGGTAGGAGTTGTGAGCCGAAAATCCATTAGCGCTTTTGTTCACCGAAGGGAGAGCATACATGCACGCCTTTCCATCACTCTCCTTTTCAAAATCAAAAGCGGCTCGGAAGAAAAGGCCGAATAACCATGCCTGCATGCAGCCACTGCTGGAACTGTCTGGCATCCACTGAGGGGGCTCTGAATCCAGCACCGCTTTGATCAACCGCACATCATCCCCCCCCTCATAATCATCTCCCTGCATCCCTCCTGCCGCAAGAGGAGGAGCACTCGGAATGTGCCCAAACCCCATTGGATCGCTGCGGCCCCTCCTCGACCCCCCTTTCCTAGCTTGTCGGAATACACCCGACACGTCTTCAAAGCTGTCCCCCCCACTGCCGGACACAAGCGCGAGGACCCCCCTGATGATGTTCCAAACCGAGGATTCGCCTTTGGGGGGGGGCTGGTTCTGCTGCCCCCAGACCTGGTCCTCGGCAGCGTGCGCGGCGGCCCACTCGTGGTCAACAAAGCCCTTCTTGCTTGCCAGGGGGTGGTGGTCAACTGCCAGCCAGGGGCCTAGGTCTCCCCCTGCAACGTAAATATGTACATTGAGGCTCGTGCAAACGTGTCAGAGCAGACTGTTTTTGAAGGATTTCCAGGAGGTCTAGGGACTGCAAGAGCATGGATGTAAGGACAAAAAGGCATCCATGTAAGACAAATGAGATTGAGGCAGCTTCTTGATGAACGTTTTTCTCGTTGAACAAAACGAGCGAGTACCTCGAACTGCTTTCAGAGACAGGAGTGCAAAAGCGCTAACCTCGCCCTGATGCTAGTTTAACAAACTTAGAGGTGCTTAGTTGACTACGCTGCAGACTGGAAACCGTCCATCAACTTACTGAGCCAATACAAAAAAGCAGAAAGAGGTTTTGTAACAACTAGAGACAGGCTGACGATCTTGAGCAAGCAAGCAGCCACCCAAGGCGCCAACAGCTCTGTAACAGCCAGCAACCAGACTTTCCAAAGGCACTTGACAATGTGGCTCGCAGAGGCGATAACCTACCGTGCACAGGTCCCTTTTCGACCGCCGCGCGTGCTGCTGCGACGGCAGCCCTCTGCAAAGCGTCCCTGAGCTCGGTGTTTACGGAGAGCGCGAGGCTAGCCTCAAACGGGTTGCGGCAGAGTGGACACAGTGGCCCGTGGGAGCTGGCCTGGACCTGCAGGGGTTACGGGTCTGGTTAGAGATCTTCAAATGTAAAGCACGGTCTATGTGACCGGTAACTCCGGGTCACACATGTTAACAGAGAGGACTAGCTCCGCCGAACATTCATCTTAGCCAGGCATAGCTTTGTTGGGGAGCTTGTTGTCTCAGCCGTTGAGCATACAATAAGAAAGCCGAAATAAGAAAGCCGGGGCTACACAGCAGCTGCAATAGACTGCAGGAGGACCATAGCTCACGAGGGATTGAAAGAAGGAACCGGCAGGCTGAACAGAGCCATGCACTAGAACATGCAAGGATGATATTATGGGAATATTCATCTCGTTCTGGTTCAAGTGTCTCGCTAATCATCAAAAGAGACCTGATTCTGTTAACAAGTCGCCGGAATCAACGTCAGCTCCCTTTCATCTGCTTCTGTGTGTACACGTATGTCAAGATGAACAGGCCAAGAGAAAATCAAGAAGCAGGATGCCCCTCGAAGCAGCAAAGCTTGGGGTCCTGACACCAAGGCTTTAGGGCAGACTACAGGCTTGCAAACTGCCACAGCTCAAACAGCCAGAACCCTAAACTTCCTTTTGTATGTGGAGGTCAGTCTCAAAATCGTGACTGCTCAAGGAATAAGAAATTTCTGCAACAGAAGGCGCTGTCCGACAATACAGAACGGACAGCTAACAAGCTGACCAGATTGGGTTACGGAATCTCATAAGGTACAATACATTACCACATGAACAAAGGCGCCGACTGAACAATTCTACGGATGATCGAGGGTATGGGGCAAGACGTATCTCTGTTGGAATGCTTTACCTGCTGCAGGCAATGGAGACACCCGTTATGACCGCAGGGAAGCGAAGCTGGTCCTCCGTAAAGTCCTGCATACTCAGAATCGTAAGAATGTGAATGTCTGGAGTAGCCTGAAGAGAGGCTTCAAGAATCAGTGAACGAAGACAGCGCAGAAGACTTTCTTGGACAGAAGGAGCTCAAAGGAAGCTGGACGATCCCAGGGCAACAATGTTGTACCAGAAGTTGCCCTGCTCTTGACTTTGCATCATAATCGCAACCAGAGTACAACTGGATACAGAGAAGACAAGTCTGCAACTTCAATAGGATACAGCACCTCCATTCCAAACTAGGGGTCCAGAAAAAGAGCAATGTCAAAAGGCTCAAAAGAGAAGGCCAAAGCTCGTCGCAATGTTGCGTTGGGTGACCTACCAAGTGGTTCCATGCACACAGCGCACGCGGGAATACATGACTCGTCGAGGCTGGCAAACGGGATGGACCTCCCCCTCTTGTCCATACTAGCAACAGATCCTTCTCGCTTCCGGTGTCCAACCCATGGTAGAGAGTCTCCGGGATATTGCTCGCCAGCAAGACTGTCTAGAGATACTTCACACAAGTCGAAGCTCCATTCTTCAGGTCGCGGTTCGAGCCTCCCACCCTGACTCCTCTCCTGCTGAGAATCAGATTTGCACACAGCACAGCCCGAGTCCGACTCGTCCTTGCCCAACCCGGACTCACGGTCCGATTCGAGAAAACCACTCGAATTACCATCGGCAGCTTTTCGAACAAATTGCTCGAAACAGCCGGCCGGGTTTCGAACAAATCGTTCGTATTCTCGCAGCGCCGTTCGAAGAAAAGGTTCGAATTACTGGAAGCCCCGGGCACACACTAAAACTAAAAGGACTTGCTCGGTTGTCACTCGCAGTGGTGTAACCCTAAGGCGGGAAGGCCCGGTTGCCCTAGGGAAGTGCCCGGTTGTCCCACGGTTGCCCGCGAGACCCTAATGTCACTGCGAGGGCCCGGTTACTTCTCGGGTGCCACGGTCCCTAAACTACTAGTCTAGAGGAAAGTGTCCGCGGCACCCGGGAAGTTGCAGCCGCCCGCCGCCCCGACCAACCACTCATAGGGGTACCGTCCTTTATGTACCGCGATTCTGGCGGTCCACAGCGACCGATGTTGTGGGTCGCGATGTTCCACCAGATCGACGGCGGAGATACACCCGGAACGATCCACAGATCGCGCAAAAGACCCGGTACCAGATTCGAGAGTTTTGTTCGTATTTCAAATCGCAAATTCGAACAAATTCTTCGAAACAGCATTGGCAAATACGAAGGATTTGTTCGAAATGAATGTTCCGTAATTCGAGCGATTTACTCGAAAACTGCCGGTGGTAATTCGAGTGGTTTTCTCGAATCGGACCGTGAGTCTGGGTTGCCTTGCCTGGCATCTCCCGCGCCAAAATTGGAGGAACTAGAAAGGCGGGCTCTGGAGTCTAAAGTCCGCGTTCCGTGAATCTAATATTGACACGGCGTGCGGCCGCGGCATTGTGCATCGCGGCCGGCGGGTTGAGGATTCGCAGACCTGCGGCAGCCTGAGGCTTTGCGACATTGACACTTGTCGCGCTAGCATACGCCCGACGATTCTAACCGTTAGATGATCTTCCCCGCCAATCGCAAGTGCCAGAGTGTCCTCATCGCACGCGAAAGCATCTACTGCAACGTACATATGCCGTACGATGGACTGCCGAGCCGAGTCCCGTCACCCGTGCCAGCATATCAAAATGGTGATCAGTTTGCACAAGTTCATGATGCACCTGGGAAAGGAGGTGCCCAGCTCATCACCAAACTCCAAAGCTGGCAGGGCGCTCCTTCACGCTGGATCTGGGAAACTTTCAAAGCGAAATGCAGTGGACAGACCTTTGAAGGGGTCCTCTTTCGGGGCTTCGACGCAAGTTCGATGCATGCAGCTACCAACGGGGGCTGCCCAGGAAGACGTCCATGCATCAAACAAAGCCCTGGGCTGTTCTATCCGTCTCTCTGCAACCTGCAACAGGCATTGCTGAAAGGGAAGCACTTAAAAGGGAGTTCAATTGGTTTGCAGTTTGGCGATTGCTCCAGCCAGGCTTTGCACCATGATTCAGCTAGTTGTAAATTTTGGAGAGCTTGCCGCAGTCCGGGCGCAATTTGAGCTGCTCAAGTGGAGCTAAGGGAACAGCTAACACTTTTCTGGTAATGCACACAATTGCAAAGCTCAACCTTTGGTTGGAACACGAGTCGGATGATATCCCAGTCATTCTTCAAACCTTCTGGCACGTGATCTAGTTTTCTACCTTGGATCCACTAGTGCGAGAACCGTCAACCCAGCAACCAGCATCCAGTTCACATACTTGTTATTTTGAGGGAAAGTTCGCTCAGAATTTTGGTCAAAGTTTCAATGGGCATGCCCGTCATGGGCCTGCTTCCCAGAACAACTTCAATGCCGGGGGGCTCACCACAGAAGTTGTACCGAGACCTTCCTGAGATCCAGATCCGGCGACATTATATAGTTTTCATGCTCATCCTAGTTACTCCCCTGCTCTTCCTAGCCTTCTGCTTCTCATCCTTCCTGTCCAAGCTGCATGTTGACGACACTCATAGCGCAAATCTGATGTTGCCAGGACTAGACTCTGCTTCCTTCCCTGACTGCTGCAAGTGTCCTGGGGAGCTGGAATTCTCTGGAAACGTTGGGGCTGAGAAGCTTGTAAAAAGCACTGTGGGAGATATACGGGCTGCAGAGGGAAGTATGGGGAAGGCTGGGGCGCAGACAGCCAGAGGAATGTCAAGTGTCGGGGGCATGGAGTTGGCGCGGCAGAGCGATGAGAGAGGAAAGGGGCCGTTGCGCGTGTTTGTCTACGACCTGCCCAGTAACTTCACGAGGGAATTTTACCAGCATGAGGACGCTACGGTGAGAAAGTCAAGGTCTTTTCTTTTGTGTGAGTCGTTTCTCTCGTTGGTCACTTGAAAGTTCCGGCCGCTTTTCGTGGCATGGGCGAATGTCCCAGAATTGGATAGAAGTCAATTTGCAGTGAAAAGGAAGGTGTGGGAAAGTTGGGCTGAAGTCCCCTTGTAGAAGGTGTATTCTGGCAAAAGCTTCCTTTCCCTAAGGAAAAGCCTCACTTGGGCTTAATGAAACAAAGCCTGAGATTTAAATGCCACATGGAGACTGATCAATCTGATAAACGCTGAACTGTGCCCTCTTGATTCTGCCATTGTTCGCGTTTTCATATTTGAAGCAGATATCATTCTGCAATTGACTGAAATAATCCACCGGTGGTTGCCTTCACCGCCAGCTTTGTGACAAGACCAGCCCCAGTCATTTGAGTGCCCAAAATGGCAGCTTTTACCCGAGTGTCTTGCCTCATCAGGATGTTCCTTTCTGCAGACCCTAATTCACCGCTACAAATGATTGGACCTGCTTGGCCCTCCTAGGTTGCACATCTGCCTTTTTTGACACTCAATTCAGAGGGCATTTACATTATCCAAAAATATGTCATTTTTAAGCATTTCAGGGGACAGCCTCTTTCAAGCGGGGGCCTGACGACCTTTTCTGGAATGATCAAGGAAGTCTGTTAGCAACACTTTGCCCCTGGTGAAGGACAAGCACAGGGGCTTTCTACGTGTCAAATTTTAACTTCAAAATAGCATCCTGCAGAAAACACCGTATGCGTCGGAGTGGTGGTTCTACCAGGACATCATGCGCGACGACTCCCAGCGCAGCAACTCCGCGGCAGTTCGAGTGACTGATGCGGACGATGCCGATGTTTTCCTCGTCCCCTTCATGGCGTCCCAGGCGTTCAACTGCGACCGAAAGGAGCACTTTCTGCGGCACAACTTTCAGGACATCTGTGGGAGCTTGTACAGGAAGGACCACGCACTGCAGGTGAGCCTATGATGGTGAAAAACAATCCTTGTCTTTGAATGAACATCCAACTGAAGTGACAGCGACTGCTGACGTGCTGTAAAGATGTCGAGTGTGTGACGTTGTTTTGTATGGAAACCATCTTCATGTTGATGAGCGGACTTTCTCCTGGTAACTGCGGTGTACAAGTGCTGGTTGTCTCACGCCCCTTCTGACTGGGGAGCTTTGCACACGTTTGTCTCGAGGAGCCCAGTCTCAAGCCAAGCTCGAGGTGAATTCTACTGCTGTCAGTTCCATCTGCGATTTGGTTTTCTGTAAAAGCGCATGTTCAGGTGTCTCACAACTGACGATTCTAAACCCAAGAGATATTTTCTGGCTTTTAAAGGGAGTGCACCAAAGGTAGAGCTGATGTCACAGTCCTCCCTGGTCAACTCACAGCAGGGGCTGATGTCATATTTGGGGAAGCTGACAGTACTTGCCATGTCTGCAGTCAAAGTAACCGTTTTTTTTTCGGTGTGTCAGGGTCCACTATCACCAGGGCAATTGTGGCTTCAAACACCGCACGACAACCCTTCCTCACTGCACGAGTCCTTGGTTTCATTTACACACCTCGCCTCCCGCTCACATCAAAACCCCACACGGTACACTGCTCTCCCCCACCTCACCACACACGTTTCACAGCTTTTCTCATTTCTGACGTGATAATCATGAGCCCCTGTCGTCACTCCTCGTAGTCCACTGCCTCTGCAGATTGGGAAGACTTTTGAAGCATTGGTAATTAACAATCCTTTGTTGAGCCCACAAGCGTGATCTTTTGCAGCACCAAAACTTAGAGACTATACTGGGCTGGGAATGGAGCGAGTACAACCTTTATCTGAATATGGCATGACAATAGGCAAGAGAGTTCAGCAAGCACAGATGACGTCTCAATTTGCGGAGAGCAAGCTGAAGTCATCGACAGGCTGCTGACGTCACGCTGTCGTCCTGCAGGCCGAGCTCAAGTCGTGGCTGGAGGCGCAGCCGCCGTGGCAGCGGTCGGGCGGCATCGACCACGTGGTGTTAGCAATACATCCGCTCGCACTCAACAGAATCGACGACTTTTTGGCGCCCGCCATCCACTTACTGGTCGACTTCGTTTTCAAGCATTCGTCCAAGGTTCGTTGCGACATTGCACTACTGGCGGCTCAAGAAGAATGCGTTTTATCTGCAGTTTGGATTACCAAGGTTACATTAGAGCAAGTTGACCGGTTTCTTCATGCATTTGGAGCAGCCTAGGAATCCGGTATCAACGCATCCAAGCGTGTCTGTTTCCATGAATTCCAGGCTTTGTGAGGGGCTTCTGTAAAACCGCCTTGAACAGGAGTCGCTTGAAATCCCCTTTATGCACGTGAGAGATTAAGTCATCGACGTTGCAGGCAACTCAGGTCGAAGCAATCATGGCCTCCACACTTTGCATTCGTCTTCCTAATTGGCTGTTTCGCTTTATCAAATTCGAACAGGATCCTCCCAAGAGCTCCGCTCAAAATCTCGACTCCACCCCCTACTAGCTCGCTTCGCCAGTCTCTGGCTGTTCCGACCTGCGAAGATACCTCGCTGACGTCATGATGACGGGTGGGTCATTGCAGGCCAGTTTGGAGAAAGACGTGATTGTCCCGCATTCACACCTGGTGGAGTGGCTGCCGGACGATCAGGTGGGAATGGCCACCAGCGAGCGCTTCCTGGAGACTGCGGACATCCTGCTCTACTTCGCAGGAGTCCTCGACAGAAAGGTAAGTTCGCAAAAATATCCAGACTAGCACCCTATTTGCTCACAGTAATGAAAGCGCCGACACAACAGTAGCAACTTTGCCGTCCTCTTCAGCAAGAACGTCAGCAAAAGAGGGACGCCAATACCAAATCGGGGGTTTTTCTTAAGGAGATCAGATGCATGCCGTTTCTCAGTACATAGAGTATCAGCGGCAAGCTCGCTGTTGTTTCCTTAGCGGATCTTGGGGAGCCAAGAAGGAGTTGACGTCAGGCAAAGTATGCGCTTTTCTGCAGAATTCACAAGGAAGCCGCAGGTTCTCCAGCTTTTGAGTTATTCAAAATTGAATAACCCCGATCCCTGACAAATATATCTACGAAACAGCGTCGGAGGCATTGAAGTCCCTTGAAACTAATCACCTCTCGGAAGTGAAAGTCGCCAAAAGCTGTTGATCTTTCCCCTTGACGCAGGGCATGGGTAAGCTGCGCTCCAGCCTGCGCGAGGTGCTGATAAACGAGCCGGACGTGGTGATCACCGGGCCAAGGGCCGGGGCAGGGCAGGGCGACCTCAATGATACCGCCATAGGCTTGACGGCCGCCACCATGCGGCGCTCAAAATTCTGCCTGGTAAATCTTCTCCGCCCGCTCTATTGTTTCATGCCTTTTCTGACACTGCTTTGAAAGTTGAACCGACGGATGTCACGTATTGACACTGTATTGGAACTTGAGTCGGTTCTCAGGCATGGTATCAAGTCGTTCTCGTTCTAGCGGGGTCAAAAGACGGTTGGCGCTCAATATCTGGAAGGAAGAGGGTGTTGACCAGGTTCAATGCATTCTTGGTAGCCACAAGATGGATCCATCTTATACCACAAGCGACGACTCCGAAGGTGCCGTGCATGCTTTTGGGTTGCCGTAGACGTTTTCCCAAACGGGTTTTTGACCATGCCTTGACCGTTCTTGGTTTAGTTCGAATCAGTTCCGATGGAAGGGCTAACCTGTTCAGGGCTATCTTGACAGGACCCCGCCGGAGACACGCCGTCGTCCTCCCGACTATTTGACGCCATCGTAAACTTATGCATCCCGGTCATCATAAGCGATGACCTGGAGATCCCCTTTGAAGGCCAGCTCGACCTCAGGTGCGGCCGCTACTCCTATGTTCTGCACTGTCTGCTGCCGCTCCTTATGAAATAGACCTGTTGAGTATCTGCGTAATCGTAGAACTTTGTCTAAAACAAGAGGACCTTACGAACACTTAACCCTTCTCAGACCACTGATGAACAGGAGCGGATGAGAAATAGATGGAGACAAAGGGGAGCACAAGGCTGGGCATCTACTCTGAGCTTCGCTCATGGGTCCAGGGAAATCCTCATTTCAATGTGGCCTGCCGTTGGTTCGAGGAGGAGGATGCGGGAGGGTGCTTATCTATGTTATTCGACGTGATTGTGATCCTTTGACCTGCTCATTAATTGAGCCTCCGTACAAAACTGACCTCCATCTGACCCAATTCTTAAAACTGCGCTGACTTCTTCCGGTTCTTGTTCCGTGGCCATTGAGTGCTAGTTTAGAGTGTTCAGGACAGAGATCTCCAAGCCGGTTCATGCAAGTCCTCGTCAACGCTCTGCGCCCCCTGCCGAGTAACGGGTTTTCTTCGACGCCTCGAATCGCTGAAATCTTGACACTTGTTGCCATGCAGCCAATCATGCATATTCGTGAGCGAGGCCGACGCGGTCCAGCCGGGGCTGCTGGTGTCAAAACTTCGGGCGGTGTCCGACGAAGAGGTGCTGCGGAGGAAACGGGAACTGGCCAAGGTACGGTGCCTAGACGCTTCAATCAGGGCAGCCCACTTGCGTTTTTCTTTTATATGTTTTCGCCGTGCAGACTTGTTCGTTGTCAAAATGATAGCAGTCTATCTCATTCCTGTTCACGTTGCGATTTTCCTCGTGTAGTCTTCATCCGCTGTCCTCTTCACCCTTCAAGAGGGTAAGGATCGGTATCTCGTTCAACATAGGAGGCGTTTGAAATCTGCAGCCGCACCCCTTGTTGAGCTATATACTATCTTGAAAGGAGCCTGTCAGTCTGCTTCCGACTCATGACGTCAGGGATTCAATTTTCGAGTGGAAAGAGGGATTCCAGTTCCGAATCTGCTTCCAAATTTAGGAATTTACGGGGGGAAGATTTTCTGTGAGAGGGTAACGTGTGAAGCAGAGTTTCGAACGTCTCACCCGCATTCCCGAACTGACTCCGGCCACAGATAGCGAGTCTGCATTCTCTTGGGTGACATCTGATGATCTTTTCATATCCTTTTGCAGATACGTGAGCACTACACGTACATCGATTCCTGGCGGCGAAAAGGCAGCGCGCAGGCCATGATTTGGCGAGAGATCGCCGCGCGACTGCCGACGATTAAACTGCGAATGGCGAGGCGGGCGCGGGGGGTGGAACGACGGCACGCCTCCACTTACGACAAGCTCGACCCGAGTCGCCTGATGAAAGCCGATCAATAAGCTAAATGACAGTCTTGGGCGGCGACCAGATGTGATCAAATCGAAAGGCGTCCGGTGCAAAGAGCGCACAAACCGTCTTCATAGGGTGGGTGATAGGGTAGGAAGGTATCTTCCGGTCACTTTTGTAAAGTAGTTTGGTTGGGCTTTGAACCCTCATACGCTTACGGACTCTAGTATATATGCACGGGTATGTGGGACTGACAGGAGGCGATGCACGCCACGAAATAAATGAGCAACAAATAAAGCGGTGTGACGCCAACGCTATTTATAAGATCAAAGTACAGCACAGCACAGTAAGCACGCACGAATTAGAGTAGATTTTATAAGTAAGCGGACAACTAGAGGTGTTCATGTAGGTGAAGGAGGGAGAGAGTCAGACGAGTATGCTGCAAGAGCATATCAGAAATACTGGTCGAACTTGATGCACGCAGCGGGGTCCCTTTCTAAACAGCCCTCGAGGCTTCGATTGGTTCTTCTTCGTTGAACCATGCACAACGGTGCAGCGACATAGTTGACAAGGTCGCCGCGGATGGGCGCTTGCATGCATTGATGCGAAAAGCTCAAGCTTTCGTATGCAGAATTGTAATTCTTGTTGACCACTCGTGCCGGCCATGATGTGGGTCACAACATGAGGGGGCCGGCTGTCGATCATTACTTCGCCATTTCCACGTGTCGGTACAGCACATGCTGAGGGCCATCAAATCTAGGTAGCTGTTCGGAAGCTAACATGTGGGAACAGCAATTAGCCAACAAGCAACGACGAACCCTCCAGAAAGAAGTAAAAGGCCGGTATATGTATGGCGCGTTGGCACGCATGCAGTCACTACAATATTTATTGATTATAAAACCTGTTGGATCGAGCGTGCCGCGGTCCGGAACCGATGCGATGACCAGCTTGTCATATAGCACGTACGTGTATGACTTGCAGATAAACACGAAAGACTGGTCGGCCCGGGCTAGCTCAATGCATGTCTAGGATTTGACCGCGTGAGTACGTGGATAGCTAGCAGATGCTTTGCACTCAAGGGGCCCTCGCCGACCTTTAGTTGGCTGTCAGTGCATATGCCAGTTGTGCACTTCAGCTGCCCTGACGGGCACATAGCTAGTTGAATTGCAGTTCTTTGACGGTCGAAAAGATTGACAACACTTCCGCACATTGACGGTCCCTATCCAAGAGCTAGTCTCAGGACATTTGACTCACGGTCCGGCGCCCGTTACCGCCGGCCGAAGCTGGTTGCGTTCGTCCGGACCCCAAGACTCAACCTGATGTGTATGCCAGATTTTACAGTCCTAATTCGGTTGTGACATCGGAGAGCCGAAGACGGCTGGTGAGATCAGCTAGATGATTGTTTTGCTCCATTGAAGCTAGAACATGGTAATCTTCACGAGCTCTAGAACGACACAACGAGCTTTGCTTGTGAATCCTCAATCACGCTTCTTCTCTTCTGAAGCTTCTGGGGTATGTACAAGGCGCAGAACAGGCTGAATCGCCCGTGTACCCAGGTGCTAGTCTGCTTGCGCACGGGAACTACGTTTGACAGTGAGGGGCTTACGTGAGAGGTTATTTTGAGTTCAACGGCTCTCGTAATTGTCAAACTTGCCTGATATTTCTCCTTTCGATCTTTTGGGCACAGGAGCATAATTGCCAGAATTGCAGAGCAAGAAGATCAAAAGCACGCACCGGTTCTTGCTTCCTTACAAGAATCTCAACAAGCTGAGAAGGTTCACCCGTCTGCCTCAGCACCATAACCCCTGCCTGTGCTACGTGTGAGGCCTTTCTGACGCCGAAAGCCAAGATTGACTCAAGGTAGCCAGCAAGCTCTTTGGACCCCGCGTTAAACACAGGATGTCAAAGCTGAGGGTGGAAAGATATTCCTCCGAGAAGCAAGGCTTTGGAAGAACTAGACAGACTCACTTTCCTTGATCACTTACCCGTAGTTGGGCCGAAACTCTCCAAAGTAGTATACTTCCTGGTCGCTCAAATGCATTAGCAACATCACGTTCCTCTCCCTCCCCAATTTGTAGTATCCGAAATTATCTGCTTGATTCGACTGCTTACTTTACGTAACCGTCAATAAAGTAGGGCCTGCACAAAGGCGGCCATCGTTATTCTGCCTGCTTTCAGAAACGTCGAGCACAGCAAAACCCCCGAATTTGTCATGTCGCAAAACTGTGACTCATCCAATGCGCGCGTCGTGAGCTGAGATGTTCCAATATAGTTTCACACCGTGCATCGGGTCTGCCTTGACCTTAAGTGATGAGCTTCCGTCTTATCAGTATGCTCCATGCACAAATGGGTAGCCCTGACATTTTGAGAATTAGCACCATCGCTGTTTGGTTTGAAGAGGCGCAGTTCAAAGAGAAGGATAAGAGACAAACTCCGATTCCCCTTCCTTTACGGATGTCCATGCGAATGAAATTCTGTTTGGAGCATGCCCCTCTTCAGCTTCATCTCGACTTTTTGCGGTATCAAAAGACCCCTTTACTACCTAACAGATGCCCTGCGACTGAAGGGACGCCTTGAAAGTTAAAACCAAGGGATTGTACAACGCGACTGACTGGCCGAATCTACCCGTCACTCCCTCAGTTGCGTCAAGATGAACAGCCTTTCTTGACCTTCTGATGACCCAGTTGGGGACAAGCACTATTTCCTTAGCAGGGCATCCCCCCTTACGGGAAGAAGCTTATCATGTAACAGCAGCTTTTGCTACGGTTTCCGAATCCTGGCAGGCTTGCAACAGAAGAACTAGACAGGAAAGGTAGCAGCGGGCAGCTCTTGACGTTGGCGGGTCCTGCCCTTCCTCCCATACATGCGCGTCATATCCTTCCTCCGGAATAGCTGACGTACTAGGCCCTGCGCCTCCCGCCGAAGCGGACGCCTCTGCCCCTTCAGCTGACGTACTTGGCACTAGATCTTTTGCGTATTGCTTGGTCGCCTGCGGGCACAACCAATTGAGCGTTCTGCTTTTCCTTCGGGTCTACGTTTCAGTATGGTTCTCTTCTGCGTCCTTGGCTGCACCAGTCTTGATTCGCATTCACTTTTCTTTAGACAAAAAGGCCTGTGATTCCCACAGTTTCGATCATTCAATCCGTCGTCCATCCTGGCGAAAGGTAATGATCAAGCTGTTGCTGTAACACAACCTTTCAGTGAGAGACTTACTAATCGTAAGAAGGCTAAGGGTCTGAAAGTTACCGTCTCAAAACCGTCTTCCTCTTTCTCTCTGCTCTCTGCCTTGATAATCGGCGAACTTCCTGCTTGCCTCCTGCACAAAGAGTGAGCTTTTAAGAGACACTTGCTGTGGAAAGAGCTGATTAAAACCACCGCAACAGAGCCTCCTCTGGACAGTAACGGGTAACCACCTCTAAAGAGCTTCTCATTCTCTCAAAGCAGCGCTTGATCAGCTTTACCATACGCGGCCGCTAGCAAGGTGTCCCTTGGAATCTTCTTGAAGACACCCAAGAAGTTCGATATTCACCCGTGTCCCGCTAAGCACCCCTGTTGTGCATCCAGACTGGCGCCGCAGCATCGGAATCAAGTTGTGCTTGACGAGTTCTTGTTTGCCTCTGAACGGGCTTTAGACGATATCATTCCATTGATATTTCTTGCCGTTTGGAGTATAAGCAGCTGTCAAGTTCTCACTTCCTACAATCACCCCTTGCGCATGGCTAAACTGTGCAACGCTGTGAGGGCTACAGCCGGGGCCACAGCTTACGAGTTCAAACCGTGAGTGTCTTGGAACGATCGTCAGGAAAGACGACCAAAGAACATGAACCTGAGAAGGACATAAACATTGACTCAGCAAAATCCAATCAGCCGCAAGAAAGTGGTTTGCAGGTAAGGAGCCCATCAATGACCTGACAGACCGAAGTAAGACGTTCTTCAAAACGTCTTACATTGTCGTTTCTCCTTCAGGTCCTTTTGACAGGCTCGTTTGCACTCAGACTTGTGCCAGCCATGGAGTCTCCATCTTTTTCCTCCTGACCTTTCTTGCAGGGGTCTCAAATTTTGGAAAGCTGACACTGTTTGGTCGGAAAAGCCATAAATAGAGTATTCACATCAGCAAGTGCCGACTCTTCGGGGATTGTGGCTTCCTCATCTTTGCCTTCCTCTCTCAGTCAAGCAGCTTGCCAGCATGTGGTCCAGTCTGCACACTGTGTTCCGAGGTTGCTTCTGCTGACTTGAGCCGTCCTCCGCCTTTGCTCCAAACGATCTTGACGACACCATAGATAAAATGCATGCAAACCCCTTGAAGGGTCAGCATCAGCCAAAGAATAGCTGCGTGTTGCTCAGACGGCGCGGCGGCCCTGCACAAGGGGCGCTGCACCTTATCATTCTTAGAACGTCCATCTCCAGTAGCTCTTCGTAATACAAACAGGGTTTAAGCTGGGCGAGGAACTTGCGCCGGCCGGCCGCGAGACCGGCCCTGGCCTCACTGGTCGCGAAACCTGCAAACCCTGGTACGGACCAGACGGACGACCGCCGCGCGTACGTAGCACACGGCAAGGGAGAACCATTTCAGGTGTAGAGTTTGAGAAAGAAGAACGGGCATAACGCTGTACGGTCTTGTGCCTTGCTTAGGATCACATCAGAACAGGTAGAGGCGCCGAAACAGCGCTTCCGGCAGCTCTTGTACTGAGGAGCGGCCCTTGCAACCGACTGAAGCGGTGGTTGCAGCTCTGGTACATAATCGGCGAAGAATAACGTAAAGGCTATAAGCTCGTTTGCAGCCTTGATGAGCTGCAAGGGGGTTGCTACCGTGGCGATGGCTGGCACAGCGCAGGGCTTGTGGGCGCTCTCGAGACAGTCTCCCAAGCGGGTTGGACTTGCACTTCAGCACAACATCAGCTCGTGTTCTCCAAGTCAAAACTTTCCCGTGAGTAGGTCTGGACCGCAACGCGTCATACCTTGTGGAAAGGGGGTCTCAGCAATAGATGTGGGCACAGAACCTTGGGCTAGTAGCTGGTTGAACAAAAGCAATTCCCGATACTTGAAAGCGCGGCCGGCTTGTGATCTTCGTCTTTTGCGCCGATGCCCTCTATTCAGCGAAGCAGCAGAAGAAAACAGCTTACTTGAAGTGGGTCCGAACGCAGAAAGCTGGTTAAGGGTTGGTTTTAGCGAACCCGCTTGCGAAGAGCCTGAAATGATCGTCGAAGACCCTAGTTCCGTTTCCGCCCAAGTGCCCCCAGGGGGCGACCTTTCCGCTCCGGTGATCGGAACGGCCGCCGTCGCTGTTGGAATTTGCCTTTACATTGGGTTGATAGGGGGTTTCATTGAGGTTCCTTTCTTTCCAGCCGGCTTAAGCTTTTTGTCTGGCGCCATTGTTCTCTTCCTCAAAGGAGTCGCTTATTGCTCCGAAGCCCAAAACAGCCTCTGCGAGTTCCGCCCCCGCGAAACGCGCCTTCCGCCGGACTGGCACAATCTGCACGACCCCAAAACCGGGCGGACCTTTTACTACAACACAGCCACTAAAAGCGCCCGGTGGAATCCTCCGGTCCTACTCCCCGCCCCTCCAAAACCGCCCAGTAGATTTGATACCTGGGGGATCATCCTGAGCTACGCTCTTCACGGCGTGTGGCAGCAGATCAGAACGCTCGTGCTCCCGGTTCTCACCACCGGGCTGTACTTCTCCTTGTTTAGAACGATAAGCTGGTGCGCCCGTTCTGCTTTCGCACAGAGATTCGGTCCAGAAGTTTCGATCGCTGTCACCGCAACCCTTCTCGCGCTGCCGCCCCCGTTAGGCTTCCTCGTTATCCAGCTAAGCACGTACAGTTCCTTCTTCTCGCTTCCCGTGACCCGAATCGAATCCGCCCTCTGCATCGGGCTCCCCCTCAGCCTGCTCCCAACTCTGGGCGCGCTCCTCCGAACCCTCCACGCGGCCGCGCGCGCGCGGCTGCGCTACTGCGACCTGGAGTGGGACGCGCGCGCGCTTCTGCACCTGGTGTGCGCGCTCTGCCCCGCGCTCAGTTGGAGGACGCGCCCTTCGGCGCTCGCGCTTGATTCATCCCGTGTGGTCTTATTTCCCACACCCTTCCGCGGGCCCATCCTTCCGATACCCATTCCCAAGCCGGTCCTTGACCGGGCTCCTTTTCGCGGCGACCATGGTGCTTCCTCTGGCCGGGCTGGTCGCCAACTCGACCTGTACGGAGCTGATGCGGAGCACTCTCTGCCCAGCAATCTGGGGATCAAAAGCGGTTCGTATCGGCGTATGTGTTTCGGTGGCGGAGTTTCTGCTGACCAGGCAGAGGGATGTCTATAACGCGGCGCTAAAGGAAGGAGAAGGGATGGCCGGAGGCGAAACGTGCGAGATAGGGAACCTTGAGCAGAAGGCATTGCAAGACTTTGATCGTAGGCTGAACGAGGAATAATGGTTCACGTAAAGTGAGCAATTGAGTTTGACGTGACGTTCGTCTGATATGCCTTGAGTAACAAAAGATGCACTTGAAGCGATGTGAATGTGGTCAAGTGAAACCTGACGGGCTTCACTGAAAGGCGTGCCGTATGTGTACGCAGGCAGGAGGACTTGAATCAGCTAATGTTAAGATCGCATGCCAGCACCGTCGTCGATTTGTCATTTGTTCATCGGCACTGGGAGCTGCCCTCTATAAAAGCATGCGGGCATTGTCATAAAATATGGTCGCGAATTTTGCGCGTTCGGATGCACCAAATTTGATGTTTGCAGATATTGCGTTTGCACGCAGCAGGTAGGCTGGAACCATGCACTTGCATTCTGCAGCCAGAAGTTGGACCAGCTGCATCAAAGATGTTGTCCAAAGTTGGACGCTACGATGCGTTACAAGAGGCGTCAAACAAGCTGCATTAAGGTCGGCAAAGAACACATGTACGGTGCGATGAGGGTAACATCGGCTCAGATCCTCGGGATGGCGAAGCATCAGATAAAGGTGAATGCATACGGATGGCATGGCAATTGCGCAGCAGTCGACGTGACCTCGTGGCCTGAGTGAAACTCATTTATCACGGCAGCGAACGACGTTATCAACGCTCGTGGCTCACTGAGACAAGTCTGTCTTTTCGACCAGCTCAGGAAACGAGCGATGCACAGATCGTTTGGGCCGAGCGATGGGAATCGCTTCCCAGGTACCGCCCCAATCGCCAACGCGTGCGCTTGGATTGGATCATCGGGTTGTCTTGTACGACTGCACATAGGAGGCTTTGTTCAATCCTCCCGTCGTCCGAGCAGCAAAGCACAGCAGGGAATCCGATTGGAGGGATCTAAGAAAACACGACTCGATCGCAGTTCGTCGATTGCGACAATGCAATTTAACTTAGCGGGTAAATCCAAACAGAACGAAAGGTCAGAATATACGATGCTACAGTGACCAGTAACCATCACTCTTGCTCATTATCCTGCGCTTAGCCTGGCCCTGATCAATATGACGACTGCGAATGCAAGCCCCATGGCACTCAACACCTTAAGAGCGAGAATGATAGCCGGTCCTAGAACGTTTGGAGGAGATCTGCATCTTCTCTTCACAGGTTTTTGACGGTGTAATGCTGCCAAGCTTGCCTTTACTTGCGTAAGCAGCTTCTTGGCCTCCGGGTCCTTCTGAAAGTGGTCTCGTACGGGCTGCAGAAGGAAAGCAATCAAGCGTCACGCGCTGTTCATCTAAATTGGTCGCATATTTTTGGACAAATCTGCCTCTCAATGCAAAACGTGCTGGTAATACTTGGACCAACACATACTCCCACTCAAGTGTACAATCTGGCTTCCGAAACTTTGGCAGAGGCCTGACAACGGCGCTGTTGTATGACCACATTGGATTGGCTCGAGGCTACTTCTCACTGATGAGAATCGATGGCTGCTTTACAGAAGAGCTCCAGTACAGTCAACCGAACAACTACGGACACGTGTCGCGCAGCCTCGCGCTACTAAATCCTTCCTGGAGTGTAGAGCTTTGTGGGTGGATAAAAAGAACCAGGGCCTGCGTTTTGGCCTTCTGCAGAAGCATGTGCAGTTCGTCAAGCAGCGGGCTGCAGAATGAAGAGCGAGAAGAAAACCCTGAAACCCTAAAACTCTAGAGCCAGACCTGCAAGATCTCGTTCAACCCCCTCGAGAGCGCGGACTTCAGGTCCCCCGGATGGAGCGACCCTGCCGTGTAGTCCGCTTCGACTTCCGCAATATCCGTGTAAGTTCTGCAAGGAACGTACTTTGACATGAGCAAAACGAGATCACCCACTGGAATGCAGTCTTTTGTTGTGATGCACTTCGTATCTATCGTCTTCAATGACGAACGCGCTACTGCAGAGAAGGCCGGGAGAACGCTGCTACTTGCAGGCTGAGTGCGTCAGATACGGCACCCGAGCTCGACATGAAGCGTGCATTGTTCAATGTCAACTTTCGACGTCGGTACTGAAGTTGGCCGCACAGAACTCCCGAAATTCATGTGTATTGCCAGCTCGTGAAAGCAGCACATGATTCAATTTGACTCCGCATTCTAGACTCGTTTGTGTTCGCAGGCCGGCCCGACACATCCCCGAGCTCAGACCCCTCGAGAATTTCTGTAATCGAGTGAGCATCATTGACATTTGACGCGGGCCACGTCAATTCAAAATAAGCATCAGCAATGTTCCGAGTACGAGAACGTCCGATAACGAGTACCGCTGTCCTCATCGCCGCTGTAATGCCAAGCTCAACGCTTAGGGCAGGAGAAGCGGCGTCCCTTTCGATGAACCTCCCCATAACGACGAGATGTTGAAACCCGATAAGGGCCAGAAACAAAAGGATGGCCGCAATGACTCGGCTGGCCGTAGGTCTCTGATCCTTCTTCCCAAGGTGAAAAGGATGACGCTCAAAGCCAGAGTCCAAAGGGCCATGAAAGAGAAACGCAAAAGGAGAATATGCGACAAGCAGGCCACGCCTACAGAGTTGGCTCCGAACTGCTCCGCCATGGCACACAAGTCTCGAGTGAAGCCTATGATAGATTCATTCCCCGAGCTCAAACAAACTGAAACCCTGAACCCATGAACCCACGAACCACGTGCTCCGCATCAGTACCGAACCTGAACTCTCAAACAACCGCACGCATTCCCCGGGTATGACCTGATTTAAAATGGCCGAAATCCAACATAAAACCGGTACTGCTTTATGCGTCTCCCAATTGGTCCGTCCAGAGTGCCGAAGCGACAAGCTCATTGCCAAGCGACGAACCGAAGAGAGCGACACCAGGGTAGCCGTTGGGGACGAGAAGAAAGCATCGTCAAGCGGCTGCACCTTACTTGTTCCCACTGTGCTCCTCCTCGCGCGGCAGTCCAAGTCCGCTTTGGAAACTGAATGTCGAAACCAGGAACTTACACAAGAACCAAAACGCTCAGAACGAAACGCTCGCCCGAGAAAGAGGAGACAGCAGAAAAAAGCAAGTCAGGATAAAGTACGTGGTTAAAATCAGCACTTATGTCAAGCGGCTGCGACTCACTTGTTCCCGCCGTGTTCCTCCGCTCGCACCACGTTTAGTTTCCCCGACCAGGGTATGAGGACGAACTTTACGTACTCAAAGATGGGGTTGCCCTGGATCACCCCTGGCGGGCAGTACGCCTTCTTGATCTTGACGTTCACTTCCGCCTGCGAAAGTCCGGGGTTTTCAAGTCTGGATATTTCCGTGTTGATTCCCTGCCCGCACAGTCTATCATCCTCAGATGCGGAAAACCACCAGCTGAAACGGCTCCTCGAGACCGGTCAAAGCTAGGAACCATCTTCGGTATTGACGAAGTTAAGAGATACAAATTTCATTGTTGGTTTCCGGCTTGCTTCGTGACAAGCTATAGTCCGGGCCCCTGCAAAGCAGACTGGAAGTTTGGCTATGAAAGCCTATGCGATCAGCAAGAAGACACCAGCCTCTGCGACATCAAAGTGTCCCAAAATTTGGCGGTGCTTAGCAGCCCCCGCAATCCAATCAAGACCCACTCAGATTGTCCTGACCATCAGGTCCATTTTCGTACTGCCAAAAAGTCCGATACGAAGAAACGAAGAAGAGGATGAGTACTTCAGAAAGGAGAGAGAGATAGCCAAAACATCTGACCTCGGAGTCCTCCATGAAGATGGCGTTGGGGTCGCTCTTGGACAGCAAGACGTTCGCAAACACTTACGAAGACGTGGGGACACATAAACCGTGATCCGCGGGTTTCGAAAAAGCCCTTAACTCAACAGCGTCTAACCTCGGAGAGATCCCTGGAAATGGCTGACTTAGGGTCGCTCTCAGTTACCCAAAGTCCGCAAACGTTCGTTAAGACGAGGGGACAAAATGGAAGCACTTTGCCAGTTTCTAAAAGGTGTAAACTCAATGCACCTGACCTCGGAGGCCTCCGTGAAGAGTTGAGGTCGCTCTTTGGAACCCCCCAGACTATAGGGAAAGATCCAGAAAGACGAGAAGAAAGCTCCATTTCACCAGTTTCTGACCTCGGAGTCCTCCATGAAGATGGCCGAGTTGGGGTCGCTCTTGGACATCTTCTCCTGGCCCTGCTGCAGCCCGGGCAGCATGTGGTGGCTCAAAATGATGGGCTTGTTCTTGCGCTTGATCTCGTCGCAGTACTCGCGCGCGAGCATGTTCACCTTGCGCTGGTCCATGCCCAGCTGGCAAATGTCCGCCTGCAGGAATTGATTATACTACTTGAGCGTACTGGCAATATAAACCTAAGCGAACTATCGTCGCTAGTCCGAGGCAAGAATGATCAGTTGCTGGTCTCTGCCCACTTGGCACATGTCAGCCTACAATAGTGAATACCTATGTCCAATGACTTCCATTTTTGCTTACTGGCACGGTAGACCGTCCAAGCCAGATTTCGAGCGATCTTGACTAGCGTCCTTAATTTCGTGAGAGTTGGGAGCCACCACGCATCTCTACTACCATATCCCCGTTGTACTGCGCGAAGAACGATTGCATTCTAGATCCCTTTGCTGATGTAACGTCCGACACCTTTAACCCCCGTGGTGCTGATCGCTTAAGACAAGGTGCTCCACTTCAGGAGGGAACTTTCTTCATTCCTCTGCTTCTTCTTCCGACCTCAAGCGGCCAGTGACGCAGCAGAAGCGTGAATGAACCGCACCTACCTTAAGGAAGAAGATGTCTGCGCACTGCATGCAGGGGTACAGGATCTGCGCAGCCGACAGGTCGTCCTTCTCATTCCGCCCCATAATTTGCGAACACCTGCAACCATGGACGGTACGGTTGAAGAGAGACGACTGCAAATATTCTTACTTTCTGAATACAGGTGATCCCGAAGATCGGCCTTCGGTCTCTGCAAGAAACGGCCGATCGGAATGTGAGAATTATTGAGGGACTGAACGAGAGATCTCGTCGTTCTGATCCAAGGATCGCTGACAATTAGCCCAAGTTCGATCGCAACATGAACGGTAGTATTGCAAAAGCCTGTAAGCGTCAAACCGGCAGAGGTAATTTTGGCGGACGCTTGGTCGAGAGAAGGCTCAGCATTGTACCGAATATACACCGTCGTGGATCTTCACTCCTGACGTCCAACTCGAGCAGGCTCCAAAGAACAACGTGGAGACAATCAGCGGGTCGGCAATACTGCTGTACCTCTCGACCTGGGCCGAAGTAAGAAAATGGAGCTTTCTCGAAAAAGACCAACCGCGACACGAACACTTATTTAGAGATTCTCTCCTCGAAAGAATCTATTATTCTACCCTACCCGATCCACTACTGGGACTGCAACCTCACTTCAACGCCAGGCTCTCCAAACGAAGCCTCACCGGACGATCCGCGCGAGGTTGTTCTTGCGAGCGATGTCCATCACGAGCGGCCAGTACTCGTGTGCCTTCGAGTTGATCTCTTCCGACGACCATAGGAACTGTACGTTGGTCAGATCCATCCCGACGGCCTTCCAGACTTCGATCATGTAGCGCCCAACGGTCTGGATCTTTTTGAGATCGCCCCCCATCTTGTTGTTGAGCTGCGCGAACCAGTCCGCCACCCAGAACTTGAATATGCACCCCGCCTTCGTCAGCTTGTTTACGTTCAACGCCTTCATCACGCCCTGCACGGAGGTGGAAGCGAATTCTTGTTTTCTGGCTTCATCCGCGTTCAGAGAAACCTTCTGCGGTCAGTTAAGAGTTTCGCTGACATAAGGTCGGTCATCACAATCACTAGTGGAGCGGCGTTTGATGTCACTGCCTTCCACAAAATGCGGGAAGAAGCCGAGAACTGTTAGGGACCTGAGCAGCCCCCTTCACTACCCGGAAATAGGCAGCTCAGGGTCGAAGTCATCTCGTAGCTTGACTCTTCAACTCTGTTTTCACCCCATAAAACGGCGATCGAAGTCACTCGATGTCCTTCCGCGGGCTGAGCCATGGACACACCTTGATCATTTTAAAGAGTCTGAGTGATGGCTGAGACAGGCTCTGCAGTCCGACCAAATGTTCCCCTTGACTCACAGATTTGTCGAGCTGTGGGATCAACTTTCTAGCTGATCTATTCACAAAACGGCTCCGAATCATGCAGACGAAGCTTCCCTTTTGAGGAAACTGGCGGCCTCACATGTCCAATTCATGAGACTCTTTGCTTTCCTCTCAGGAGGGCGACTAGGAGTCAGCAGTTTTGTCAAGTACCTCAGAAATGTAAGAAGTTCAGGAAGCAATATTTGGACTTGATTCAGCACGGCTTCAGATACATACAACCAGGCGATGCACATGAGGGGAGAGGCTGCGCTGAACCAACCTGCGCAATATGGACCCTGCCACTGGGTTCAAACCCATCGTAGCAGACGGGGGGCGTGGGCTTCTTCAGAAGCAGGTTCCAAAGTTCGTCCTCTTGGATGCACTCCTCCCCAACGCTCCGGGCTAACGCAAAGCGCTCATCGATTGAGAGCCTGCAGATGAATGAAGAGGGAATAATGAGGAATCTGCTCAGCGATGAAAGAAAGACAGCGCTGTTTGGACAACGTTAAGCCGCTCTCAACGAAGTCGGAATCCATTAAAGTGAGATTTTGCAACCAGAATGGAGTCTTTTTCATTTCCCCTCTTGCTTGTCCGAAAGATACAATAGTAACAATCCAGAGAACCCAAAACCCATACGGGACTCCACATGAGCGGGAGTGACGATATTCAAGACGTTCTCCGTCTGTCTTGAGCCCCCCGGTGATGCCGGACAAGTCTGTTCCTATAGGCAAAGTCACCCATTTCACCTTTTTTATGGAGAGCAGGGATTGCAAGCTGACTGAAAAGTTAGACATGAATAACCGAGGAATGGACCCCGGGACACTCACAAAAAGCTTCGATCACAAGGCTACCGTACAAATGAATGCCAGACAAATCAGCAGCAAAAGTAGAAATCTGCCGTGATTGGTCAGGACAATTGGGTCACCTCATATGCATTTGAATACAGCCTTGAGAGCACTAGTTGGCTTGCAAAAACGTTCCCAATCCCTTTGAAAACCCTTCGTATTAGGTGGTGCACTGATTCCAGCCATCGCACCAGCACCACTTTCAGGATTTAAAAGCCTCAATCTACAATTGGTGGCGCATCAAAAATAACTTCGACAGGGTCTAATAAGCCACCTTGACAGCAAAAAGTGGGACCACATTTGCTGCTGCTGTGGAAAAAGTAAGCAATTAAAAACCAGCAAAAGCCACCATTACCAAATTCTGCCATTGGGCAAAGAACGTTGTTTCTTAAGTTGCGCAACCCAAACTCACCCTCCAAACGATCCAGCCAGCTTGTCCGTCTCGCTGCCGGGCACTGCAATGGCGCTCCCGCCAGCCTCCGCACCTGCAGCATCCGCCATCGTACTTGATGTGCTCTTTGGAGGACGTGAAGCTGCTGAAGAGCCCTTAGATACATAAAAAGATTTACTGACTGGAGTCAGCAAACAACGCTTTTTCACAATCAACGAGAGCCAATGCAGAAGAGCCAGAACTTTTAGTTGAAGAGCAGTGTGCTACCATTTGCAAGACGTCACGGGGGATAGTAGCAATCCAGGCCGATTGAAATCCAGGCCGATCCAGGCCGGACGATCCAGGCCGTTTATACTTTTTACGGGTTAACACCCTGACACCCCTGGTTACTGGTCACAGCCTGGTTTTACCCTGCCCCTTGGGCCAGACTCGGGCCCGTACGACCGGTCGCCTCAAACATATAACCGGGCGGCTGACCGCTGCAGCTATAAGCAGGCCTGACAAGCACAGTTACAAAATTAAGGACCACGGTTACAGTTACAGTTACAGTAACCTAGTCACAGTCACAGTGACACAGTGACGGATACAGTTACAGTTACATTTACAGTTACAGCTACAACCACACTGAACTACTTACGTAGCTAACCACAGGGCACAGAAATTAAACTTCCAACAGTTACACTAATACCGGTACAGTTACAGTCACAGTCACAGTCACAGTCACAGTAGCAGTAACAGTAACAGTAGCAGTAACAGTCACATTCCGCGGTAATTAAAATTCCTCTCATAAGCTGTAAATACAAGGGCAAGTCTGCCCAGAGCAGCTGCACTCGGTTTGCGAAGGCGTATGTGGATGTCCGGCCCCGGACTAGTCGGGAGGCTGGCTCAGGCGACACTGACGAAAGTTTCAAACACACGTCAAACCCTAAATTTTGGCCCCAACTCTGAACCACCTGGATCGCCCGAAGAATTCGGGCCTGGATTTCAATCGGCCTGGGTTGCGACTATCCCCACGGGATTGCGACGGTAGTTGTGCATAAGCACTGCGTATCGTCCGACGTGTCAGTCCATGCGACTCTGTGCCATTCTTCTGGTTTGAAAGTTCTAACTTAACTTGCCACGCTGGACACTTAGTAGCACGTCAGACAGTGAGTCTCCGGTTACGTACCGGCAGCTGTAGAACGTACCCTGGTATGTACCTGCCTCATCTCCAAGAGTTGCCATTGGAGATCTGTCATATGCCACGCATTTCACTGTTCAGCTCAATTCTTAAAGCCCTGAAGGTGAAAAGCTCAGCTGCCGCGGCCCCGAGAAGAAGGCGCCAGCTTCCAGCAGGCAGCTGCTGGCAGAGCTTGTCTTTGCAAGGATCCTAGGGCTTCCAATCTTTGACAGCTGAGGGGAAGAGGTCTTGTGCAGTTGCAGGCATGGTGCTTGCTGTCAAGATGGCTTCTGCGGCCGCTGTTCCAACTTTCAGCAGATTAGGGTTTGGAAGCAACGTTGGCATTACAAGGAGGAGCACAACTTCAGCAGCTTTCGGCTGCCAAGCCAGCCTGCAATCAAGCTCCTCACTTGCCTGCGTGCAAAGCTGCACGAGTCTGCACGCACTCACAAGCGCGGTCTCTCTCTTTGGAACGAAGCAGAGTAAACAGTCTGCACTGCGGAGGGGCAGCAAGGCGCGCATCGCTGCTGAGGTGTCGCCGGTCCTCAAGGACAAAGAAACTGCCTCAGAGTCAGAGAAGAAGGCAGTTATTGATGAAGCCGAGAAGCCTGACTTCAAGGAGACTTTCTCAGCAAAGAAGGCTGACCCCCATTGGGACAGCAAAGACAAGAGCGAGGCAGATGAGGAGATCTCCATTGGACCCGATGGGTTTGTTGCCGAGGCCGGAAAGGAGCCTGCTTCTATTGCTGTCACAACTCTTCCATCTGAGCAAGGGAAGATCAAGAAGATTCGGGGCCAGGAAGTGCTTGCATTTGACTATGGCTTCCAGGCGACTTTCCTTGCCAGTGGAACGTCAGTCCCAGGCAATGTTATCGACCTTGCGCTGACAAACTTTGCCAGGGAGTGGAAGGTGAGCATGGTTCTTCTTCTTTGTTTTCCTCATCGAACTGTGTTTGAGTGCCCTGTTTGCATTGATTGTTTCTTAGTCCTGTTGATTTGCCATCGAGGTTAAACAGCTGTTTCCAAACGAGCAAAGGTATCATGCGCAACCATGTGCTGATCTTCTGCACTCGCTGTTGAACCACTTCAGACCAGGCCTTGCGTGATACTGCCAGATTGGTTCTTTGAACCTGCACTTTCCGAACAGAATGTGTCTCATGTCGGCTCCTCAAACGATCAAGTACTTTCAATGACTCTTTCAGACGGCCTTTCATCTATGGTCGACCAGCTTGGCAGTGATTCTGCGAGAATATGGAGTCAATACGTTTTGAAGCTTGCCCCATTGCGAACCGGGACGGTTCACAGCTCCTCAAAGCAGGTTCTTCTCACTGCCTGCAGGCTCTCAGAAGGAACGTGCGGTTCACCCAGCTGAGCAACCCTGAGGAAGACGACATTGACAGGGGTCCTGTGGCACTGGCCCTAGCTTATGTGGGACGGTTCTTGCTGGACCAAGCCAGGATTCTTGACAGAGTACTCACCAAAACGGGACTGTATGCCAAGCTGACAATCGAGGGGCCGGTGAGTGAAGCTCCCTCTAATGTAGTTTTCAGCTTGTTCAGCATGCACAAAGTGTTGGCCTTAGTATTTTGGAAGTCCTAGTTTTCGTATTGCAAGCCTCACATTTGTGTTTGTGGAAAGACACCTGCCAGCTCAACTTTGGTCTGTGGCTCGTCCATCTTGGTATTATCGGCCTGATCGAGAAAGAAACTCTTAGACAATCCGAAACATCCTTCGTTTCTCTTTCTGCTACTTCAACTCGTCCTTGTGTGAGTATCGTTGAAGTTTCGCATGTTGTTCAGCTTCAGCTGGCTCAGAGTTTTATGCAGCTCATCAATCTCGGTCTGGTCTGGGAACCTGAATGAAGTCAGCGTCGATTCAATCCGAATCTCCAGAGCGTCTGCCATGAACCATACACTGTAATCCGCATCTTTCATCTCACCACTTTGATCAAAAGGAAACTCGGGCAGCTTCTGTCCTAAACTCCTCTCGAAATCAAATTGGACTTTTGAGGAGGTCGTTCGACCGTTTGAAACTCAAGCTAGCTAGGACGAAGTACGACAAAGGGAGTGATGATGGAATCATTCAGAAAGGAAAAGTGCAACGGAAGTTTAAAAAAGGCTCCGAGATACGGCAAGAAACCGTTACTGACGCAAGCACCCAGACTTTATATAAGTTGGAGCTCAAGATCTCGACAGCGAAGGTAACATGTGGGCCCAATTGAACCTAGTGTTTTCATTTCTTTCTCGTTTGCAAGGTAAGAGACACAATTGCCACGTCACAAGCGACGAGAAAGAGTTCTATGAACTCGAGGAACATTCGCACTGCTCGAAATCGTCATTATGACAGGCTGGTAATGCTCCGGTCAACTCTCGTCGAAGAAGCAGATTGTTCTCTGATTGAATCTTGTTTTTTGGACAGGCCGGGAATGCCGAGATGGACGAGCTGCGCAAGAAGTTGAGCCAGCTGAAGCTGAGCAACGACAAGGTGTGGGAGCGCGAGAGGAGCCGACCCGCTGTCGAGGCGCCCTGGTATATCCTTGGGCCATACTACTTCCTATGCCTGGTAAGCTATCTGGTCGTTGTATAACCTATTTGGCCGGGCACGAGAAAATTGGTCGTCGTGTGACAGATCTAGCCGTTGCTTTAGTCTTTTGTTTGTTATGTGCATCATGATTGGGTACAGGGCTTACTCCGGGCTTAGCGTTGGGTTCTTAGTGGCGGCTGAGGAACAATTTGCCGTTCCAATGCGTTTGGTTGCCGCAAAAGCTGTAAGGACAGGTCGTTGTGCTGAACGGAACTTATAGGGAAGAAGCCAGTCTCAACGGAGGACATTTCAGGAGACGGCTGTAAAACTGCGATGGCTCTAACACCAAGAGCTGAGCCCGTTTCTCATGCTCTCCAGATACTTGACGTCATCTTCAACGGGCGGCCCATCCAGCGCTTCTGGTTCCTCGAGACAGTGGCGCGCATGCCCTACTTCAGCTACATCAGCATGCTGCACCTCTACGAGACTCTCGGCTGGTGAGGCAGCTCAGCTGACGTTCATTACCACTCTTTCCAATCCCCCCAGTTGCGCATGTGGCCTGGCCATTCGCATGGACGCCAACGCACTCCAAATAATAAAAGCCTCGTTGCATCGTCCGAGCTTCAGCAAAACAAGTGCTTTCTGAGGACCGTGACGCCTGAGGAACCTGGACTGCCTGAATGCAGCATCCAGTCTGCTGCGATTGAAACTGACGTGCTCTCGCTTGCAAGCGGGAAATCTGCGTTTAAGTCGAACGCATGGATTAGCTGTAAGCACACATGCTTTCTGAGAGGCCAGGGCTCTCGATTTTGAGATTCTCGGAGAACACTCATCGGAGAACACTCAAAGAAGAAACAATCCCAAAACCGATTTCGAATCGCCATTTGAACTCCTCGGAAAACATTCAAAGGAGGAGCCCTTGAAGCCAATTCACTATTCCATTTGTACTGCAACGAAGAAACGAAACTGTACGCCGATTCCTATTGTGATGTTGTGTAGGTGGCGCGTGGGCGCAGAGGTGCGCAAGGTACACTTTGCAGAGGAGTGGAACGAGATGCACCATCTCAAGATCATGGAGAGCCTGGGCGGAGACAACCAATGGGTGGACCGGTGAGCCAAGCGGAACTGCCTACGATGCTACGACGAGAGTATCTCCGTCAAAGAGTCACGGAGTAATTGTGTACTGTGATCTTAATGCTGCTTCCAGCCGTCCAGGATGTTTCGTTGGTCTCTACCGGTCGACAACTCTGAACAAGTTCTTTGGGGTTCTGTTATCACCAGGAACCGTTGGATACTGACCGCAGACAATCTTCTGTGAAGCCGCACGTTGAAGCCTGCTCTACCTTGTCGGAACACGGCCTGGGTGTGTACATCGCATGTCCAATCCCAACAAGGCTAAGGAACGTAACAAAAGTTATCAGCCCGTGTTTTCCACTGGCATAAGGTTCTCGAACCCATGCGCTCGCAGGATCCGTGTCTCCCCGTGCTGGTCCAAAACTCCCTCCGTTGTCCCTTTCCAGGTTCTTTGGACAGCACGCGGCGTTCTTCTACTACTGGGTACGCATCGCAAACGTCCTTAACCTCGGCCAACTCTCTTTAAAAACTGCGCACTGTCCCCCCGTTGTAGAAAGTGCCTCGATTCAGCAAGGCTTGCGCCTGTACAAACGGGCTCCCTTGATATCTGACCGTTGACATGACAAATAGGGTCCGTGAAAAGCAGACCGCCCCCTGCTTCTTCGTGATGTGGACAAAAGAGTGGGCTAGCAATCCATGATGGGTTCTTTGCCTTCTCTGTTTGCAGATCCTAAACTTCCTCTTCCTGGTCTCGCCCAAGGTGGCCTACAACTTTTCTGAGCTCATTGAGTTCCACGCAGGTAGGCGCGATCATCCAAACCCGCCCCTCTGCCCCCTTGCGGGAACAAGACCCTTTTCCAATTCCCGTCTGTCTCCTCCTTGAAGCTAAGGACGGTTGCTTGGTATGCGGGCTTTCAGCAGTTGAACGGATGGTCAGCCCTGAGGACCCGTTTTGAATGCAGGTTTACCATCAACTGTTTCTCATCAAATGTTTCGGGCTAAGTATAACGCAGGGCACTGCCGCCGCCTTTTTCCCAATCTCGACATCCCCCGGAAAGTTCGACCCCGTCCAAGTTCGCAACTCTGCTGAACCCCCTATGGTCTGTGCAGTTGATACATATGAGGAGTTTGCTGAGGCCAACAAGGAGCTGCTGATGTCACTTCCGCCGTCACCAGTCGCCGTCGAGTACTACCGGGGCGAGGACCTCTACATGTGAGCGCAATGCGTTTTGACCGGAAGCGACGGTGGTTGATCCTTTCCGAGTCACAGAGAGCTTTTTCTTTCTTCGAGTGGAGGAATTTATCTTGCTGATAACAGACCAAGTTTGAAACGGTTCGTTTCTCGTATTCCCGTATGGTTTCGTTTCTTGTAATCCGTAAGGAGGCGAGGAGATGTACTCGGCTTGTTCTCCCTGGCCATTTCTGCGCAAACAGTAGTAGACTCACAGTTGGTCTTGAATGGCAGTCTCGAAAAACGTAATTTCTGTGGATCGACGATCATCTGCTGACTTCGCCACCCCCGACGTAGAAGTCCAGGCGCCCAGCAAAGGCGTTTCTCCCGTGTCCGACCCGCCTGTGTATGCAATAGCTTTGAATACGTTAGCCCCGTTATTATTGGAGTATATTGAGTTTCTACATTTCTACTCAATCGACGTCACTCATTCTGTCCTCCATTCGTCATTTTCAGGTTTGACGAGTTCCAGACCAGCCGCCGACCAGCCACCCGGCGACCCAAAGTGGACAATCTATACGACGTGTTCTGCAACATCCGGGTAAGGCACCTCGTCCGCCCGGATCAGGCTTCTCCTTTTAACTTCTCTATGATCATCGTCCGCCCAAGTTCTGGAACCGGAAATTACCATACGGTGGAAGGATCTTGGCGCGACAGATCCGCACGTTTCCGTGTCGGATTGATCACCGGGCCTCCACAGAAGTATAGGGCCCGTTGCAGCTGTTATTATCTTTCGCGGGTTTATTAAGTAGCTGTGAGTCGTTGAACAGCAAGGGAGTTCACCTCGGGCGATTGACAGAGGTCGATCTCCTCCTTAACAAAAACCTCGATGCGTGGAGCTTGAACTAAAGTCGGCCCGCAAACACGATTGAAATATACCCAACTTTGAAGGATCCAGATCGCGATCGTCAAGGTGCATTGGTCCATCAGTTCTTGGAATCCGCTTTTCTTCTCCGCATTGAAAATATGGACAGCTCAGCGAAGCGTGCAAAGAACTTGCTACTAGGTACAGAAGAAGGCCGTGCCTGATTACTTCCGCTCCTGATTCTCTGTCTGCGTTTGCTAAGGATGCCAAGTATTGCCCAGAATCTTCAGGAGACCCAACCCTCCACGCGTAAGAAGCAACTGACTCCTCCGCTGCTTCCCGTGCAGGATGACGAGTTTGAGCATGTGAAGACAATGGTCGCTTGCCAAGATGGCGGTCAACCAATAATCAGCCCCAATCGCATCAGAGCCACCCTCACCGAGGAGTCAGGCTGAGATGGGCGTATCTAGTTTTTGCTTGCGAGGAGCTTCCATTGCGAGAGTGGTGTGTTAGTGCATAACTGTTAGCTGTAGCATACATTCCTTTTCTTCTGAGTGCGGCGCTGTCGCACCTCAGTCGATATTTCGTGTTGTACAGGTGATGATTCTTTGCTTGTGTTGCTGTAACATAGGCAGGCCACGCAGGCTTTAAAGATTGCAGAGGGGTGTGTGTGTGTGAACTGATAGAGACAGAGGTTAGATCACGAGTTTTGTGTGATTGTTGTTTGCGGAGTTAGCGTAGCGTTGTGCGATATTGTAGCTTTTAGATCTGATCAAAGGACGGTTTTGACGTACCACCTGCCTCAATCTAAAACTTGGCGCAGGCAAAGGTCGGCAAGCCGTCTGTAAACAGGTACTAACATTGCGAGCACGTAGTGGTTGATCAATTCAGTGTGGTTGACCATAGCTGCACCGTTTGCAAACACCTTAATTGCATTTTTGCCAACTTATATTGAGTACAATCTATTATCGTTGCAATGACGTCAAATTGCTAACCTATAGTGGTCATGACAAGCCGCCGTGGTCTCATGGAACTTCTCTTATAGCCCGTGCGAATCAAAGGCATAGGGCATCTCATCGTTTGCACACGTATACAAAAGTCGATCTGCACATGTGTGACGTTAGCCTAGTAGTCAGGCGAACATGCATGCGGATATGGCTCTCATGGGCTTCGAACCAGAACGTGGGCCCGGTGAGGGTATACCCACAACGCGTTTAGCTAGAGCAGGCATGCAATCGCCTACCGTCCTGAAATCATGCAAGCTACATACACCGAGACCAGACATGCGGCCATGTATACTCGCGGTCCGGCTGGCACTGACATTACCTTTCGATAGACTCATAGTGTGAGTTCAGCTCTGCTTACAAGCCTCGTGTGCGCGGGGCGATCACACGGAATACAATTCAAATGCCTTAATTAATGGATCCCTGCAGTCACGGTTGTTTGGGAAAGCGTTCAGACCTCATGCTGCTATAGACTACCGGCAGCTTTCATGGAAGTGTACGGCGGCCATGGGATTATATAGGTGCTTGCCGCTTGAACGCATGGTTCTGTAACCAGTTTGTACAAGATCCTTCCTGGCTCAGTCAACTACAAGCTAAATTCAAGTAGGTATCAGGGCTATGTCGCTGGCTGGCGGGCCTAAAGCGGAACGACTTTCTTACACCCAGCTTACTGGCACACACTATGAACAGTCTTGATTTGTCGATATTTGATAACTTTTGAAATGATTGTGTAGAAGAACGTAAAACTCATGTTGCAGCTTTTTCCACTGCATGCTACTCGAGATCCCTGACAGGCAACAATGTAGCATAGCTTGTTGAACATGGATGACCGCCTGGTTTCCACCTTGTACAGATCGCACGACCATTGCGATCAAAATCGAGAACCAACCACGAACCCCCACCTACAAGCAATACTTGGCGATCGTGAGGACGTTAATGAAGTTTGAAGATATCTATATTAAGACCTGCGATCAGTGTTACACGATTGTTTCATTGTAATTTGCAATAAGACTATGGTACAGGTTTCCGTGCACAGACGCCGTGAGCTAGTTTGAAGACTGGTTATGATCCTGGCTCAGCTTTCCTGCACTGACGCTGCGACCTAGTTCGAACAATGATCCGTAGATTTTCCACAATGAGACCTAGCAATGGAGGGCACACTCCTATGCAGAAGTTTGTGGTAGGACTTCCAATCCATCTGGGAAATACAAGCGACAATCAAAGCAGTTGGTCTGTTGACTGAGAGGAAAGCCCTGAGATGTTACCCATGAAAGCTGTGGCTCAATTCATGAAGGCTGTCGCTCAATAATTGTCCGTACAGAAGCGGTAGTTGTGCCATTGACTGCCTGACTGAAGAAGGCTCCTCATAACCGAAAATTCAATCAAAGCACTGTAATGCAACTGATGCTCTGCCTTGTTGCTCCATGCAGCAAATACTGGTCGAATGAAGCGAGACCTTTCGAGCTGGAATGCATGAAGAGACTGTCAACAATGGCAGATCTCACCTTCTGTCCGAAGTCCCAGCTAGAGAGGTATGCAGCTTTTTGTCCCCATCCAGATGCTGTGCGGCGCTGCCATCACCTTGTTCCCAGTCTTATGACTGCAGCACCAGGCCACCGCTCCTACCGGGAAGCACACAATTCCTGATACCACGAACATGATAAACCCAAGAGTAGGACCGACAACCTTGCAGCGGCAGGGATTGTCTGTGTTGCCGCACTCAAAGCACAGGGGGAAGATGAGTGGGACAGACATGATTCTTGGAGGTTGTCTAGGATGGGTGGAAGGAGCTCTTGCGAAACCGTCAGAAGATTCAGGACCTATTGTTGCACCACATTCAGCTGTGTAACCTTGCAACTTCAGTCCTGCATGCTGGCTTTAGACCTCCCCACGGAGTGGCAAATGGGTGCTGGAATCTCCAGCACTAGAAATCCAGCAGCAGGAAAGAGCGATGTTCAGGGAGGGCTTCACAGTACTTAGAGACGAGCAGTCCAGCTCTGCATGCACTCTGTGAAGGCAATGCTGTAAACTTCAACTTCAAGGCGCACGAAGCATTAAGATCTTACGGGCGGGGTATCTTTCACTGGATGTTTCAGCGCTAAGATTATCCTGATGGCGTCCGGAAGGTGGTGGAGAAGCTCCAAACCCCTTTGGTTCTCTTCACTCGCAACTTCCAACAGATTCAGAAGAGATCCAAGCTGCGCTGCACAGTGCAACCAACTGCATGTATGGATTCGGTAGCCTGGTTTTGACACCATGCATGATGCAATGCAGCGCTAGCAGCAAGGTGACAGGTCCCTCCTTAAAATCCGGTACTAGCTGACCACTTCTCATCGCGCCACATGGCGCCTCAAGTGAAGCAGTGCCACATGGCAGCAGCGAAACCGCAGGCAGTGCTGGAACGGCTGATACGAACCGTCGATTACTCGCTTCCGGCAGTTGGAAATCGCGCTCTTTTAAATGTGCACGTTGGCGGCTGGCATGGCCATTGACATCAGGCTGATCAGCCAATGCTGCAGACAGCTGCGCGCACATGGACGGAATCTTTATTTTGGCTGCCGCGCTCACTAATAACCTGACCAAGCGCACGTACAACTAAAATATGTAAGTACATGTCAATCTTCCGACTATATTGCCGGCTCGTCCTTCGCATTGAATCATGCGCAGGACACGACCGGCTCTCCTCGTCGCGGTGGCGGGTTGGCCCGCTGGTCCAAACGTCGACTAATAGTACTACTAGATGCAAATGGCCCATGTCAGTCCAACAGAGTGCATGCAATCTGATTGCGCAATAATTAACCTGCTCTAGCTCTGAAACTCAGAATGATATGTGCTACTAATTCCTGGCCCAGTCGATGCAGAAAAAGCTGAAAAACCAGCATACCAATTCAAAGCTGCAATGTTCATAGAATATGCATCAACCAATGGATCGACCTTTTCCGCACAGGTGAACAGACCACCACAAATGAAACCGCCACTAGATTTCGCTGCTTCAGTGTTCATGCCATGTATGTTCGACTCCGAACGGTAGCAATGGTCGGGAAGTCTACAGACCAACAGGCTGGAGCAGAAGAAAGAAACGCTTACAGTGGACATGTAGCCATGTTATACATACCGCAAGACCGCAAGCCTGGTTCCGTAGAAATTATCACCAATCTAATCATTTTCAAAGCTCAGTCTCTTTCGCTGATTGCTGTGAGATGCTCCTCTACTTCAGAAGCGGGCAGCACCCGGAACGCCCGATCACCTTCGCTCTTGACCACACCGACCTGGGAGCACATAAGTTGCAAGTCAGATACCGGGCTAAGGCCTCGCAGCACTTCGAGATGTAACAATGCTCCCGTCCAAAAGTTGGCCTTTTTTGCGAGCGGTAAGCAGCATAGCTGTGCTTCAAGGACAGCAGTACAAGTCTCGAAATTCAAGCAGAACAGGAGGGGCCCATCAGCCACCACGACTCCACTGCAGCCTGCATTACTAGTGACACAACAATCCTAACTAGCGACGCAAAACATGAAAGCATGGAATAAGCACGACCAAAACCAACCATACAACGACGTTGAATAAAAGGCTTGAATCTGTGGCGAGTGCAACGAGATACTGATGCAACGACAGGTTAGCATTTACCAGATTCCCTGACTTCGCTTCGTGTATGCAAGTCGTGCGGACGGAGATAGCTTCCTTGGAAATAAACAATCAGCTGAAAAGCATGAAAAGGCTTCGTATGCATGAAACTACTACAAACAACGAGAACGAGCCAGTCCATGCAGCACTCTGACTGAAGAGCAGATGTACAAGCGACGCCTCACCTCGATCTCGTTCGCCTTGAAATCCTCGGACAGTATTGATTGCAACGCGGAGATCGCCGTCTGCAAGACGGCACATATCAAAATGATGTTGCCTCAAAAATAGCGTTCACCAGATCGTGGCGCACCAAAATGACCAATACGGACTGAAATTACACCAAACTTGTCCTCGAAGAAAGTCACGAAGCCTTGGATAGGAAGATTCACATGCTGTTTTGCAAAACTGGAAGCAACATGCGTCATTGTAGTAAAAGGAACGCTCCCCAATAAGATAGGTCTGCAATGGGCGTTGGGAGCAACTCCTCACCTGTACCGTCTCGTCGTATGAGAACTGCGGGTTGTTCTTGAGCTTCTTTTCCAGGAAGTTGACAGCCTCTTGGTCCTTTACGCCAGCGCTAGTTGCCTGCAATGTCACGGACGAGGCATTGAGAGGAGGCCGAGAACTCTATGGCGGGCTTTGATTCCAGTCGAACATCTTTCCGAAGGGTTCCCTTAATCACATAATATTACCCCCGCTGCTGCCTGGAGCAGGTTTCCCACCTCCAGAATCCAATGTCTCAGTGGCCCCCAGGGTTGGGACGGTGCAACAATTGACCCAGATCGGGCGGTTCTGCCACTTGGACGATCGTGAAGTGTGATTGAGATACAAAAGGCCTCGGCAAGGACGACTTGAGCAACCAAGAGAAAACGTTAGCACGATCCAACCACATCCTAACACGCTTTGTTGCTTGGCAATGTGGAAGCAGTCAAGTTGATCTTTCTATGCACCAGACCAAGACCTACGAAACTGGCCCCCGGTGGACTTTGCCATCGATCATAGCGCCAACTGAAAGCAGAACAGAAACGACGAGTAATGCCTGCTCCTACCTGTCCCAAAAAAAGATGGTGGAAGGGGGGCCGGTCCCAACTGAAAGTCAGACAAAGAAGAACATGAATTGAACCGTGTCAATGTATTCCAGGGCCAAAAAGACCTAGATTTTACAGGCGCGTACCTTGTATCCGACATAGAAACCGGCGGGGTCGACCTTGTAAAGCCGCGGGCCGTCCTCGTCGTCGATGCCCACCAGGATGGACGCCACCCCGAGTGGCCGCATGTATGCCTGCTGCGTGTACACCTGCGCGCGGTCCGCCAGCCTGCAGGAGGAGACAATTTCTTTTTATGTTTCACTCATCACTAGTGACTTTGTTTTTTGGCTCTCCGCTGTGTGGGGGTAGGGAGACGAATTTCTGAAAAGGTCTCGACATGGATCAAACAGTTGCTTCTGCGTCTCAAGGAGCAACCTGCTGCGTGGACACCTGCGCGCGGCCGCCAGCCTGCAGGAGGAAACGTTTTTCGTTTTCTTTTTCTTTCCCCCTCTTTCTCTTTTCTTTTTCTTCTTCTTTGTCTGTATTTACTCTCTTTTCTTCTGGCTCTCCGCTGGGTGGGGGAATGGAAATGTGATTTGAAAAAGGTCTCGATATCGGTGAAATTGATGCTTCGAAGAGCAACCTGCTGCGTGGACACCTGCGCGCGGCCGCCAGCCTGCAGGGATAGACATGGTTATTTGTTCTTATCTTCACAAGTTTCCCCCTCCTTTACCTTTTTGGCTTCATTTTTGGGTCTCTTTGGGCTCTCTGCTGGGACAAAAAGTCGTTCTTGTTAAAGGCTCGGGACTTGAGCGATTTTATTAGACGCTTCTGCACCGCAAGGTGCTTCCTACTGCGTGTATGCCCGCGCATGGTCCGCCAGCTTGTGGTGGAAAAGACGAAGTAACTTGTAATCGTGCTCTCAGACTCGTTATTTTCTGATCCGCTTTACGCGTATGCATCGTAAAGTGCATCTTGCTGCTGTTACACCTGCGCATTCCCTGCTGAACAGAACGACGCTGGTCGAATTGATTTTGTTGGGAAACGTCTCCAAGTGAAGTGGATACGGTTGACGCTTCTGCATCGCAGGGTGTATCCTGCTGCATCTACACCTGGGTGCGGTTCGCCAGCCTGCGGCATAAAGGACGTGCTCTGTTGACTTTAGTTGCCTCTGTTTGAAGCAGACTCTATGGATTGGGTCACCACTGGGAACTCATCCTTGTAAGTGCCAGGTGTGAATCCTGTGACGACTCTGCAAATATGATTGCATCCTGCTGTTTGAAAAGCTCTGCGCGCCCCTCTGCGCGCCCTGACGGTCTGCAAGAGGCGATGGTAGTCAGGGGACCACGCACTCAAGATTCTCAGACTATTTTTGAGAATCGTAAACGAGTGCTCCGATCTGGTCTCCTGAGACATGTTCCAGCTCCAGTCTTGTCAGCTGGATGACCATTTGGGTCTAGATCAAACCATCACTTTTCTCAGCCTGCAACTATAGTGGGTTTCAGAAGATATTTCAGGTCTTGCGAAACTTTCTACCTGAGTTGCACTCCTGCCGTTCTTTCAGGTCTATCCTTCAACTGTGCAAAAGAATAGAAATCTGCAATACCCACCCTTGGACCTGAGATGCATGAGAGCCTGCCCCGTAGATATGTTCTGGTGCTTCAGTGAAACAGAGAAAAAGTCGTTTTGCGTGCAACATGACAGGTCGCCCTACTCAGATCACCAACAGCAACATCATGTTTGGTACACTTTCTTCGGTTTGATCTGTGAGCGCACAGACACAAAAACAATGCTGATCCTTACTAACCTTTTCGCCAGGTAGTCTACCGGAATCTCGTACCCAAACTTGAAGCGGAACTCTGCAGCCTCCCGCCGGGCTTCTTGTACCAGCGACCGCGCATCCGCTGCAGTCATGCAGAAGGGTTTAATTTACCTGCTTTCTGGCTCAATCTGGACAATCAGCATGTACCAAAACCTCAAGGTTCAATCTACTCTGCCATGTTGATGCTTCAAGCAACCAGCCTGCAAACTTTCTCATCTGTGCACCCTAAACAACATGCTCCACGAGATAAGAGCTAATCGATTGAAAATGGACCAAGGACAATTGGCCCTTAATGTAAGGCCATATGCCTGCCTAGGCCTGTAAAATTCCACTAACAAACAAAAGGGTGATCTTATTTCTAAGCACCTGGCATGTGTCCAGTGATCTGTTTATCTCATAAGCTGCGCAGATTGCTCAGCATATCCTGGCACACGAAGGGCAGCGAGCAGCCTCGTGAAACATTCCTGACTGTTTCTGATGGTCAGAATCCGAAGGAGTGTCTTTCTTTGTACTATTGGAACATACAAAGATGTAGATAGACGGGCGCTCACCTGGCATGCCTGTGGCGAGCAAGCCTACGAACTTGGTGATGCTATGGAGGTTTGTGACACTGCTTGGGTCCAGGAGCTTGTCCTGCAGCGCGAATGCAGCAAGATCACACATAGCTCACTGATGCGTGTGTATGCAAGTGCAGAAGGTTTGATGTACTAATCGAAGACTATACAATCAAGACATGTACACTTGCTCAATCAAGGAAGTGAAGTTTGTAACCACTTGTTCAGATCCTTAAGTAGTAAGATAAGAGACCAAAGCTTCCAATAAGAGGTTCTGGAACTTGATGATGAGATATGAGTGGTCACCTTTTGTGCACCCCAAATATCGTCAACTTTTTTCTGCACTTGAGGTGAAGCACATCTAACAAAAGCTTCCGAGTAATCCCCACACGGTGTCTCCAAGAATAAGCAACGAAGTGATGTAGCCTACTCAATTGCTGAAGAACTGCTGTTTCAAGCTAAGCTTGATTGCAATTCGAGAGGGTTTGCTCTCAGGCAGTACTCACAGGTACTTTCTTCTGTGTCACGACCACCACCGAATCCTTTCCCCGCACACCAATAGATGTTATCCCAGCAGATTTGACCGCCTTGAACGCATACTCTGCAGCACGATGCACCGTTAATGTGTGCTACAATGAGATGCTGGAAGCAGTTTGCCTTGAGATAATAAACATGAGAACAGGTATACACCACGTCATGGTTGATGCTTAACAAACTAAGCCTAATCACACAATCGTCAAACAAATTGGCAAAGCGCCAGGTATCTACCCGGCAGACACAAGCACGTCAAGCTGAGCAATTGGGTGCGCTCACCAACTTGGTACAACCTTCCCTCTGGAGAGAAGATTGTGATGTGGCGATCATAACCAGCGCCACTCCCTCGACTCATGCTTGCTCCTTGACCAGAAACCTTGACTGACGTGCGTGCGACAGCGGAAGCTGCTCTGAATAACACGCCCTGGGATGGCTTAGACTTGTTTCAGATTCTTGTCTTCCAGACGGTGCTTCCCTGGCCCTGACCTGAGCTTTGGAGAACTCCAAACTTTGCACAGGCGATTTGCTTCTCCAGCCTCAGGCTCAGGCAGAGTCTAGACGTGAATTGCTTTAATGGTACCTTATACAACGGCCCTGCTCGTTGACCTTCTTTTCTTTCCCGACCTTGCACTGCCCGGTCCAAACCCACCGATCATGAGAAACCCCGGCCGGTCTATTGCCGGCAGTCTCCCTCAAGGACAGCTTCCATTGGATTAATACATCAAGATGGTATTATTGGATTGCCGTTTCTTCTCCGGATGGTCGAGGCTCGGCCCCGGAAGCCAATTATTGAACCCCGGTTTAGAAATCTAAGAAATTGGTCTATTAAAATGTGTGAAGAGCGACCAAAATTGCTCCCAAGTTTTGATGTTCTCCTGCTCTGGCGGTTTCTGCTGCAGCACAGCGAACTCTTTACTCAGCAAGTAAAACTGACATTGACAATTTCCACAAGGCAGTGAATGCTCATCACCAGAAGCGCATGCAGGCGCAGTTGCAGTGTTTCAGACACAGGATCAAGGTGTTCAGAATCTTCAATTTGACTAATACAGACGCGCAATTCGGAATTGAATGTTGTAGCCGGCGTTTGGGAGGGCAATTTCATATGTCAAAGACAAGCGCTTTGAAAGCTGAAGTCATGCACGGAAGACCGAGTTTTAATCAGTGGACACTCGAGTTAGGAGAGTAGCTGTGTCCCCCATGTTGAATTCTGCTTAAGCATAGTGAGTGCATCGGGGCAAGTCATGCAAAGCTCTAAGCATTGCCCTAGGTGTGCCTAAGACGACATTTCTGACAATTCACAGATTGAAACATGAACGGCGACTACCCTGAGGCTCTCAGAGACTCATTTGCTGGACCAGCTGGCAATGTGCGTGTTCTGGTGATTGGTGATGAAGGTGAGTACAGGAAACAGTGGATCTGAAGTTCCTTCTTGCCACCCTTGATTTGAGCGCAATAAGGTGCAGCTCTGAGCTTCATCGGTTTGGAGAATTACAGATTAAAATGTAGACTGGCACCCTCATAATCTGCTTTCTGATAGGAAGTTTGCCAAGGACTTCGGCGAGAGCAAACCTTTGCTTGAGAAGTTGGTTTTTCTTAGTCCTGGGTTGCTCAGGCCTCAACTTCGATTTGTGGTGCATCTTGTGACTGGCGCTGTGCCCGCACTCAAACCCTAATGTGCAAAGTGGTATTAAAATGGATCTGGTAATTGGAAGTAGCATATTCTGATACTCGCTCCCACCTTCAGCATTTGCACTGCTCAAGCTCAAGCTCCCTAGGCAAGACTAGGACGAAGAGTCCTGTTCAAGGAGCTGGAATTACTGACTGGGAGAGTGTCATGAATCAACAAAGCAGTCGAAGGAGGTTGATGCAGAGGAAGAGTTTAGGCATGAGGGGCTCATCTGCGGATACTTGATGTAAGCTTGACGCTCCCTTTGCAGGGGTGGGGAAGACGTCTCTTGTCCACCTGTTGACAGAAGGCCAGCCAATTAGCAGGCCAAGAGTGACCATAGGATGTAATGTCAGTGTAAAGGTGAGAGATGTTGAGGCCTTGCCTCATGTATAATCTTGTCGCAAAGCTCGAGTTGGTTTCTTTGGCGTTCTGTTCTGAAAGCGGACTTTATGATGTTCACTATCTCAACCACCCTCTCAGATTGGCGGTGAAGGATCTTCAGTAGATGCGGTGTTAGAATTGAGATCATGACCTGGATTTCAGAACCTTTTTTGACGATTGTGAAGTGATTTGGCAATCAGAACAGTTCTGCTTGCCATTGCTGTTATGTGCCCATACTGACAATTCAAAGCTGACGGTATGAATGGAAGTTTTTCAGGCGCTTTCTGATCTTTCTCAGATCCGAGCAGAAAGTTTGTCAAATGCGGTAATCGACATAACATCTCGAGTTACGTTCAGTCAACCCATCTAAGAACGACGCACGTATTGAGGCCTTGCGGCAGGCTACCCCTCAGCTTTACTCAATGTACGAGCTGCCTTTGCTGGACAGATAATAATTTGTGACGTGCACCTGAAAACCGAGGAGCCCTCATGCTAGCATCCTGTCTATCCTGTCAACATGTGTCTCTAGGAATCACCTCGCTGGCCTCCACGGAGATCCCAGGAGAATGATATTGTGCATCTGCAAGGGACTCTTAAGAACGGAAGGGCTCACTTCGACTTCTCTTCCTGTCTCCAGTACTTTGAGTACAGTGCCGGCAGCATGGGGCTCCCGGGGGGCCCCGACTCCTCCCCCCATCGCACTTTCTTCATCGAACTTTGGGATGTCACGGGCGCCCCCCAGTACCATGCTGCGCGGCCCATTTTCTACCAGCGTATAAATGGGGTTATCGCCGTGCACGACTTAACCAACCGGCGAACCCGCACTAACCTGCACCGCTGGACCTCCGAAGTCGCTTCTCTCGGCACCTTTTCCGCCCCCTCTCCGGAAGCGACATTTCCAGGGGGGTTACCAGTCCCTTTACTAATCATCGGAAACAAATCGGACAGCCGAAAATGGGATTCACAAACGGGGGGGCGGATCTCCCTGCCAAACAGCCCCCTGAAGCGGGTGGCGTCGAAGATTGGGACTATGGCGGGCCAGCTCGAAGCACGGCTGAGCGGGTTTCCAGATGATGAGAGCGCGGCTCCGCTGACGAAAAAGGCAACGAAATGGGCCGCAAAGCTGGGGGAGTATGTGAACGGGGCAAACGGGCATGACCTGCCGCGAGCAGACGGCACGAGCTCGTGGACCGGACTGTTGACGGTAAGGCAGATGATTCTCCTCGTAGCTGGCCGTCGAAGCTGTCACCTCAGTTCTGCTCCGTATGTTCTTCAACTGGCCTTGAAGCCGTTACCTTCATTCAGCTTCGTATGCCGAAAACCTTTGGCCTCCTCTCTTTCCAAAATGGCCAATGAGAAATTACAATTAGTGGTCGGCATCTTACGTCAGTTCGTTTGAGGTCTGCTTTGTTCTGAGCACATCTCCTCTGCATCTTTTCGTTCCTTTGCGCATCGTCTTCCGCCGAATCATCGTATAGTTCTAGCCCGTGCATCCGCAGTATGTCAGCAGGCTCAGTAATACACTCCTGTTCCAGCTTCATACGCGCCGATTGCTTCTGGTTGCTGTATCTCATCCTGTTCACGGTTTTGCATCAAGGCAGCGCTCCAAGGAGCTTCGCGAATCTCCGAAACCCCGATTCAACGTGATCCTTGAAGCGGGGTTTCGGGCTGCCTGGTCCATTTCCCCTCAGTTTTCCCTCATGCGGTTTCGTCTGCTTCCGAGAATCACATGCTGTGAGCAGTCGTGATTCCCCCCCTTTGATGGTTGGAGTTGCACACCTGGCGACTTATTCGCTTCTGAGAATTGTGACTTGATCGCAGAGCGCGAAAACGGGGAAGCTGGACGTGGGTGCCGTGAATGCATTCTTTTACGAGGTGAGGGATTGTGCAGAAAGGCGGTGCATAACTTTCCATTGTTGGTTCCGTCTTTACGAACAGCACTGGTACGCGCTCCCAAGATTGAGATGTGTGGGTCAACAGGGATTTTTCAAAAGGGTTGTGTTAGAGGGGTGCTATTGATCCCGGGGGTTACCTCGTCTTGGCTGCTGATGACGTCAATCCGCTTCCCGTGGTTGAGCTTAGTTGAGCCTGAATGTTGGACTCTCGATCTTTGACGATTGAAGGTTCCCGCTTTGCCCGTTTAGAGATTCTGATGTGTGCTCTGAATCGTGGGCGAATGTCAGGGCAGCGCCTGGTCTTGACATGTAGCAACAAGTCGCGTTATACAGCAGAAGGAAGGGTTGTCTAAAAGATTGAGAATCGCGAAAATGCATCACGAACGGACGGTCTACTGGAGGGTTTGGGACGAAGAGTGGACTACAGGGGATTGGGCACCCGGTTCAGATCTGCCAGCAAACACTCTCCGCAAGTAGCGACTGTCGCACCCTCTTTCTGCAGCGCCAGTGGCGTCAAACATCGTCTATCGTTGGATAGTTTTTGGATAGTTTTTCTTTATGCATATGCAGTTGATTAGGCGACGATATTTCGCATCCGAGATGGACACGAGGCAACCGGCCACGTCTGTGCCGCCCGTCTTTCCCTCCCTAGCGTCCGGCTCGGACCTTGACACTCTAGCGGACGGCGAAGCGTCCGTTCCTTCAGGCACGCACGCGTCAAGGTGAGAAGTCAGCTCTTTCTCTTCTTCTCTTGAAGTTTGGTTCGTAAATATTCCTGCGGGAATGTGAGCTTACATCAATTGTTTGCGAGAGAGCTGAGGTGGGCTTCTCTGGTGAGCTCGGGTTATGTCAAGCCCTTTGGGGAGTGACTCTGACGCTCGTGCTGAATAAATCTGCGGGCCTTCGTCCCGGCCCGGCTTATAAGGGTTGGCGCCGACCGAAAAGCATACAGTGGCCGTGTCAGCTTTTGTATAAGTATTTCCAGGCCGCTTGGGTGAATGATGCGGTTTTCCAGGTAGATTGTTTGAATCATGCGGTTAACGGAGCAATTGCTAGCAGCTCGGGCGGGTATAGATTCTACTTATTTTGTCTGGTACCGGGGCACCAAAAGTTGAAGCCAGGCCGCTCTCAGTTGTCATGGGTCGCAACTCTCTGCGGGAACGCTCCAACGTCACTGCCTTGCCGAGCAAGGGCATGCTGTGAAGGTAGGGACTGAAATCAGTCAAGGTGGCCGGATTGAAAGCCAGAACCACTCCTGCTGATGAGAGCACCCAAACTTGTTTGAGTTTCATTACCCACGCCCATGCTGACGAAGAGGGGGCTGAGCCGAAGAGGGGTGAGCGAAACGTCCTTCAAACCTGAATCTACAAAGCGTTCAAGATATCCCCTGCATCGCGCTCGATTGTACTAACGCAGAACCCTGGCTTTTGGCGCAGGTTGGTCTCAGAAACACAAGTAGGCTCCTCCACCCGCGAGGGACCCTATTCCCTGCCCCCGCCGCCGGGGCGGATCCGCACGTCTAGTTCAGGACACCTGGAGATCAGTCCGGACAAGGTTCCGGAGCCGTCCACATTACTTAGTCCGCACGTGCCCCACAATGGGAGCACCCTCAGCCGAAAGCCCTCTTTGCCCCTAGTAGATCCTGGTTAAGCTCTGTGATGTGTCTTATACCGTAACTTTATTGCTAGCGCGCAATCTTTGATGCATCCTGGCTCCTGACTGGACAATCTGGCTCGCAAGTCGTCAAAGAAGAGGGGCACTGCATACATCCAAGGTAAGTTAGATACTCTCTGAGCTGGGGCAACGCTCAGACTCTGGATCGCTTTGCCGCATTTGTAAAGGACAATCTTGCAAATAAGGGGCTTCGATTCAAGTGCGTTCGGCTGTGCTCCAGCATCCGTCATAGAAATCAGTAAGGCATTTAATCAGCGGCGGAACTCCAATATTGTTGCGTGACCCCATATTCTGTGCTTCTGCGCGCATTGAACTGAGATGGCGTTCTCCGAGTTGTGCTTGCTTATGGTCGTTGATCCTTTCCTGACGGAGAGCTTCAACCAAGAAAAGTTATTGAATCAACGATCAAGATCGTCAGTAGTTGCGATATTGACCTTGTACCTGCACATACCAGATTGCACGCCGGGTGCATATTGTGCAACAGGCTTCATGTATACTGACGGACTGAGAGTCGTGATGGGTGTTCGGATTCTACAGCTAGACCGCGCTCACGGTCTTAGATCCGACCTTGAGCTAACGCCGATCACGGGTGGCCCCACATGAACGATTCCAAGAGATTGTCTAGCTCCTGCCAGGGCATGTACCTGCCCTTAGCTCAGCCTAGTATACAGCATGCAGCCGGTGATTGCTCAATCAGCGCGTATATTTTTTAGGGTCGATCGACTACTCCGGCCAAAAATGCACATTGTCGTGAGCTTCCGCGCCAACGGCAGAACAGGTTTTTCTGGATCGACGCTTCGAGTTCAGATAGGATCTGGTGAGCTCACGTGTGACCGTGGCAAGAGATGCATTGGCTAGCTATGCAACGTCGGTTTGCCACAATCTTGGAAATAGTGCCAGGCCAGGCCGGAGCTCTTCGCTAAACCCCGCGATTTAATTGACCACAATAGAATGGACCTCGGGCCGGGCCGCCGGACTGCACGTCTTGATGCACATGGTGCTTGACAAACATTCGGCTTTGGCTTATACAGAGCCCTATGCCCCCCGGCAGGTCGTGTACAAGCCTCTTCAGCCACACTGACTGCGGTTTCAGCTTCTCTTTTGTTATCCACCGACTGGACGTACGACAAGATTCCAGTGCACGGAAGCATCTGCCTTGTTGATTTCACATCTCACTTGTCGATATCAAACACTGACTGTTTCTCAGACCTCTACGGCTTGTATATTATGGATTACCTTTATATGATTGTTCCTCTTGTTGGTTGACATTAAACTTTTTCCCGTACCCGAGCGCGGTTTTGATTCACGCAAAGCAGAGTGCGGATCATATCCGGCTGCCTCTAAGCACTCTCCTTTCACTTCCTCCGGCTCCAAAACCCCTCGTACAAACATTTCCCACCTCAGCACTAAACGAATGTTCTATCCTCGTGGACGCCTCACTGCTCTCCTTTCAGATCTGCCTCCCCTTTCAAGTCCGCCATCTCTTCGAACATTTTCTTGCCCTGCCGCTCGAAGAACTTCCGCCGCGCCTCGAGCTCATCCATTTTGCTCTTCTCGATGGTGAACCCACAGTTTTGACAGATGACCATCAGCTCATGCACCTTCGACCGCCAGACCGGCAGGAAGAAAATGCGCAGCACCCTGTCGACTTCCGCCACGGTTAGGGTCGGGTTAGCGCAAACCGGGCACAGCGCCGGGTAGCGCTCCAGCAGGCGGCGCACCTCGGGGCGAAAGCTCGCGACAAAGCCGAAGAAGAACATGTCCTCGGTGCGGGTTAAGCAAAAGGGTTACAGGAAACCTGCCCTGTCTGCAATCGATCGTCTGCAAAGCAACAAGAGAAAAAGGACTGTTTGATGTGGTGGTCGGCACAGGTTCGAACGAGTCTCACAAAAACTGGCTTGCTCTGTCTACGCAACAAAGGCAACTGAGAGATGCGGTGGCAGGTTTTCGATGTCGCCCACAAGAGGCTCTGAAACAAAGAAAGTTCCAAATCTCCTAAGAATCAGGCATGGCTGATGGCGCCTCTGCTCTCCGGTTCCGCAACCATGCAACAATCGAGCGGAAGTTAACACCCGAAAAACGTACTGTTAACCGGGCTGCGCTTTGAAGCTCGACCTTTGAAAGGGCTAAGCTAGACGGGCGCAAAGGCTTGCGACAGGCCGCCAGCATCGGCTCCTCAATGGATGGCGCATGCATAAGCATAAGCGAGTTAAAGGTTTGAAGACGACCGTAGCGCTAATGTGCACCTCGCTGACCCTTGGTCAGAAGAACCTGATATCAACCACCTTGTCGACATTCTCGGCGGGCGAATCGATCGGGAATTTTTGTGTCACGAGCTTACAGGAATTGCAGAAGTTCGATCCCAGTCGATGCTTGCAAACGCCTGTATTCCATCAAGTCTCGGTCTATTCTAAGTCTGCCACAAAATTGGTTTCAAATCTAATCGATCGAAATGCCACACCCTATAGTGATGCCGCAGGTGCTGACGTGGCAAGTCAAACAACGTACCATCGAAGCACAAACCTTGGAAAGCTACAGTGTCCAGAAAGAATCGGGCCACAGCTGTTTGAGAAGTTCGAAATTCAAGGCAGGGACGGTGAGCTGGAGTCGGCTTCCCAACTCCACTTTGCGAAGTAGCTGCAAGAAGCGTAATTGGGAAGCGCAAGGCCAATTCAGAAGCAAATGCGCCACCAGGCGGCTAGCTACGACAACAGAGTCTCATTGATAGAACGGAGCAAATGAAACTTAGGGATGGGCATTGCGTCCGAGTCTGTCTCGTTGTAGGTACCTAGCAGCTCCGTGTAAATAATGGCGGCATCACCTCCTCTCATCGTTTTTCTTTCAATAGTCAGCCTCTCCGTGTCCCTCTCCTGTAGCGCGCTCTTCCTGACGGTCCTGCTGACGTCATGCACGCGCGCGGGGCGCCATGACCCGCTGCGCCAACAGGCTTTAGCTACTACAGACCCACTCTTCTCGTTCTGGGGGGCTGCGCAAGAGCTGCCAAAGCTGCCCCCAGAAACGAGCGAGTCTGCACAAGGTGTGAATGCGGTCCTGGGTAGCGGGCGGGAGAATGCGCGCGCATTTCAGCGCGCTGAGGGAAAAGAGATGCCGTCGAAAAAGGTGGGAGAAAGGTTTGAGGTTCTAAGGGACCGGTTTGCTGACTGGCTGGTGAGGAGCTCAGGTGAAGAGTAGGCGGATGGAGACATCCCGGGCGGTTTCGATTCCCCTCTGCAGACAAGGCTCCAAGAAATGCTGCGCGCGCGCGCGCTCGACAACAACGCGCGCGGACACAAGAGCGCGATTGAAAAGGGCTGTGGAAATTTCGTGCCAGAGGTGGGCGGGACGAAGGAAGCGGAAAGAAACGAGGAAGACGTCGTTCGCTGTCATTCGAAGGGTCCGGTAGAGTCCACCGGGTCTTCTAGCAAGGAGGTTGCGCAAGGCAAAGGTGACGCAAAAAGCGTCCAGAATGACGCAAGCGGTGGGAGTAGCGCCCAATTGGACGAGAACAGAAGCGGCCTACTGACGGACCTCGCGACACCTGCGCCTCTGAAAAGGCCTTTCGTCTTCGACGCGCATCTTTCGAAAAACGCAGCAATCTCAGTGATCAAAGACGCAGCACAGGAGGATGAAACCAAAACCCTAAACCCCGCGGCCGCGGAGCGCGAGCCGCCGCGACTGGCGGGCCTGAAGGCGTCAGCTGGGCGGCTAGAGCCGGAGTTCAACTGGGAGACGGAGCGCTACGATCTGCACGTACCGCAAGATGTGAAGGAGGTTCGCCTCACGCCGGTGCTTCCGCCGGGGCAGGTTAGCGGAACGGAAAGACTACGAGATTCTGGGTGAATCACAATCGCGTCTGAAGATATCGACCAAAGGTTTCAATGTGAAGCTCTGCGATTGCGTTGATTTGCAGATAAAACTTGGGTCGCCGTCACCTGGAACTTAGTCCGGAGGAACCTAGGTCCACTGTTACACCGGCTCGACCGTTGTGAGAAGCAAAGCCATCTTTCAAGAATCAAACCAAATCAAAAATGACGATAGGAGTACACATTGGCAGCTAGGCCACCCGCGCAGACACCCCAAAGCTCACCGCTTCGCTTATTTGACAAGCCGCAAGTTCAAAGAATCACTTGATCCTGCTCTATAACGTCAGCGTCTACGTCAGCAACAAGCGCGCGCACGCCGACTATTCCTTAGCGCGCCCACCGAGCTTACCTCTTACTGTTTGATCACGTTCATTGTGTTTTTATGACGCATTCTCCCGTGATGGTCGCAGGATGACGTCAGCATCTACGTCAGCGACGAGCGCACCGCCAATAACACCCCGAGCGGTGCCATCCGGGTGCCTGAGAGCGCGCGTCGCGGCGTGGCGGTGCCGATCATTCTGAAGCGCGGGACGAGCGAGCCGCAGTCCGTGTACGTCGTCAAGATTTTCCGAGACCTTGAAGATACCGACAGGTGGGTTATTCTCGCGTTTGCTTACTGTCTCTCCGTTATGTTTGTTCTTTTGTTTGGAAAAAAGAGGCTGATTGGAGAGGTGGTTTTGGGCCTCTGCGTTGCATTTCCCGGGACCTTCCGGGATACGGACAGGTCCGGATGGGGTTGCGATGGTCTATGTCGTTACGTTGCGTTCCTGTTACAAAGAGGCTGATTTCGAAGTGCGGGCTTGGGCTCGCATTGGATTATCGTCTCCCGGTTGTATTTTTGTAACGGCAAGAGGCCAGTTCGATTTCTTTCCGCTTTTGTGAACAGAACCTGGCTGACTTCGTGCAAGAAGTGGAGGAATTTTTGCCTTTGCAAAGCTTGCGAGCGCCATATCTTCGGTAGATAGGCTTCTCGGGAACAAGTTCATACTCGCTTGATTCTGCGGGTTCAGAGCTTCTGATGTCTTATGCGGGCTCGAAATTTTGAATCCCTTACCAGTGTGAGTTCAGTGTATCTTGACGCGTATGTATCCGCCAACTACGGATTTCGAAAAATTCAGTCGATTGCATAGTTTGGCGAACCCTTTTTTGAGAATCAGGTAAGAAATACCTTTGCTCATCTATTTTCTACCGCTCAGGTACCAGTGGCGGCTGCGCCTGATCGCCGCAGTCGGGCTGGGGGTGACGTTAGTCGCTGCCACGTCATTCCTGACGTATAGCGCGTACATGTGGGACAAGCTGCGGCGCGAGCACCTCCGCGCGCAAGCCGCCGCCGAAGCGGAGGGCGAGGATGAAGCCGGGTGGCTGTCGGAATGAACGTTAGCCGTCGATGCGAACTGGCCCCCGGATCTGACGTGAGAAGATTGCGGGGGACAGCGGAAGGTTCTATCTGTGTTCTACAGTGCGGATCGACAGCTGACGTCAATGTAATGTCGTTAGTTTCAACTCTGTTCGTATGTGGGGTGAGCTCGTTCTCCTCAGTGTCAAGAGAAGTTGCAGCTCGTGGACGGAGAAATACCTCTCGTAATATGTCGTGATACGGTCAAGAGTCTGTGGTACTTGTGGCAAGTCGGGCGGCCAGCGGCTTTCCTCTTCGCTTAGAGATAGGAAGAACTCTTGTTGCAGCGGTCTTTCGGAAGTTGTATCACTGATACCCTCTACGGGAGTGTATTGAGAGCACCTAGCAGTACAGGTAACACGATGCCCCGGGTCAATTGGCAGTGTCTCCACATCAAAGGCTACGAACGAGAGTGGGTGAGCTCGAGATGTCCTGGCACATTCCTGCTACGTCCTGATTGGGTTGAATATACTTTTACAACATGAAAGCATGCTGTCTGCAGCCGTTCGGGGGGGGACGTAATGTGATTGCCGCCGCGCGGCCCTTATAGCCCCGTATTTTGCAACGAGAGTTGACTACTATATTAAAGCAGAGTACGTACGTCGCTTTTTCCGCATGCTCACTTTTTCAATACTTGTGCATACTTCAGCCATGCATGCCAGCATGAGAAGCTTCGCACTCACGCCCAGCGTACTAGCTCGTCTCAGGAAGGCTGTTTCAGAGTGGGGTGAAAAGGGGTCACAAGGATCATGTCTCTGTAAGAACGTTATCAACGCATTTGTCCAAAGGCAGGTCTAGGGCAGGGTAGACAAATAGTCTATACGGATAAGATTCATCCACGGTGGGCATCTATAAACCGTCATGACTGGCGCACTCTCCAAAACGACAGCAGCAGTACAGCGAGGAGACATGAAGGAGCGAGGAGCATGAGATGCATTCAGTCTCATACAAACCTTTCCATCGGCTTAGCCCAAATGAAGCAAAAATGATCAAACGTCCGACGAGAAAAACGTCGGTCTATTGGTGTCTTTCAGCACATGTATACAGTAGTCAGGTTGCCCCACTTGTCATGCAGGCGGCTTTGATCTTGGCTGTTCAGTGATAATTGTCACTAAAATGATTGCATGACCGATGTAACGACATTTTTCCCGTCTAGCAAAAACACATATTGCCTTTCGTCATGATCCAAGAGTACGCATAGTTGAAACCTGTCTGCTCGTTAAACGCTATAAGTCGCTAGTGAAGTATCTTTGTATTGCGGCTGTATCTATGTATGCTTGAGTGCTCTCATATATCCGTCGGCATAAATGCTGACTTGCGTCCATATCAAACTAAAAGCCTCTGCTACATCTAAACCATCTTAACCCGTTGGACTCAGAGCCTGGAGTTGGGGCGCACTTCGGTGATTCTCTTGTAAGCCTCCAGGGTCAGGAAATCGTCCAACTCCTTGGCGGTGCACTGCTGCCCGAAGAGCTGAGCTGCCTCTTGGTAGCGGCCCGCCGCAAAGCGCTGAGGTCCAAGCTACAGAAGCGGAGCGGCAGAAATGTAAGAACCCGATCGCCAATCAATCGAAAAGCGGATCTGAAATCCTGCCTAAGGTCGTCGGAGTACCAGAGAATCACCTCTGTCCAGAGGGGAATGGATCAAATGCGGAGGGAGCAGCATTTTTCTGGAGCAACCTATCAGAACGTCTTCCAGCACCGCCAGTGACAGACACCACATTTTGATATCGATGGACCGCTTCCAAGGATATTTCGTAAGAGCCACCATAGAGCGGACTGTGGATCCTTCTTCTCTTATGACAAGTTTATCTCAAGAAGGCCCCGATGCATAGCAAGCATGTGTTATTCCTGGCAAAGTTTACACTCGGGACGCACAAAAACCCTCGAATACGGTGCGAAGCGCAGACTTAGGTATGCGCTTCTTACCTCGCGCTCCACGATGGCCACCTCCTCGCGCAGGATGCGCTCGACGAGGTCCCGGGTCACGCGCACCGGGGCCTGCTCCCCGTCCAGGATGGCTCCGTGGCGCAGCCACTGCGACCGGGGAGGGACATCGGGTATATTAAGATGTACTTTCTTCTTTAACACAAACTTTCTGTCAATTTGAATAAATGGGGATTAAGAGTTCAGGAGCTTTTTGCAAACGAGACCCATCAAGATGTGGGGTATGAAACGCCGAGGATCGATAGCTGCGGGTGACTATCTAGCACAAGCCTTGTACAACAACGAATATGTCGTCGGATGCTGCCAGCTTTCAGGCCCGCATGGCAAGTGATGCAGGTCCATGTTTCCAGCTTGCGCAGGATTGAACCGTGTACAAGCCTTTAGGTTGAGCACCATCTGAAAGCACGAAATTTTTGATCTTGCTGTGCTGAAAAGCACCGCGTGGAATCAAGAGTGCTCCTAGCCTACCTGCCAGACTTGCACTCTGCTGATCTCCGCAGTCGCCGCGTCCTCCATCAAGTTGTGCAGCGGAACGGAACCCGTGCCCGTCAACCACGCCGCGGTGTACTGCACTCCGACGCTCAAATTCAGCCTGCAGGTAAAGACAAAGGGTGGGCCCCCAATCAGAGTCTCGATGGGGCCCTTGCTCAGGATTGCGCCACCAGCTTTGCGCGCACACGCATGGGAGTTGGCTACAAGAAAGAGCCTCGAACGACTCCAGGGCCGCCTTCAATCCGCAGTAGGATCTGGATGCGCCCAGGCTGATGGGGGGGTGAAAGTTTGAGGAACTCTGTCGCGACGCTCCCGTACGGGGTGTATGAATAAGCACGAGATTGATGATTCCCACTACGAACGGTACGAAACGTGTCGGTTCCCGGGCTGCCATCGCAGCGGATTTCTAACCCTCTCACAGCAAGCCTTCGCCCTTTCCACCTTTCTCCTCTGACAATCAAGACCTTCCGTGCTCCACCCCAATAACAAACATCGCCCCTTCACAATGCTTTCTCCCTTTGTACCACCCTTTTTCTGACAACCAGCTTCTTCGTCCTTCTACCTCAGTTCCAAACATCGTTCCTCCGCACCTGAGCCCCTCCAGCGTGCGGCTCCCCACGGGCATCGCCAGCAAATCAGCTTCTGACACCTGGACGTCGTCGCGCAGGCGGTGCAGCTGGTTGGGCGTCGGCATGTGCGCGTCAAAGACTTGGTACACCAGGGGAATGAGCCCGGGGTGCGCGGCCCACGTGCCGTCGTGCCCGGCAAGAACCTCGCGCAGCTTGTCCGTGCGCACCTTGGCGGAGGCAGCCTCGTTCGCCTGGGGGTCGTTCTTCACGGGGATCTGCGAGGATCGGCGAAGACAAGGTTCGTAAAGTGAAGTGGTTTGCAACGATGGGTGAAAATGGAATAGAAGTCGGAACGAGATTGAATTTTGAACAGGGGAATACAGGTTGTAAGGGCCAGGATGTGTGAAGTTAAAGAACTTCATCTGAAAAGTTGGCGATGGAAGAGACCGAACTACAAACGGAAAATTTGTCAAACTGATGTCTGTAATCCAGTCGATGCGTCACAGCTTTGTCGGCGAAGGTGACTACATAAAGGTTGTGATATAACGAAGCAGTAACGCGGCAATGGTGCAGCACAATGTCTGTACAACGGCACTTGACCCCCGCGTCTTCCAGAAGCAGTTCTGACTGGTTCGTAAAAGAACGCTGGGCCAGATCACTTAGTGGTATGTGTCGAACGTAGAAAAAGCAACCAACTCCGTGTAATGAAAGCAATCCAACCGTGCATCACTGTTCTGCAAGTAAAAGGTCCAAGAGACCTGTCACCAGATTTATCAATCCAGTAAGCGCGATCGCGTTCTTTCTAGAGTTTTCTTTCAAGATAGAGCCTTCTAGTCTTCGAATCAAGAAGTTGACGGAATGAGCTGGTTATACAGGAGCGAGAGCTTGCGTTGGCCAGATATCACGGAAGCGTGCGCACCTGGGCCGCCATGCCTCCCATTGCGTGCACGCCCCGCCGGTGGCACGTCTGGATCAGGAGCTGCGCATAGCTGCTCAGGAAGTGCTGCGTCATGCCGACCTGCGTCCTGTCAGGGATCACCAGCTCGGGGTGGTTGCGGAAGGTCTTGATGAAGCTGAAGATGTAGTCCCAGCGGCCGCAGTTGAGACCTGAAACAGACAATCAAGTGTAAGGGAGCTTGCTTAGATATGGATCTTTTCAAAGCAGCATTTCGAGCTTCGAAAGGATGTGCTTTATTGGTGAAATGTACTGTTTTCGAGCTTGAAAGGCTGTATCCTGGCGCTAGGAGACTGCGACTTGGTTATATGTGGCGGGTCGAACCTCAAACTTGAAGGCTATGCTGAAGCGGAAAGCTTCCCAGATGATCCTGAGCCATATACACTCTCAGGAGCGAATATGTGGACCCTGATAAAAGTCTCTTGTCATTTGCAGGAACCAAAGGGTCGAACCTCAAGCAGCTTTGAATATCCATACTGACCAGCAGAGTGTTGGCGTAGCTCATAGAGGATCTCGTGCATCTGGAAGACGGCCGGCAGGGTCTCAATCAAGACGGTGGCCTTGATGCTGCCACGTGGCACTCCCAAGGCGTCCTGAGCGCGCTCAAACACTGCGTTCCAAACAGCAGCCTCACGGCTGTGCTGCATCTTGGGGAGGTAGAAGCTGCACGTAGAGAAAACCGCTGAGTGGTGACAGAGAGCCCTGTATTGACAGAGTTGAAACTCACAGTTCGAGTTCATGAATGTGAAAACCTGCAGCTCTCAAAGGTTGTATCAGCTACAGCTCACTCGCATTTACGAATCACTTCACACCACCCTCAAACAAGAATAGACTGTAAATTCGATTTGTGGGAGCTTTATCGCAACAATCTCAATCATGAATGAGTTTTGACTGTGGTCTTAGGGAGCTGGAAATCTCCAATCCTTCAAACCACCACTGAGGCTTTTGTTTTCCTTTTCATGCGTCAGCCAAGATCCAACTTTGAACTCCCTCATTGCAATGGCAGATCATTTTGTATGCATATGCATTCCCAATCAGTGAGGATGCAATCAACAGTCATCTTTGGGCAACAGTCCACTCACAAGGGCCCGGCGCCTCCATGCTTCGACCGGAAGGCCGCTTGGTTGTGGAAGAAGTACAGCCCAAAGTCCATCAGGCACCCGGGGATCGCCTGTCCATCAACCTCGAAATGCGCCTCCGGCAGGTGCCATCCGCGGGGCCGCACAAAGATTTTGGCGGGGTTGGGGTTTGTGACGGAGTAAACCTTCTTGGTGCGCGGGTCCTCATAGCGGATGTTGCCATTCACGGCGTCCCTGAGGTTGATGTGGCCCTCCACCAAGTTGCTCCAGGTCGGTGCTAGAGAGTCCTCAAAGTCGGCCTGCAGACAAGCTGCCGGCATAAGAACTCACAGGAGTGACAAGGTTCTGCTGATATTCCACTCGTGCAAGCGGTGCTGACTCCAGATTGCTTTCATAACGATTGAAGGTAATGTGACAAGACAACGTAAGCTCTACAATACTCAAACAACTCTTTGCAACAATGTGTATTTGGGAGGACAGCAATGAACCTTTATGTTGAAGCAGTTCCATAATTCACCAGCATGAAGCACAATAAGGTTCTTGCATAGACTGGCACATGCTGTGACTTCAGCTGCCTGGTGCAGACTAACAGCCCCAGATGATGGGAGTTTACACAGATGCTGATTATAATTGTCTGTGTTACTACTTTCTCTGAACAGGCATGCACCTATGCATGAGACAATCCAGCTGCCAGAAACACCAGCTGCCGTCGAACAGCAATTTCAGCCTGGTTTGCAAAGTAGCTTGTTTTGCATTTGTAAAAGCAGCTCATGCCCTGAGTACCAGCTTTCTTTTGTCTTCCAATACAGTATGCAAAGATGTGTTAATGATCTTCAGAAAGCTTTCAATCGAGTCAGGCAATACCACCAACCTTTTGTGGTTCGTGACAAAAACTTCATGCTGGATTGCAGCTTGCTTGGGAGATGCCTCTCAAACACACTGAACTCACCATAAAGACTTTAGCCCCAGAGTTCAGCGCGTTGATGACCATCTTCCTGTCCACGGGCCCAGTGATTTCCACCCGTCGGTCCTGGATAGCCGCAGGCATGGGAGCGCATGTCCAATCCTCCTCTCTGATGGCCTTAGTCCGGAAGTCAAACCCTGGGTGGCCCCCTGCATCGTACTTGGCCTGGTCCAAAGCCCTTAGAGCCAGGTTGGAGTGCACAATTGGCCGGAAGGTGCGAACAAGGTCCGCAACAAAAGCCACAGCCTCATGCGTCAGAACTGTTTCATAGCCAGGCTTGATGGAGCCGCGAATGCGCACCCCGGCCGGCAGCTTCAGGCCTGAAGAGTAACCACTCTCCGGATACAGCGCCATGGTGGACACGCCGGAAACCCTTGAAAAGCTGGACTACAATCGTCTTTAAGCTTTGCAATGGCTTCCACCGAGTTCAACAGCAGCTCCCTGCGAACCTCCCTTGCTGTAGAATACAAAGAAGAATGAAAAGCAGAGCGCTTGCTTGGCTGCAGACCACTGTCTCAAACATGTACGTACGGTACCCTAGGTTTCTGGGCGCGCAAGACTGGCAGGCATGGACTACAATACTTACCCTGGCATTTGACACCAAAGGGTCGTGTCTCCCTTCAGCGCGCAGAAAGCACGCAGCTGGTGTCAAGCGGCACGGGGTGAGTCAGCAAGTAATTTGCCACGTAGGATTTTCAGGCGAGGTTGGACAAGTCAGCAGTCGGTTCGACAACTCTGTACGTCGATGAATCCCATCCGACGGCTGCAAGCTTAAGCTGGGCTGACTCACCCAAACCGTGAAACCCGCCAGTAGATCCACGTGGTTGATCCAGATATGTCCGACGCGGCGGCCGCGCGTGCACTATGCATTGCGTTTGCTGCGTACAACATTGTGGATGTCTCATTGTAAGCCTATGATAGCAGATTCGGGGCAAGCGTAGCGAGTTGGTATCAAAGGCACGGCTATGTAGGCTTTAGAGCTTACTTTTTTGAAGCTTGTTTCCGGAGCGCGGTGCCACAACTTGAAGGTGAGCACGTTTTGTTGGGTGGTGGTATAGCAATGACACTTGATGCACACCTGGAACCTCAATTGGACAAATCAACTGATATGTCCATTTATTTCTTGAATCGCCACATTTCTCATAGCACCTTGGATGATCTTTTGGGCTTTGAAACGGTTTGAGAATGAAGGAGGCAACGCTGAACAGGAAGCCCTGGACAGAAGAGAAGCAGGGGAACATAATCATAAGAGAGTCTGTCAGCAGAATTACTTGGAACAAGAAAAGAAATACATTTAACGCCACTTGGCCTTGCTGGCATCTCCTTTCAAAGTAGACCGCATCATCACCACTGCTTGGGAGTTTGCAGGGAGCCTGCCGCTGTCAAAAGTGATGATTGAGTGTTCATTACTCTGGACTTTTGCTTTTTCTGAATTTGGCCGCCAGGATTATCTAGGTTGCAAAATGCTCGTCTTAAGAGTGTACACCAGATTTTAAGACTCTGAGGTTCCCTTCAAAAGTATTCTTAGAGTGATGCACCTTCAAAACCACAAAGACTTCAGCCCTTGACTGCTTGACGAGAATGTAGTTTCCCCTCATGCCTGTTCATCAACTCCGTTTTAGCCTTTGGCACGATGTTGTACAACTCCCTTTTTAACCATGTGCAGGCATGTGACGAGCTCATAAAACCCCAAAGCAGAACGCGATGGCCTTCTCCACCTAGCCCCACAATGGATACACTGTGATCATCGGACTGACAGGATATCAGAATTTCAGCAAAGCTACAGATGCAAGAGTTCCTAAGTGGCCCCCCAAGCAACAACCCTCTAAATAAGCAGACTAGGCTTCAAGAAGAAGTCCCAACACTGGCAACTCCCTAAGTGCAAGGGGCTCAGATGGCGCCCTCCCGAGGACGATGCGACATGCTTCCTTTTGCTATTCTCTGGCGCACGCTCTTCATTTGGCTTGCACTCCTGATTTGCATCACCGCAGGATCAGAAACTGGGGAAGAGCTCTTCTGCGGAACATCTTTGATGCAAGGCTTCCGGGACGCAATGGAGGATAGGGCCCTGTGCATAGACGTTATTACAATCCCGCTCGCTAAAGTGTGTCCACCTCTATCAGAGTCAGACTCTGATCAAGAAGCCGGAAGACAAAGATTAGCTGAGGCTGGGGGAGCTGAGTCTGGCAAACTAGACGTAAGAGCTTTCGCAGTCTTCGACGGTCACGGGGGAGCTCAAGCCAGCGAGTTTGCAGCCCGGCACATCCGACCGGTTCTCGAAGCAGAGCTAGTGGCTAACCTTGCGCAAGACAAGAAGCTCTGCAGCCTGTTCGAAAACGACTTATCCGTAGAGCAGCTCCTGTCCGAAAGGACCCTGTCGAAAGGAGGGGCGCATACACTGGAGAGCCTGAGCAAGGCTGTCGAGAGGGCGCTACTAAAGTTGGACACTGAGTTTCAGACTTTTGCAATGTCGGAAGGGATTGATGCTGGGACCACTGCGTGTGTGGCAGTCCTTGTGGGGAACAGGTGGCTTCAGGTAAGTTAATGTCACTCGAAGCCTGGCTTAGAAAACTGTCCTCTCGAGCATATGATCAAGGTGCGTGTATCCAAAAGTCTCTTTACGATTTTTGAGTGACTTGACTGTGCTTGGTTCTCATTTCGAAGCGCGTATGATTCATGCAACTTTGTAAAATCGCTATGGAGCAACAATGAAGGGAGCACCAAGGAAGCGTGCCGCTTCGAAAGGGCGAGTTCAGGCAGTTTTTGTTTTTCCTTCGCGGCCAAGTTTGTTACGCTTTCGCTTCTTTCAGAGGAAGCCTCCCGTCATCAAGAGGTGCTCGAATAGGGCAAAAAGCTCGTGCTCGAAAAGGACAAAAAAGCAAGTAAACAGATTCCCAGAATGCAACAGCTTCGGATTCAGGTGCACGAGCCTGGCTTGTCCGAAATCGACTCTCCTTCGTCTGGGCTCCGAGCATAACCTCGAGATCAACACTCTCCAAGATATCTTCAAGCCTTCCTGTAATCTCCTCTTCATCACTAACCAGGTAGCAAACGTGGGAGACTCCCGTGCCACTCTCTGCTCCACCGCTCCTCCATCAGGCTGCCCTTCCCGTTGCCCCGCCCCGACCCGCCGCGGGACCCGCAAAAAGCGGAATTGCGGCTTGTGTGCCCAAGACCTGACGTCAAACCACCGCTTCGACCGGCAAGACGAGATCGACCGGGTGCGCGCATCCGGGGGGGTCGTTTTGGCTGTCAACGGCGTCCCCCGCCTGATGGGCGTCTCGATGCTGAGCCGCGCGATTGGCGACCTGGACTTGAAACCGTACGGAATGATACCGGATCCGGAGCTGTCTGAATGGATCGACATCAGCGATTCGGACGTCAGGTTCTTGGTGCTGGCGTCAGATGGGGTGTACGAGGACATTCCGGGGGGCCAGTGTGTGTGCGATCTGGTAGCAAGCATCGAGGGCGGTTCTGACGATTCTGGGGGGGAAGTTAGGCGGCCAGCCATACCCCTGAGGCCGTCGGACTCGGAGAAGGGGGGGTGGGTGAGGACGGAGAGTGAGACGAGTCTACAAGCGGATGCAGCCCCCGACCAGGAAAAGCACCATAGTGGAACCAGAGCCAACCTAAAAGGTGAGGTCCAAGAAAGTCTGCTTCTGGCGGGCAGGGCAATGAGGTTGGGGACTCTTCGACTCGTCCGTCATTCCTGAAAGGATGAAAGACTTATGTCAAGAAGGCTGCCGTTTGAAAGTCATCAGCGGTAGCTTTCAAAAGCAACGTACTTTTTCTGGAAAAATCGCTCATCCTCCTTCAATAAAGGGCGGCAGTTTAGGTTTGACCAGAGGTGCGGAATACAGAGTTGTACTCCACATGTTTTCTTTCTTGCTTTTGCATCATTGCCGTTCATGAGCAACAAAGCTGCCGCTTAGAGATGGTAAGACTCGCCTAAAAACTACCATGAACCATGACTTAACAAATAGTGTTGGCTTTTTCGTGCAGCTCCTGAACCGGGCGTCCCAGTAGGCCAGCGTCCAGAAGTCGACGGAAGGGCGCTTCTGCCCGGGGCAATTGCGGAGAAGCTGCGGGACGTAGCTTTCCAAAAGGGAAGCATGGACAACATTGCCGTGGTCGTAGTGGATTTGCACGCGATAAGCGATGCCGCCAAAGACAAAGCGGGGACCAAGAACGAGAGCCGGGAGCAACTTGCCGATCTGGGCGCGTCCGCTGATGGCGCCACCGGCAAGCGGGGCAATGATGTCAGCGAGCCGGGTGCTGACGTCAGCAAGCGGGGCAATGACGACGGCAAGCCGGACGACGTCGTCAGCAATGAGCCGAACCCCGTTCCGACGAAACGCCTGGACGAGGAAGCGGTAACAGAAGAGACGGCTGGACGGGCGATAGCCCAGGTCGACGATTCGTCCCTCGTCGAGGCCGGGGGTTTCAAGGTTTACATAAGCGGGCAGGTCGTATATGGGGAGGGCAGCGACTGGTGCTATCAGCTGGTCGAACTGGTCTCCGGCTTACGGGCCCTCCCCGCCCCAGACACCAGCATTGTTGCTGTCCCAAGCAACGTACGACCCCCCCAAGAGGAGCCTGTTCACACCGAGCAGGGGCCGTTTCGCACCAAGGCGTTCGCCCCTTCCCCGTCTTTCCCTGTTTACACTGGGGGCGTCCACGCCGAGCACGTTCACACCGAGCCCGTTCCCACCGAGCCCGTTCCCACCGAGTCCCTCCCCGTCTGCTCTGCTCTCGAGGCGCCCGTTCACACCGGCGAGGCGCCCGTTCACACCGCGGAAGATTTGCACCCGATTCCGCTCGGCCTGAATTCTCCGGACGGCGACATCGCCCTTCCCCAGTCGCCGTCCCCTTGGGCGACCACCCTCGAGCTGTACCATCGGCACTTGGTCGCCACGATCGATCCAGGACTCGGGATCTCAAGCCGAATACGCGCTTCAATTCCAGATGGTTCCCAAGCGTTGGATGGACTGGGCACTTTTCTCGATATTGTGGCCTCGGTTCCCGTTGAACCGGGGGGCTGGACGGAGTCGCGCTCAGACTGGAAGAGGCCCCCGGGGGAAAGCACCGGGGAGGAGGTCGGGGAGGAGTGGACGCCGGCGGGCGTGCAGCGGGAGGAGGGCGACCACAGGTGAGGGCTCTTGAGTAGAGCGTCGCTGAGAAAATTACTTGGAGCCTCTGTGAGGGTTCTTGGTCGAGCGTCTGTTTGCAAATCTCGAAGCCTTTTTTCGGATCGAGGTCTTTCGACTCGCCTTATCATAGCGGTTGTCGGCTTTAACTCAAGTAGGAATCACATCTAGTTCCTGAGAGGAGAGGCTCTACAAAGTCGACAGCTCGTACCCGGAAGGTCTTGGCCTCTCGTTCATGTTCGCTCAAACGCCAGCAGTTAGTTTCTCGGAGGGGATTGCAGGAAGTCCAGCCCTCTCTTTTCGCAAAGAGAGCACGATTCACTGACTAAGTACGTCGTATCTTATGAACACAACTGACAGGGTCGAGGCCTCGATTCGCTATCTAGTACCACACTATGTCGTCGGTGTCATCCGCAGGTATCGATACCTGCTCCGAAACAACTTTGCAAAGGGCTCCTTCGGCGAGATTTGGCGCGCCGTTCGCGTGCCGGACAAGTCTGAGAACCACGGACGCAGGTCAGCAAACGTTGTGATCTGGTGCACTCGTGACTACATACGTTGATTGTTGTTGGCTACTTCGCTAGAGGCTGGAAGAAACCTTTGCAATCGCCTTTGAAAAATACCCTTACGAAGCCTCTCGGTGCATACAGAGACTGAGACATCCGCAGAAAAGTGTCGTTGGAAGGATTCAATCTTACGCTTTAGACAAAGCCCCCTTGATAATCCGGACTCTGATCAGACGGTTTACGTGTGGCCAGAGTCAGCGAAGCAGATAGGAACCGCAGGTAGCTTTCGAGCACAGACACCGGACGTAGTTGACCGGTCACATGTCCGCACCGTTCCCAAATTATCAAATATCAGTCTGAGACCCGTAAAACAATACGTGCCAAAAAAAAAGAAAAAAGAAAAACAGAAAAACTCGTGGCCGTATTGCGTAAGGCAATTGGCTCTTCTCCTGCCAGGTGCCGGTATACGGACGCGAGGAGCACTTCATCGGACTTCGATGGAGAGGAGGGAAAAAATTGCCATGGGGATGCGGGAACGCTGTTCATCCTCAAGCGGCTGCTAGTGGAAAAGGGCGGGGAGGTACAGGGCTCTACTCCCCCAGGATTCAAATACTACAATCCAATACTTAGTTTGAGATCTTCAAATTGCATATTGCACAGCGCGTCAAGAGTTGAAACGCAGGCCTGCGAACTTTTGGTACAGTGGGTACTCGACAATGCCTCAGTCAACGGTCAGAATGCAGCGTGTTTGACTGGTCCTTGGTTCGAAGGAGGAAGAGCATGTTATTCGGATCGCCATAATGAAGAGGACAAGGGTTTCTGACCGTAAACCTGAGTCTATTCTCGTAATCTTTTTGGTCAATAAGGGCACAACGTGCCTGGCTTTGATTCGTCATCAAGTTCAGACTTGGGACAACGGAAGTATAATCTGACGACAGGTACGCCTCAGCGGTCTGCGGGAAAAGTTCTTTGGGGAGATGCTGATGAACGCGAGCGCCACGTGGCAGCACGAGCAGACGACAGCTCACGCCGAGCCAAGCGCGAACCCTGGAAGCGGCGGCACGCAGGCCCAGGGTTCGGGCGGCGATTACTCGCACCTGGTCAGGTAGAAGAGGGATGTTAGATTGAAAAACAAAAACGAGTGGGTACTCGTTTTTTCCAAACAAGTCAGACTTGATGAGCGAGTCTAGAAGTCTTTGAGAAGCCCTTAAGAACCTCTTGGTGAATGCCGTTGGGGGCCTATTCAGTAGAGCAAAACAGAGAGAAAGAGATGCAACAGAGTCAAGTTATAAAGTACGACGTGGAAGTTGAAAGGGCATGGACCGACGACTCTCAAAAGCCGAAGACCAGACTTGTTTCATAGCATCTCAGTAACAATTCGAAATGAAATTTTGTGGAAGAGTTCAATACAGAAATTCACATGTATCGAAGGCCTTTTCTGATCCAGTCGAAGATCGCCAAAGCTTCTGCTGTGAGGAGAGCGTTCTTTGCTGGCTGTCAGCACTGCGGACCCACGCAAATACCCCTGAATCTTGCCGTCCTCTCTTTTCCAGGTACATAGATTCCTTTGAGATGCACTCGGGCCGAGAGCTGTGGCTGGTCTTCCGCGACGAGGGGAAAAGCCTCCGGGACTGGATGTACGACAGGTGTGCATTTTGCAAACGGCAGAATTCATTTTCGAACTTCTCACAATGAAGTACCGCTTCCAATGTTGTCAATCCAAACTTGCAAGTTCTTCTTGCCCGGTGTCATATTGAGGGCCCGGGGGTTAACTTCAGTTCAGTGTTAGAACCCTACCCAGCGACCGTCAGCTTGACGCTCATCCGATATCAAGGTTGGAGATCACCAAGTCGAATAGGACTCCGTTAATCCAGAAACGCGTCAGAGGTTTCTACAAGCGCGGGAGGCATCTTGTGCTTTTGCACCTTCTGTGTGATCCGCGTTACCATGCTGACATTGGAATCAGAGTCCGAAAATTAGCGTGCGAAACCTCATGTCGGAGTTTCTCTGGGCAGCCCGGCATGGAACTCAAGAAAAATAATGATAAGCCGAGATAATAATAAGGTAATCGCATTGGGACGGGTACGGCTAGTTTGGTGTGTAGGGTGGGTATGGGTGCGGAGCAGGTATCTTTTTGGGTTAGGGTTTCCAGTGTTAGTCGGAGCTTATCATTATCTTGGCTTGTTATTATCTTTCTTGAGATTTATTCAGTTCAGTGTTTCATCTTGGTAGCCTGGCAACGTCCGGCGACCGTCCTGGCCTGGGCGTGGTTACACCGTCCGCGTCTTGTGCTTCTGCACCTTTTGGTGATCCGCGTTGACATGCTGACTATGAAATGCGAGTCCGAACTCATACGTCAGCGTCCCAAACCTCACGTCAGCGTTTTTCTGGGCAGCCCGGCCCCGTCCGGCGACCGTCCCGGCCTGGGCGTGGTTACACCGTCCGCATGGTGGCGGTGGCTGCGTACGGACGTCCGCGGGCGGCAGGAGATGAAGAGCATCATGTGGCAGCTCCTGGCCGCGCTGCGCACCTGCCATCAGCATGACGTCACGCACAGGGACGTCAAGCCGGGTGAGAACGCGCCCAGAAAAGAATTTCTGTTGGGTGCCTGTCTGTTCTGCTCAGGTCTTCTCGTCTCTGCCGTGCTTCCGTGTTAGTTTTGTAGTGTCTCGCTTGGCGTGAGTCATGTCGAGTTTTACTCTCTTTGTTTGAATTCGCCTTTTTCTGATGACCTGGCCCGCGGACCCCACTTCGGCTCCGTCCGATTGGCAGCAGGCTCCAATCCCAGAGCCGTGAAAACCGCCGGCTAACCACAACTTGTCACCCTATTCCTTGTTTGTATTTCCCAAGGACAACGTGTGCATCGGTTTACCCATCATTTGACCCTTTTGCAGATAACCTTCTGTTGGTAACCCGCCCCGCACACAGCGCATCGGACCCGTCCGCCTGGCAACAGGCGTCCAATCTGAGCCTGCGCCTCATCGATTTCGGCAGCGCGTGGAGCCCCGCCGCTCACCACCTCTACGGTGCGCACGGCCCTTCCAGGTGCGTGGACTTTTACCCTACCACTCACGTGTTCAACCCTGGAACCCCTGAATTAAACATTGTTGGCCGTGTCGGGTTACCGTAACTAAAAGTGGCTTTATTGTGCATGGAGCCCCTCGGCTCACCACCGCCCTGGGGTGCACGGCCCTTCGAGGTGCGTGGACTTCTGACCCTCCTCATTGAGTCCAACCCTGGAATTCTGGGTTTGAGAAAGTTGACCGTGCCGCTTCAGCTTAACCTCATTTGGCTTGACAGTGCATGGCGCCGGAGGCGCACCATCTCACAGGCACGCAGGGACCTTTCAAATAATCATACAACCTTAAATTATGCCTCGTCTATACCAAGGGCCTAAGCCCAAGGCCTAAGCCTGAAAAGTTCGAGGCTTCGAAAATGTCATACTGGCATAATAGGTGGATGAGGTCAGATTTCAAGCTGGAGAATCAGACATCGACAGTACCGAGTTGAACGTGCAGTCCTCGATTCGCTGCTTCGATGGACATGTGCTCAACCAAGTCCGCCACAGGAATGCAAAAACGGACACCGAGACGGAGGCACGTCTGTGATACGAAAGCCCGAGAGTCGTTGGAAATAGTTCCGAATAGCAACGCGCCGCGTCGCTGCGCAGGTTACAGGAGACCCCGGAGTACTCCCCCCCCGAGGCGCTGTTCGCTCAGGAGCCCTGGCTGCCACGGCGACCGGACAAGGCCGCCAAGTGAGTCTTTTGACCATTCGGAGATCGATTTAGGGTATGGAAATATCCAGGAACTGGTTTCGGTACGAGGTCCGTCAAGCAGACGGGCGAACACTACTGCGACATGTATATTGTTCGATGCTCTGCTTATTTTGTGCAAGTGGTGTATGCAACGAGCTGATTTGTAATAAAGCGTCCTAACTCATCCACCCAGTCATGGCCTGGCCCGGCAGGGACTCCGTCTGGTGGTTAGGCTGGCCGAAGAGACAAACCCCTCTTGAACCCAAGATGTTGTTTTCGACACAGAGTTCGATACTTCAAAGAAGGCAGGCAGTTCAGTAATATTGCTTCGTTTTGTAGCTAAATCGCACCTATTGAACTCCAGACTGACCGTGCAACATCTTGGGTGCGAGGGGAAAGGGCCCAACCCTGTGCTTCGTCCGAAAGCGTTCAACCCAAGCAAAAATCTCAGCCTTCTTCATGGTGAGGGCAGAAGTATTCCTCAACCGACCTGGACCTCGATTCTAGCCACATTTTCCCAACCGGCAGGTACGACATGTGGAGCGCGGGCGTTCTTTTTCTCGAACTTCTGCTCGGCAACCCCCACGTCTTCCAAGTGTCTGCACGCACACGCGCGCTCTTGGAGCGCCACCTGGCAGGCTGCCGCGACGCCACGTGTAAGGAGCTGGCGTACGTTCTGAGGGCCTTTCTGGAGCTGTGCATCTACCCCCCCGCACCGATGGCGGCCCTTTTTCCGCCTTCCACGGAAACTGGACGGACGGCGGAAGATGAGAAACCACGTGCACAGGGGGAATCAAATATGGTATCAAACATAGCTCGGTGGCTCGGGAGCTTGCCAAATCTCGTTTTGAAGATTGCCAGGGGCAGGTTTAGCTTGCGCAGTTCGACGGAGCCCGGTTCGAATAGCCGGGGCAACGATTCAGAACAAGGTCGCGGCGGGGCACTAGCCTGGCAGTGCAGCGAGGAGTCGTTTCTCAAACAGCTGCGGGCGAGGGATCCCCTTGGGGGGGAAGCCGAAATCGACATCTGGGGGGTACGCCTGTTGAGGCGGCTGCTGCATTGGAACCCGGAAGAACGGGTTAGCGCGGACGAGGCCATGCAACATGCCTTCTTCAGGAAGGGCGCGCCAGGTAAACCCATTTGTCTAACCATTGCTAACGAAGCCCTAAGCATGGTTGCGTGTCGCGATTCTGCACAGAAGATGGCTCTTTTTCGCCCACTCCCGAAGCGGCGAAACTGCTGAGGCTTCCCTTCTTCATTCCCGGGCTAAAAGGGCAGGGCAAGCAGATTTTAAAATGGAGCTTCTTAGGCAATTGTATTGTACGAGAACATGCTCCGTCTCTGTCGCTTCTTCTGCCCTCCCTTTAACTCCCTTACAGCTTTGTTTCTTTAGCCATGTTGTTCTCAAGAGACGCCTGTGCTTGATGGCCCGGGAATTGTCAAGGCAAATCCTCTGGGATCCAAGCAAACTTCATCTCTCCTCTTGATATCCGTTTCCTTCTGGACAAACAATACAAGCAATGCTGGCATATTCTCAGGCGCACGAATCAACAGACCTGTTGTCCACTCTGTTTCTTGCCCCGCTTTCTCTTTTGCTCTGCTACAGCTCGCTCCACAGTTTCTCGTCGGCGCTTCTTTTTTGAACTCTTGCTCTTCCCTTGCGCCCAGGTGGGTTCAAGTGCGCGGCATGCGGCCGCGAGTTTGAGTCCAGCGCGCAGTGCCTCGCGCATTCGGCTGCCCTTCACCACAAAGAGATCAGTCCACCGACCCACTGTACTTGACGGAGGGCAAAATGCTGCATACGCTGCGGGAGTACGTCACATTCACACAGCACGTAAGCCTCCTCAATGGCTCTGCAAATGTCCATATCGCAAAAGACTCTCAGTGCAGGCAAGGAACATCGATTTTCCAAGCTTTCTCTCGTGACCCACCCCCGCTTTCCCACTGTCTTAAATAACGGTACGTGAAAGCGTTACGTTGGCCCGGGAATACCACACGTCGCTGTAGGGACGAATCAGTCCTGCTACCTGCGGGAAATCTTGCACCCATTTTCGACTAGCACAGCGTACTTTCGGGCAGTCTGATCGCGGCGGTTAAGACAGTGTCTCCAGAGTTCGTTGGATACGTGTTTCTTGCGTCTTGGCCCTTTACGTACTCAGGAAGCATTAACGAATCAAAAGTTATTGCTGTCCCTTCTCCCTTCAGTCGCGACTTCAAGATGACGCTGACATCTGGAAGACGTCGTGACGTCAGCCGTTCGCACTAGCGGTGATTAATGAAGAGGGGAAAGGCCGTAGTTGCTCCACTGTGTACCATAGATTCACCTTTCCGCAGATTGAAAGGTTCAAGTGACATAAGGCGGCCAAAGACTACATGGGCCTGCGAGCTTCCGCAAAGTCTCAAGCATGCGTACCTACAAAGCTTGTCGGAATTCGCAAGCCATCGGAATGTACTTCTGGGTTGCTCCAAAGTGGACGACATGGTGGCCTCCTTCATGGGCCAGCGGCTGGGCGACTGAGCCAGGTCGCTTACACAAGAGATTCTCGGCTGCTAACCAGGCTGTTGGCAGACTGGTCCCGCGTTATCAAATGAAGAGCGGGTCCGTAAGCCTGCCCAAGTCTGGTTATTGGACATGATCGTTTGAGCAGCCCGCAATCATCCATGGTTAACGGACGGAAATTTCTGTGTTTCGGTTGGTTTTTCGTCGCACAGCATGACCAACTGAGAAGACTCCGGCTCCGAGCCGCTTGGAAAGCAAAAGGGCGCATCATGGTTAATGTTGGCCGGTTCTATACAGCCTAGTGCTATTGAGTTGGAAAAGCCTAGCTCCTGTTGAAGATAATATATATGCACAAGTGGGGAGGCCCCCAGATCTGGGAGTATACGAGTGAGTGCTATGCCAGCCATCAAGGCCATGCCGTCATATGGTTTGAGTATTGTCGCCACGTTGCAGAGCACAGAATAGCTCGTGATTCACCACCTATTGTTTATAGCTCAGGCTCATGTCGAATACATCGGTTGCCATTAATAATGATAGTCTTTCACTTAGTCAGCCCGCAACTCGTACAGAATCAAGCTATAGCATCAAGCTCATCTGACATGCTGGCCGGCGCGTGTTTATATGCATGCAAAATCGAACATGATTCAATACACAGGACAAGCTGTCTATAGACAGCCGGCCCGGTTCATAGGAGCTTTTCTTTGAATTGGAGTCTGTGATATTTAATTAGAAAATAGCGCTGAGTGCAATAGCTCCATACACTACCTATGTCTGAGTGAACGACTTGACCGCCCCCGCCCGGTACTATTGGACAATTTGACAAGCAATCTGTCTGACTTGATTGGACACGCCAATATGGCAACGCGAAGTACCTGCGGTATGCCGCATGTGAGTGAGCGATTACGACCATTGGCATAAGGACACAAAGGCGGCCGGGCTCGACATCCGAGTCATCATGTATCATGCGGCCGCGGCCGGCAAGACCGCGGCGCGCCTGCATTGGACTTCAAGCATGCGGCTCGGTGTGCACATCGTCGTTCGGTGTCGTCACGGTGATGGCGTCCGTACAATCTCAAACTCAAGAGGGAGGGATCCCTCGATTGCGTAAGCTCTCCAATTTTTGAATCTTTCTCGGAAAGCCCCATCTCCACTGGCACAGGCGTCACGTTATCGTGGTACACTGTCCTGGATCACGAAATCAGCGCATATCAGGCCCATAAAGAAAAGAAGAAATACCGTACCGACCGACGTACCGTTAAGGTGGTAGGACGGTAATTCAGCCAGAAAAGAGGGTTTCTAGGGTTTGAAGGGGCGTAACTTGGTCATAACGTGGTCAAATCGAGTCCCGTCTTTTGCATCTTTCGGGGGGGACCAAGGAGGCCCCCTCGAGCACTCTGGGACCACCTCGAACTCACTGACGACTTGTCGAGGAAAGTCTGAAGTGAGGAAGTTTGAACATTTACCCCCCTACATGAACCCTTGGCCGTCAGAAAAACGAAATGATAGAATTCTCATTGACCCCCCTAAAACTGAATCGGGGCAAGCTGGGATGTCTATCGAACGGTTAAATCACAATATTGACGAAAATGTGCACCGTTAATGGTCAAAACTCCCAGCTTATATGCTCAAAATGGTTTTTTCTCAGGTTGTTGACCAGGTATGTTCCCCCCTGGCGGTGCACATTTCCGTCAGATTTTTTTTGGAAAAATGTTTTTGACATCCCAGCTTGCCCCGAAGGTGATTTCCTCTTGTTCGAAGGAAATTTATCGTGGCAGTTGACAGGCAGAAAATCCAATGGAAATACCCCTTTGAACCAGGTTGTTTGGAGTTGGCAGGGTTTCTCAGACTGACCCAAACTACTTCGAGGTGGTTAGAGGAGCTTCGAGAGGACCCCGAGGGTGTCTCGAAGCCATTGGAGAAGACGAAACCTGATTTGGTTTAGTTTTGAACATTCTATGAACCAGAACGTAAACCAGGGTCAATCCAACCTGAATTACCGTCCTACCACCTTAACCGGCCTTGCTAATATAAATCCGACTCTGCATGCAATAGTAGTGTATGCTGCTAACATTTCAAGGCGTCTGCTTGCGACCTAGTACTGTAGTTGCAGGTTATTCGCTAAAGGATATACGTTCAGAGTACTTGGCCCAGCCTGCGCGCTGCTGTTCGGAATCCTCGTTACAGGCCCAGTCCAAACTGCAGTCCGTAATTCTGCGTAACATGCAGCTCCCAGCAGCATGCTCTCAGCAACAGATCGGCTGGCGCATCCTCACTGAGCCAAGCCACCCTTGTAGATGAAGTTCGAAAGAAGAAGAGAAGACTCTTCAAATCTTGTATTATTTCCGGAATTTTAGTATTTAGGCCAGGGCGGTCAAATACCCCCCAGTCACCAATCATTGAGCACCTACACCGATATTCTCCGACGTCCAAAAAAGGCACACTCGCGTCTTTAAGTGCGGGCAAAAGATTTTGTCTGCAAATCGTCAACGCCCAACAGACATTCCTGGGGGAAATCCACGGTACTTAGAGTGCGTTGAAAGCGTCTTCAATCCCTATCTGCGGATGAAAGAAGACATTTCCGCATAGCTGGTCACTTTCTCTCCTAAGTGGCGCAGGCGGCCGGAAGTATTGGCACTCAGCGGATCAAACATGGCTCCCGGATCAAACATGGCTCCCGGAAACAGTGAGGAGACGACGGCAGTAGCTCTCTTGATTGACGACTCTGAGCAGCCACAAACGCAAATTAGAAAGGAGTTTGATCCGAAAGGAAGCGCCGGTTCAGCGTTGAGGGAGTTCTGCGAGCATCTGGTTTTGCAGGTCTGGCCAAATATCTGCTGGTGGATTGTGGTGATAGCCGCAATCCCTTTTTCTGCGGGCGCTTTGGTGAGTCTCAGGGCTTTGAGTGCTTATTACGCAAGGGTCTCGGATGCTCTGATTTGGCCCTCTTTAAAGCCCGCCCAAGCCCTGCGAAATTTTGCTCGGGCAGAGGGATTTTGCTGACTGGCATGCCAAATTCCAGAGGCTACTTTGCCTAATCGAACTGGACATTTGCATATAATCAGGACCCCGACTATGGCCGATCTTCATATGATCTTTAAACTGGTTCCAACTGAAAGATGCGCTTCCAAAGGCCCCCTGAGAAGTGACTTCGAATCGATAAATCAGTCTGGCCGAAAGGTTCCACATTCTGATCGGCCCTAAACTTGTTCCTACTTCGTCCCTTTTTTTGGGGAATGGTCTCACAAAGGGGTCTCGTTTTATTGTGTTGCAAGGAGAAGAAATGAGACACGTTAGAAGGTTAGATTCTCAAGTTGTTGACAGGGGGTACTGCCACAAATATCAGTCATTTCCTCGGCTATCCCGTGTAGGTCTATGTCTTCGCAAGGGAGCCTGCCATTAGAGAGATGAGCATCGGTAAGAAGCGGTACTCACTCCTTTTCCTGTTTCTTGTTATTCCTTTGCTCAAGACGATAAGTAGACGTATTTTCAGTGGTACTTTGGGCCAGGCCGTCCCGTTTTCTTATGAGGATCGAACAAATTCCATTATTTGAAGCTTTCGACTTGTAATGGAGACAGTACTGAGCTGCGAGTCTGCAACGCCTTTTCCGCCCTTTTCGACCCCAACATCTTGACGATGGAAAACTCCCTTTTCCAGCTCAGCGCTGAGCTAAATTCTCTCTTTCCTGTATCACAAACTGGGCTTAAAAACCGGGTCCCTGTTTTGTAGTGCGCAGATTCTCGTGATTGTCTGGCTTCGGCCTCGTCTTTGGATTCTGACGTCCGTTTCTTTCCGGATACGCAGACAAAGCGGACGGTCTCCCCGACCCGAGCACGTACGCGCAGACCGTTCTCGACCACATACGCTATTGGCAAGTCCATGCCACGTGCGCCATCGTCTACTGCCTCACAGGCCCCGTACAATTCATTGACGGCATGCGGCTGAAACGCTTGCCCATGCACCGGGCCAGCGGTTACGCTTTCCTGGCCTCGGGGTGCGTATTATCGGTGACTGGGATGCTTATGGCGCCGTACAGTCAGTTTGACAAGAGCTTTGAGATCGCGATGTTCTTTCTGGGGCCGGCGTGGCTCTTTTCCGCCGGAAGCGCGGTGTGGAGCGTGCGGCGGAAGCGGATTCAGCTGCATCGGGAGTGGATGATACGGACAGCCGCGGTCGGGTGAGGCGCAACAAGCTTCCTCTCACCACTTCTTTGCTTTCAATCGATCATTTTTTGGCTGACCAATGAAAGTACATTTCCGTTCAATCGTATACGATTGTGATTTCTGTAGGCGAAAACCCTGTAATTAAGCGACATTGAAGGAGCCAACGGGTTCGCGACCATGCAGACAATATCAATTCTTGACGGTTTCGCACACGGCATCAGCTTCTGGGCTGCTTTTGGATTTCGCGCCACTTTAAGCTCGAAGGGATTCTCCGGGACGCTCCCCTGCACCAGTACAACCGAATCTGAGCGAACGCCGCATCCGAATGCTAGGTTGAGGCCCTGTCTGCTTTCCAAGAAAGCGGAGGAAAGTAGTGGAAAACACTAGGGCCGTGCATATGTTTCACGACAGTCTGTTATAACGAGTCAATCTGCTTGAAAGATCTCGTGTAACGTGAAAACCAGGAATCAAGGTTCTTGAAGAGCTGCAAATGACCCAACCCGGCTCAGTGAAGGAACTTTTTCTTATTGTTCGTTCGCAGGTTCTCGGTGATTTTTGTCCGCCCCATGGTCCCTTTGCTCAGCGGCCTTTTCGGCTTGACGTTCAAACAGGCCGGAGCGCCCGCCACGTGGATCTGTCTCCTGCTGTCGCTAGCGGGGACACAACTGTACATAAGCATGAGGTACCGTGGGGTTGGGGGCCTCTGTCTAGCCGTTGAAGTTGGGGTGTGTGAAGCTCGTGCGCCGCGCTCGTTCCAGCGCATTGAGCCTAAGGAGGAAGAGGTGCCTCAATGTCCATCTGCAGTTTGAAAGTTTCCAGGATGACAGGAGAAACTCGGATACTATGAGGGTTGCCGAACATAAAATCTAGCACAAACGACACGCCGTTCATTGCCGCTCCTGGCAACGTCATCGCCTTGAGATATAACATTTATAGCATCTGACTGTGCAGCAGAAATTTCGCTTAGTGGAAGTGCACACACCGTCGTTCGCTGATTCTGATTGGAACACATACCTAGCGGTCAGGCCGAGGGCCGCATGCATATGGCGAGCTAGATCGAATGTTTTGGCGGCCCGCGGCTATGAACAGAACGTTCTCCAGAATTCGGCTCTCGTGGATCAAAGGATCGATGATTGAAGAAGATATACGAAAGTACAGATCGTTCTGCTCACATGAACGCGCAATTGGCCGTCGACCGCATCATTGAGAAGCGAGTCGACCGGATCATTTGCTGCGCGCAACGCATTGTCTAAAAAGAATTTGAGGTTAGCTCAGTAGAAAACTTCGATCGATGAAGGAATCAACGTTGAGTCAAGTCTGCTGAATTGTATGGTGTATGGTCGAACTGTGACTTTCCATGGTGAAAGTTTTGCCCTTCCAAGCCTCACTAGTGTATGCGCATGACTATAGCTAGCATTACCGAACAATGTCTTACCAACTTCAGCCAAGATAAGAATATCAAACATTTTGTATCCAACCGCTCAATGAATTTATAGAAACTGGCTTACGAAACTTTGGCAACTAAACACTGTGCGCTATCAAAGCTAAATTGATTCTAGCTGAGCATATGTACAAACTGACTACTTGCCGGTGCATCTATGCTTTATATAAATTCACAATTTACAGCAACTAAACATATGTACAATATCTCTAGCTACACTATATACACAGATGAATCTCGCAACTCACCAACTCTCCTACCCCTAGTCAGAGTCAAGTCGAGTTGCCTACGGCTGGTTACATACATCATGTACAACGTGTCACAACGCCTTCTGCCGGCACTTGCAACGTACGTTCGTCAACGCTAAACACCCGCTTACATTGAGCGATCTCTGCTTTGGACACGTGTGCAAGCTTGGGAAGGCGTCGCACAGCGCTTGCATAGCGGGAGCCTTGAGAAGGACACACCCGCTAACATTTAGTGACAACAGCCCAAACTGCGGGGCGCCCGCGTTTTTCGGCCGTCGGGCGTCTTGTGAGCCCGAGAGCCGAGCAGAGAAGGTGCTGGTTGTAATGGTGCACTCGGGGCTCAACGATCCTGCAGCACAGATTGGAAGTGATCTCTCTAACGCGACTCGGCCTGGGAAGACTTGCATGAGGCCTGAGGGACTGAGAGTCCCTGTTAATTCATCTGGTGCTCAAATATTTGGTTAACGATGGATGGTTGACGATGACAATCGCACGAGTAGAATGACATTTCCCCTACATACAGGGGCAGAGGATCAGCACGGGGATCACCGGGCCTAAGAGGTTGATTCCAGAGATTAATGGAGTAAGTGTAAGTAACGGTTCTGGTTCACTTGCTTATATAGTATATTCTGGAAGAAATAGAGCAGAATTGGGTGTTGCTAAATGCAATCTCATGAACGACGAGGACACGAAAACCGACAGCGCCAATTTACTCGGGCCCAAGCTTCTGACGAACAAAGAGGAAAGACAGAAGGGGTCCAAACGAAGAGAAGTGCCAACCTGCTATTTTCAACTCCTTCCGCTGAGCCGCACTCGCAGCAAGAGCATAGATGCTGCGGTCTGTTAGGAGGCGGCAGCAGTGCAGGCCCAAAGCGCGCAGGCGGAGGCAGTTCCCGGCCAGTGCGACAACCGCCCGGTCTGGAAAAAGCGGGTTATTCTTAGCTTGGTTAATTCGCGGAAGCGGGTTAACGGGATACGCTGGGCTGGTCTCGAATCAAGGTTTGCGGGGGCTGTTTGCAGATGTGAATTTTGCGACTCGGTTCCTGAAAGGACTGAGGCACGGCAGCTTCTTTAATCACGCAGAGACGTTCTCAACCAGAAGCGGGAACGGTAGGATGAAAGGTTTGCGGACGTGGTACGATAACAGTAGAGATGATGAAAGGTAGCAGAGGTGATCATTTAAGGAGGTTTACTATCTGCGAAGCTAGCTGAGTGACGACTTGGACCAGGGAATAACCAGGAACACAGCGCCCAGGTGCAGAGGCCAAGATCGTCTGGAGGTGGGGTCGCCGGCCAGAATGAGAGCAGGGAAATATGGGCTACTGATGCTCGAGAGAAACAGGCAATCACAAAGAGTACAAGAGTTTCACTTGAGCGGCCAATCCAAGTGCAAAACATCGTGATAGGGCCTGCCAGCTCCGCGCAGTAGGTGAGGAGAATGGAAAGTAAAAGCGGAAAAGAAATGTGAAAGTAGCCCCTACCGGTCGTGCTAGTGCAGCCACAAAGGTCCAGGACTTCGAGGGAGGGGCACCCGGCGGCGAGGGCGGACAGGCCGTAGTCAGTCACACGGTCACACCAGCCCAAATTCACGGACTGCAGGTCCCGGCAGTTCCATGCCATTGCCTGGACAAAAGGAAGACTTCGTGAATTGGAGGTAGGATCCGATACCAGAATGAAAGACGGGTTGATTCGATTGGAGACGTCATTCAATACGAAGGGAAGACGGGATGGTGGGACTGGAGACGACATTCGAAAAAAGTCGCTTCGGCTTTACGGGGCTGTAATTCAGAAGCTGACAAGAGGGTAGACCATGGAGCTCGACATTGAATCCTCGACAATCTCTGCACCTCAGGTATCTCGGTTCTTGTGTCTCAAACACCTAACCAATATATCAACGTAGAAACATCTTGAGATTCCCTCACCCTCAACACCTTGTCGCTGACGCCCCCGACGCACCCGCACAGGTTCACCGCTCTCAGCTCTTTGCATTTCGAAAACAGCGTCACGAAACCCCCCTCCGTAAACCGGACACATCCGCTGACGTCCAAACTCTTGAGCTTCGGACAGCCCCCAGCGAGCGCCCGCAGAGCATCGTCCGACAATTGGGAGCCCAGGGACAGGTCGAGGATGCGGAGATGATGACAGCTGGCAGCGACGGCGGCGACAGCTGTACGGGGATGCGATATAAGTTGTTTGTAACCTGAACTGGTACTTGCCTTGCTGACGTCATACTTGTACGTGTATCAAGCACGCACGGATTGTTCTGAGCGACTCACCGCATCGTGATCTTTGCCAGCGTGCCACGTGGCACCCGAGCCGTTGCAATGATGATGAAACACTCCAGGCTTTCAGAGAGCTATGCATCCAACCGGGCGACTTACCTGTGTCAGTGAGGGAGGGGCACCGCCAGAGGCTGAGTGCGTGCAGGTTACGGAAGCGCGGGACGGTGTGGGTGACGAGCGCCGGAACAGCGGCGGTGCGACACCTGGCGGGACAGGATTGGTTATGCGTGAGTTGGGTAAAATTGGTTGCTCTTACAGCTTGGTTGGTTGACAGAAAGTTGTTAACACCAACAATCCTGACTCGCCGAAACTCTACGCTTGACCAAGAGCCTCAAACGAAGGTTCTTTAGAGCGGCCGTACGCCAAAGCCACTAACTATTCGGAATAGACCTGAGATTGTAATCGAAGTGCAGTCTCGGCAACATGGGAAGGTTGACAACGGCACATCCCAGTTGCCGTCCGAAACAGATTGAACCTCTAGCCGTCCCGAAAAGCATATACTTGAAATGCTCGCTCTTTGAGAGGCTTTCGCCCTGGCCGGAGGGCGAAACTTCTTGAAGACGTCCTAACATGTCCCGACTCATGAAGCTTGAATCTAAACCGGCATAAAAGTAAACCTGAGCAATCATCACGTACAACGGGTAAAAGCATAAGGAAGAACTCTTGAAAGCACCAATTGGCCTTGGACCAGCAACACCCTCCGCGAGCGCAACCTGTCCGTGTCCAAGATTTTCAATACATCAAAACATACCCCCAAAAAATCTTAGTCTTATAACTCCCACTCTAAAATCCTCACCACTTGAGGGAAAGCTCAGTGACGCCCTCGGCGAGGCCCTCCCTCCAGCCGCAACACACCGCTGACGCGATTAGCACGCCCCGCTCGTCCCCAAGTCGTCTCAGAATGCCCACGAGCAACTCCGTTGGGAGCTCGTCCCACGGGCGGGTATCAGAGGGCGGAGCATCCTGCTTGCTGCGCGCCAGGCAATCGGACGGCAGAGTGGGCGGGCCACCGACCCACCTGACGCGCTTCCGTCGAACGCCCTTCAAACCTGAGGAGGTGGAACTGATTGTTCATATGCCCCCCCCTACTTTTGATTCATCGCCCTTTGTAATACTGTCCTCCTACTGGGAACAATTCTTCTTGTGGGCTTCTTGCCCGATGATCGATAGCAAAAGCATGAAGCAGAAGAAACTGAAATGGAGAAGAAGCCTGCAGACGCCAGACGCTCCTGTCGAACATCATATGGACGATTCTGTGGAGGACAGAAGTCTCGGCTTAGAATGCACCTAAGACCTTCCACTGACATGGAAGTTGACTGTCGGCCAACTCCTCAACAGGGCAATGCTCGACGGAGTGTCATAAGCACCTGGCAAAACTTGCACTCTTTTATTGGATGAGAATCAGAAGCCACGAACACCATCTAGGGCGCTTATTTGCCTGTTTGGGAGATTCCCCAACGTTGATGAGCACGCTTTCTTTATCGAGTACTCATTCAATTCGAAAAAACCAAGCTAAGCAGCTGCTCACCTTTAACAACGCCCCACTCGCACCCGTCAATTCTTTCCCTCTCCTCACACTTTCCACTCCCCCCAGGCAGCCCCTTATCGGCTATCTCCCAGGGGGACCATAGCAGATGGTTCAGCGTGTTGCTATCGGGCTGCCACCCTCGTTCCTTCATCTTATCAATGACCGTAAGCGCGCAGTCCAAGTCCCCCAGGCGTGCACATGCGCTGACCATGCGAGCCAGGTCGCGCTTCAATGTGGGGCAAGCCATGCTAAACCCTTGGTTTCCCCAAACCCAAACTGCGAGCGACTTTAACTACTCCTAAACCAAAACCTCAGGGCCTTTGACTACACAGGCGCATGCACTTGCAGTCCAAGCTAGCGAGCGCACGCGAGCTGCAGAAGGAAGGTGCATTAAAGTTTTTAAGATGCGAACACGAAACAATCAGGTGCACAAAAGCTGCAAGAGCAGATGTGTACTTTTCCTAGGCTAGTCAACACACTGAAGACCAGCATAGACTTGTTGTCTGTCACAAAATCCACGGCAGCAGTCAGAAGTGGAGCTAGACCTTCAAATTCTTTTCAATTGAAACCCTGCAATGAAAGCTCTCTTTATCAATTGAAAGTCCACGAGACTGTCTTGGCTTCTTTATTCTCCTCGCTCTCAACTTTTCTCTTCAGACCCGTTTCTGCATGGAGATTGGCGGGGCTCAGCTCAGCCGACGCCCAAAGTGCAACACCTGCTCCTTGCGGCACATTGGAGAACGCAATCTTACCTTGTAAGTCTCGCCCTTCCTTTGTGAAAGCAGTATTTCTTGAGTCGATGCATCCTGCTCCTGGATACATGACTTTGCTCCCATCTGCATTCTGCAGCCGTGCAGTCGCAGAAGTGCTATAAGAATGCTGCTGCATGACAGCTCAGCCAAGCTCAGCTGGCGCTTCTGAAGAGAAAGTGGGTCTACCAATCACGGAACCGGTACCGGATAGATACAGTACCATACCGGTTTACATGCTCCTCCTTACCAGGTACCTACTTGGCTGACCACATGGCCAGTAACGAGCATCATGATTGGTGAAAAGATGGTAGGCGGCCGTCCTCGGGTTTGCCACGGCAAGGCACGCACAATTGACATCAGCGCTGACGGGGTTATCCTAGGGTTTTGAAGACGGAATTGGGGTTTAAAATATGGCTCCAGTACTACCTATGTAGGTATAGGTAGGTTGCATGACGCACTTGCCGACAAGCTCTAGGAAGGGGCTAGCATATAAAGTCATGCATGCTGCATGACCGTCACTCGATCTGTAATCTTGTCGAGTTCAAAGCCGCACTATAGCTGGACGTGGTTTGCAGAACTCTGAAGGCAGAACTCAATGAATTATGTCCGATACATCGGCACTTCTTTCATGACATGACATCAGACCATGCACAACATGAGTTTGAGGAACCTAGTCTTCGACATGCCTGACCACGATGTGCCGAGCGCCCTTTCAAGTGACCATGACAGACAATGCGCCGGCCCGCGCCGCAAAACGAGCTGCACTTCAATGACCACTCTTTCAATGATGAAGTTCATCATATATCGTCCCTGCACCGCACCGTTCTCATAACCTGATCGAAGAGCCCACTGAAAACTTTTGCAGGCATCACCAACTCAACGTCCCTCAACGCAACGCCTCAAACACGTCCGGTGTGGGAATGTGCCCCGACTCCTGCATCCCCCGAATCAAATTCCACGCCGCGTCTTTCAATCCCGCCTTCCCGCATGCAACCACGACCACCTTAAACATCCCCGCCGTCGGAACGAGCCCCATTTGCCGAACGTCGTCCAACGTTTCCGCCGCCCCCTCGATCCGTCCCTTCGCAATCTGCACCTGTATCAGCTTCCAGTACGGCGCAAGGTCGCCCGGGACCTCCTCGTCCTCACCCCCCGCACTGCTCGCTCTCGAAACACCCCCCCCTGAAGAGCTGGCGGACGTTACCCCCTGGAACGGAACAGTCGCCCCCTGTGGCGACCTAAGTGGGGAAGGACTTCTACCCGACCGCTCTGCCGGTCCGCTCTTTGGGATCGCCGCACACCCCCCCGAAACGGCAGGGGTCGACGCCCCGCCTTCGTCCGCGTTTTCCGGCCCCCCCTCTGCACTCGGGACCACCCGGGGCGCCGTGAAGAACTTGCCGGTGGGTGTCCAGACCTCCTTCATGACCAGCCGCTTTTCCGGCTGAAGGGGATCCCCCGTGCTCCCCCTCAGCTTACCCTCCGTGGCCCTTTTAACCAGCGAGTCTGACAACGTCTGCAGCGGGCTCCTCATAACAGGACCCGGCGCTTCGCCCCTTGCCGCATTTGCGCTCACTTTGGCATCTCGGGGGGGTGACCCGACCCCTCCTTCGCCTGCTGGTTCACTTTTCGAACCCCCGGCTTCGCTCGAAGACAGTTGCTGGGGGGGCTCGGATGAGCTCCGGGGTTTGTTGACGTCCAGGAAGGCAGAAACAGTAGGAGAGGGAGGGGCACTCGCACTTGCAGTCGGGGGAGGGATCACGCTCCCGGGGGGGTTCGTGAGCTTCTTCACTCGTTCCCACTGGTCGGCTGAGAGCTCGAGCTTGTGCCGCTGCATCTCGCTGACGTGCAAGCTGACGTCCTCTGCCAGCCCCCGGGCCAGCAAACCGTCCAACATTCGCACGTAGAGAGCCCCGCTCCACCGGCCCTTGCTGGGTTTCCAATTGATGAACCGGTCCCACGCTTCGTCGACTTTCGCTCCGCTCAGTAACTGTTCGATCGCTCGGGCGCCCGCACGGTCGAGCGTAAACCCCTTCTCCTGCATCTTTTCGGCGACCCACCCCACGGCCGGGGGATCCCCCTTCGCCAAGAGACACCCGTCGATGACACAATCGTACGTGTCGGCAGTTTCCGTCACCCCCGCCTTCTGCATCGCCGCGTAGACGTCAAAAAGCTTTTCGGCGCCGAGTCTCCCGTCGATGCAAGCCCGCAGCGCGCCGTTGAAGCACGTCGCGTCCATGCTGACGTCAGCATCGGGGCCGCCAACGTTAGCGACGACGTCGGCGGCCTCGCGGAAGCGCCCCGCGCCCCGGAGCGCGGCGATCACGTGGGCCACGTGGTCGGCGGAGGGCCGGATCTTCTGCTCGCGCATGTCGGCGAGCGTTTCGAGCGCAGAGTTTGCGTTGACGTCGCGAGCAAAGAACTCGAGGGCGGCCGTGTAGACGACGGGGTCGAGTGGGGCCTTGTTTTTCCGAAGCCAGGCGAACGTCTGCGGTAAAGGAGAGAGGGTTAGATGCTCTTGCATCTGACTAGGCCCTCTGTTCATTTCTAAAACTAGAGTCGGCAAGAAAATCTAAGGGGGCAGACAGGTAGACCACCGGGTTGAGAATGGCGGTCTTCTTGCGCAGCCAAGACAAGGTCAAAAGAAGGAAGAAGAAGGAAATTCGATATGTTGTCCCACAAGTGCAAATAAGTTTAAAGTGCCCTTTTTCTTGAAGAGCTGGCGAAGGTCGGTAAGAACGCAAGGGAAGCGGGCTTTACCACCCCCTTACCACCCCTTTTGTGAAAAAGGTCGAATTAAAAGACAGATCATGAGATACCTCTTGATCTCCGAGAGTCTCTTGAGACATACTCAGAGGACCGCTTTTCTTAAAAGGAGAGTGAAGGGAGCCTGATTTAGGAGCCCAAAGTGAATCGCGGACGGAAGAGAAGGTCCCAGAAACAGTATTCGCAGACAGCGAGGTAATTCAGCACAGGCGACCGGCTGCTTTCGGAAGGCAGTCCTCGTAAGGGAAAGGAGAAGCAGAATCCAAAGGCTCTGTACCAAGGGAGTGATCGAAAGAGAAACCACGAAGTAATTGGGCCACAATCTCAGAAGCAGGAGTACGTTGACCTGTGCGCGAGGAGGCGCAAAGGAGGTGAGTGATATGCAAAGGAGCATTGTCGAAAACAGAAACTACGAAAGGAGAAAGGGAGGGGAGGATGCATTGACGGTCAAGCTACCACAGCAATCAAAGTTGACTGAAGACAAAGCCCCAAATGTCAGCCCGCGTTGCGTTTTAAGAGAGTCTTTAGAAGGAAATCAAGGTGAAAAAGAGAGTTTTCACCTTTGCCGTGAGCCCCGGCTTCTTGACTGCCGTCTCCTTCACGCTCAGGTCTTTCAGCAGCCGTACCATGCTCGGTGTGTCCAGCCCCGACCCCCCCGCCGCGAGCACCGTCGACACTTTCGGACTGGCCACTATTCGATCAACGAGGCCCCCCCGGATTCCAGCCAGCTTCTCCTTCGGATCCTTCTTCGCTTCCCCCTTCTTTGCAGCGTACCTATTCTTGGGGGGGGGCTCCTGGCCGGCGCGCTTTTCTGACTGGGGGGTATCCGCGGACTTCCCGTTCTGGACGCTTTCTGTTTTGGTCGGCTTTTCGCTTGCGCTTTCCGGCGGAGATGATCTCTGCTCGGCGACCATCGCCTTTTCTGCTGACTTGTCCGCGTTCCTGTTGGCATTCGAACCTTCTTCCCGCATCGTTCCACTATCAATGGCCTCCCCTTCTTCCGCAGAACTTGGGTGCCCGTTCCCACCAACAGACACTGAGGCTTTCGCCGCATTGCTTCGACTACCCCGCACTGCTTCTGTCTCCGATTTCTCCGTCACACTGGTAATAGTTCCACTCCCCCCCCCTCCTGCCGTTGTCATAACCCAGCCCTCACCTTTCGAAGCTGCCGCTCTGGGAAGAGCAGCCGACGCTAGGGTTGGCTCCTCCATAACAAACGTCGCCCTAGTCCCATTCGCCGCCAGCCCATTCGTCGCCCCATTCTCTTTCAACGTCCCGTTAGCCCCACTTTTCGATCCACGAGTCGAAACACTCGCCGCGCCCCTGATTCGTAGCCCTTCCGAATCTTCCGCCGATTCTTCTGACACCTCAAGCCCCTTTCCAGCCGCTTTTCCCGCCTCCAAAATCTTGTCATCCGCCCCTTGCTCCGATTCCCCAGCCTTAGTCACCGCCCTCCGTCTAGCCACCTTCGGTTTCGCCTCCGCCTTCTTTGCCCGCGCCGCTTTCGGCGCCGCCGCCGGTTTCGCCACCTTTTTCTGCGCCGTCGGCTTCTCCAAAATCGCAACCACGCCCTCCGGTCCCGAGATGAACCTTCGCGGCGCGTCCGCTTCCACCACGCTTTTCTGGACCACTCTAGTTGCCTTCGCTCTCGTTGCTTTTGCTCGCGGCGCCTTCGCTTGCGGGGGGGGACTTTCAGTCGCCTCAGCGCCTGATTTTACCTCCGGTTCTGGTTGGGATGCCGTCCTTGCCCTGGCCCGAGGTTTGGGGGTTTTGACAGGGTCAGGTTTGTCAACCGGATCGGTCTGCTTGACCGGCTCCGGTTTGGGGGCCGCTTTGGGCGGAACAGGCTCGCTGGCTGCCTTGAAGGCACTCTCAGCCTGCATTGAAAAGGCAGGAACATAAGGCTTGCTTTTCCATTGTAACAATCTTTTCTCGGAAGTTCTGTATACTAAACCGGCAGGACGCACCACACTCTCTGCCCCAGTGCTGCATCCTTGTGAAACGGCGCTTGACCACCTGGAGTATGACTACCTCGCAAAGAACATCCAAAATGGACAGAACTACGACAACACAGATTTTCATTCACTATCACACCACCCAGCATCACACAATTCTTTCCTTAGGTAGTAAGAAAGGCTCTCACCAATTTTAAAGTGCAAGCAAAACAAACAACCAACCTATCATACACTGTACCCTCTACCCCTCAAAATGTGCTCAGTAAGAAACAGCTCTCAAATGCTATTTCCACCACCACAATTGGGCACATCGGTCAAGGCGTCGAGGAACAGCCCAATTTTTTCTTCATTGGGGTCAATAAGAATGCGACGTTAGTTATATCTCTACGTTTTGAAAGAATTATGAAAAGATGTGGTGCTCAAATAAGTGGTGTCACACGATTGAGATATCAAGCTTACCTTCGATGATGCACTGCTCTGCCTCGCCCTCAGAATTCTCTCCCTCGCCTGCTTGATTGCCTCCCCGATTCTGTACGGTTTGTCCGACTCTACCTCCCCACTTCCCCCTGCCGAACTTCCCCCCCCGGACGTCGCATCCGGCCGCTTAATATTTGACACAAAGTCCGCCATTCGTCCAGAAAAAAGCGGAACCTCCCTCCCGTTGTTACTCTGCCGCTTCGGACTTCCTCCCGGGGACGCCCCCCCACTGCGAGCTGCACTGGCGACGACATTTCGCCTGCCACCATTACCGGAGGGCCTTCTGAGCGACGCCGGGGCGAGAAGGACAGACCGGCTCGACAAGAAGCTGCCTCTTGGGAGAGTGGAGAGGCGCCAGCCACCGGAAAGCGAGGCGCGCTGATGTAGTGCGAGAGAAGGTGCTTTTATGCTGGCGCACCGGGAGGTGCCGAAAGATGGCGCGCCGGAACAAGTCCCAAGTCTCGGCATTGTGAGTCTTGCTGGCGAACAAAGGATTGGACTGAAAGGCTTGCTTTGCGGGCCAACTAAGTGTTCGGCGGTCGACCCAGTAATGCTGCCAGCATGATTGGGCGCCCCATATGTGGCGCCATTTGCTGCGTGCGCAATTGCAGTGGCCATGGAATTATGCTCCGCGTCTCCTCATATACCTTACCCTTGGGAAGCCAGAAGGTGGCTGCGAAGGCGCCCCGTCTCCTGCCACTGGCAGAAACAAATACCTCCCTAATACAAATCTATGCCCGAGCTAGAGGGTACGTACAGACAGGTGAGTGGCGCCGCGCCTCAGGCGATCAGCCAGGTGCCCCGCGCGGCCGCGTTCGCCGCATCTCCGGACTGTCGCGGCCGGCGGCCGGGAATGCGCGGCCGCAGCTTGCGTTTGATACGTCAGCTCGGGGAGCCTGGCATGGGCCTGGCATGGCCCGTCACTAAGGTAGAATGGATCCCCGAGCACCCGGGCTGGTGTTGATTCCGGTCCTAGTCGTCATCTCTCGATCTGCTGTGCTCATGATCAGCATCAAGTCGCATGTCAAACCAGTCTGCTACAGGCTGTCGACTTAATTAGTCGCTTCCGCCAAATACGTTGGGCTCTCTGCCCAAGGCTTGAAATTTGCCCACTAGTAGCTGCGGGGCGCAGCCTCTTGGCCCCTCCAAGTTCTGTCATGTGGTGACGTTCGGCGCCAATTGTGACCCCTCATTATCGTTCATTTTCTTTGCAACACTGGACCGGCCTAGTCATTTTTGAATGTGTTGACATGCCACATGATATGTCTCCCGAAAGTTCCTCCAGCTAGCGCCGGGTAGGAGTAAGACAAGTCGATTTGACAGAGGCTGGCGCAACTCTCCGTAATCATGTAGCACGCCCCTTGTTTCGGTGCCAATTCCTGATCCTGCATCTTCGTTTCGGCCCCATTCTCAAATCATCATTCTCCGTAACTTCGAAAAGTGCAAGAAAAAGAGACGAAAGCACTTGGAGCGTTACGGCCGGAGTTTCACCGGATTCCAGCCCACATATTCAGCCGTTCCATGTCCTACAGCTAGTCGTGCTAATTATCTGGGTTCTTAAACAGGGTAATAAAAGCGGACGGCGTCATAGGTAGATTCGAACACTAAGAATCTCAAAATCCCACCGGATATGATATATACGCTCTTGAGAACTCGAGTTGACTCCCAGAATGAAAGCTGACTTCCAACAGGAAGGATACGCTTTGTTCGCAGTTGGAACCGATGGTGGCAGGAGTTTGGACTCTAGCTGCGCATTGAATGCGCATTGGGTGCGTGGCGTCTCCTCGGATCAGGTATCAGGTGATTATACGGGTCAGGTGACCTGTTACAATTCACCACTCCAGCATTTAGCCGTTCGACTTAGGCAAATGGACATGGTGTTCGCGACAGCCTTACTGTGGTAAACAAACTTGAAGCCAAGAGCGCCGCGCATATGTTGAGCAATACGTGGCGCACTCCTTATTCAACGCTTCCACACATTTATCCTCAAGACCCAGTTCCTTGATGTTATGTTTTAACATAAAGCAGAGACCCTTTGGAATCTAAAGCCAACCTAACCTAAGTTTCTCAACCTCGCTACTGAGACCTTGTGTCGAAAATCCCGCACTTTTCTTGCTAGGACCCACTACTCTTGAACCTACTCCCCATAAACAGAAAGCAGAGCCCCTTCGTCATCTAAGAGCCAATTCCACTCCAAGTCCCTCAACCTTGCCACGGAAATCTCGTGTAACCTGCGTGCCTGGTCGTACAGCAAAGCATCCCACTTGTTCAGATCAATCAGCTTCGCTGCGGTAGCCTCTGATAATCGAGTGCGCACTACCATTCCTGCGCTTTCGTCAAGCCAGGTAGGGTTTAAGTCGGTGCCTTTGACAGGACCCACAGCGATTTCCGCGTTGAACAGACGAGAGATGAGAGGAGTCAAGGCCTCAACTTCGGCGTTCCTTTCCCCATCGAACACAAGTGCGAAGCTTTGCAGATTCTTCAAAGCACACTCGTAATGCTCCAGAGTCACTTCGGCAAGCCGCGCAAGCGGTGTGTCCTCCTTCACACTCTCGCCGAACAACTGGACGCCTCCTATGAGCCCGGTGCCTTGGTTGCATAAAACGCGCGTCATATGATTGCTCTTTTGGAAACCGCCGATGGGAAACCCGTCGTCCCACACGAAGTCGTCGAACGCCGCGGCCGCGGGCGCGCGCGCGCGCACCTTCCCCATTTGTATGCTCCAGTTCCACCAGCTGACGACACGTGACACCGGGTCCTGCAGCGTGGTGACGTAAGCAAAGGCGCCGCGGTGGCCGACCGAGTGGATGCCGTACGAGAAGTGGCCGCTGACGAGCCGTGCGCGCGCAAACGCGCGCTCCAGTCGGGCCCGGATTGGGTCCGGCAGCTCGCGGCAGTTTTGCTCGTACGAATAGGAGAAGATCCACGGTAGGCAGTCGAGAGTTTCCCAGAAGGGGCTGCGTTGAGGACGTGCAAAAGAAGACGGAGGTCAGTTCTCGGATCGTGTCCAGTCTCGCGCGGGGCTTTTGCCGTTCCCTTACGGCCTGCGCGCACTGCTTCGCATCGGAGATTGAAGGACAGAAAGAACGAGCGCCTTGACTGATACAATAGATTCCCTGGCCGGCTGTCAAATACGGGGGGGGTGGAAGTTGCGGCTTGACATAGAGAGAACTAATTCCATGACTTGTATCAGTGATAATTTCCCTTTGACAAATTAATAAGTCAAGTTCTGAATGCTGCCTCCGCGTGCATATGCAGAACTCCTATGAAAGACTGAAGGAATAGTCTTGAACACCTCGAGTAGACTGCCGCAAGGCAAAGTGAGGACCTCGATTGTGAGAGGTCACCAGCCTTTCGTTAACCAGTGACCACTGCATTGAGGATGGGAGTCCTGCAATTCAAATATCCGGATCAATATCGGCATCGGCTCAAATGTGGATTGGAGCGCCGCGGTTTGTGTACAGCTGTTTGCGTACAACTGCCATTGTTTTCCAAACGCTTTGAGCCCGCTTCCTGATCTTGAGCCTTCCGATGCCAACCTTGTCGGTGATCGAACGGTTTAAATCCTTAACCCTGATAGGAGCATTTGGGAACCCGATGGCAGGCTTCACGGCAGGAGCGAAACATATCGATTCACTTGCAAACTTCTCAGTGTCGCAGAACAGCAGACGTTCGACGCAACCGACTTACTTGTCCCATCCCGTCAGCCCCCCACATTCCGCCGGGTCGAACGTCGCCTTATGCAGCAGGTTGAAGAGCTGGTTGCACCACTCTTCGTCCAGCCACTCGAGGACGCGCATATTGGGCTGGCACTCCGTTCCGCCCATTCCGTTCAAGGTATTCGTGGCGCCTTGCCGGAACGTCAGGATGAACAGCGTGGCACGGCCGGCGAGAAACTCCTCATTTAAATCGTCGAGAGGAAGGGAAACAAACCTGTGACCGGGAGGGTACGTTTGGGTTAGACAAACGGTCGACGTTTGATGATGTTCTACAAAAGATCAATTCACTTTTCTTTGCTCCCGGACCGGACCAACGCATGTCCTGCTCGGCTGTGTGAAAAGCTAAGGCCGATCAGGAGCAAGCATAAAGTACCCGAAAGGTCCAATGGAAGCCGACAAGAAAACTCCACTTGACGTGACCTTCCGACTGTGCCGGAAGGACAGGGTTCGTTGGCCGCGGTCATTCTTAAGAAGAGCTTGAATCAGTGTTGCCGTTAATGCGCTTGTAAAGAGAAAATGCAGGAGGGCTGCATGATTTTTGAAGGGGTATAAGGTCAAGATTTGCCTCTTCTCTTCAGACAACTCAGCCCTTTACAGGGTTTTTGCTAACCTACCCAAACCCCGAAGTGCAGAGCGACAATTTCCTTCTGCCATAAACAAAGCAACGGCAATGATTTTGAACCTGAGAAGACTTAGAGGCTGACCCTGCCAAGAACCGTTGCAAAACCCTGATTTTCTAGGATTGTCAGCGCAAACCGTCAATGCCCTCTTTTGATTGCCAATCAGCAATACCTTCAAAAGTCTGGGAGGGAGGCAATATCAGGACGGAAAGCAGGAAAATATCAGATGCTCATGTTCAGGAGGCTGTACTCACTTATATTCCCGCGGGAGCGCTTCTACAAGCTCGGCGCTGACGTCATCATACCCCCAGCGCCTAGCAGGCTTGACGTCAGCACCCTCTCCCGAAAGAGCAAGGAGAACATGAACCGCGCTTGCGGATTGTGAGGCACGGGTTTCGGCGACAGATTGCTCGAGTTCGCTCAGCCTGAGCAACATGATCTGGTTGAGCGGATCCTGGAAACCAAAGAAGTAGAGCCCCCAAAACATGAGCATACAGATAAAGCAGACCTGGGTGAGTAATCTGAGAGCGTCCATTTCTTAGCCACAAGTTCTAGTTACAACAAGAGTGTTAAGCAAGATGAGGGTCCACTAGCTGGCAGCTACACTCGTCTCAGACCCCTAGTCTAGACCTGGTTGTTCTAACTTTTTGGTCCTGTCACCTCCTCACAGACCCGCAGCAAGAGAGAGAGAGACTAGCGAAAGAATCAGCAGCGCAGAACGTGAAGAATCGGAGCCCCCCCAGCTTTTGGCGCTACTTATGTGTCCGAGAAGAAAAGACCAAACTGAGCTAGCCAAAGGACGCTTCTTGCCCGTTGGTCACTACCTGTCTCATGCTGTTTGAGGTTTCCGGCGTCTTCAAACAGACAAGCTTCGAACACATTTCGGGCTCTCTGTTCACCAAAGTTTCAATCAGAACCAACCATCACATCAAAAACTCCTTAAAAGTGCCACGCTCCCTCGTCTTTTGAAATGACTATGCCACGCACTTCCCACTTTGCTCTGCGTCACTTGACGGGACTGGGCTGCTGCATAGAGTTGCGCTGGCCAGTGCGTCCAGAAAAGTGCCCAGCTTACCGGTCAGATTGATGTGACCGCGCGCGACGAGCTTGTCAGATCGCACAGGCACCTTTCGCAGTTAACCGTGGATGGTTATGGGCCGGGCAAGGAGTGTTTATACGTCCAAAAAACCAGGCTTGGGCGGTAACCAGCCTTGGAGCAAGGTTAAACACCGGATATTTTTTTAATCATCCGAGATCGAGTCGGGTTAAGAGCCTGGACGTTAGCGGCCAAAAATGCCTGTGAGATCGGAGTTGGGGAACGTCGGCAGTCACAGGTGACTCTCCAGCAGTGTGTTGGCGGACCAGAGCGCACGTAGATCCACGTAGTATAACAGTGTCGCTCACCTGAGATTCTGGCGGGGAAGCCGTCCGGCCATCTCGCACAAGTCTTCAACGTTTTTAGCCTCCGTCTTTGTCAGCGAAAGCTGGACGTTGCAGCGCGAGAAGTCTGTGAGTCCATGATAGGTTGAAGATCGGCATGCATGTAATGACACGAATTAATTTAGCGTCAACGCATCCTTTTTCGATCGAGACCCTCTCAAACGGCGTTTTCGCCGAGACATGGACGACAGACTCCCGGTAGCGAAATTTGAATATTAGATTCTCTTGTACCGAATTGCGAATCCTGACAAGGTCCCGAGGGAGAGGACAATATGGACGGGCGTACGTCACCATGCCGACGTGACGTCTAGAATCGACGTTTCCATCGCGCACTTTTGAGGAAGCGTACATTTTTAGATTCAAAGATGCTTATGCAACTGTTTCAAAGGATTCACCCTGAATTTTCAGGCTGACCCTAGCCAATGCACAGGGGAAAGCCAGCCGACGCGTCAAGAGAGGAAAGTGACACAACACAGGCGAGGATAGCAATTGAAAATACTTGACTGGCCCACTGTACTTTCGACATGAGTGAGCTCCACAATTTCCTTCGTGAGCAGAACAAACGTAAGCAATCGAATACGTTCTATACGATTGTAACGTACTTTTCACAATGCAATAAAGATACATATCTGGCAAGAGAGCACAACGTGACGCTGGTTCGTACGTTATTGCCACGAAGTCGTGGTCGATCTGGAGGAAGCTGCAACGCACTTTCCTCTGCACCCATTCTTCATCAAGGTCACAAATCGTCTATGGGCATGTGTCTTCTGGCGCTAAACAATCGCGCGCTATGATCTCTAAATCCATAACTGTTTATTATCGTCCTCGCTCATTTATTTGCGAGCAGTCTGTGTGCTTCTTGCGCGCGATCGTCAGTATCCTATGATTGCGACTACAGTCCTCTGCTTTTGCTTGCTTCAAACTTTATTCTGTAAACCGCGTGCTTGACTCTCTGCCGTCCGCCCACAAAGGTTCTAAGGGTGTAGCAAGCTCAGATGGGTCGTCTACGACTGAGCCAACCGTACACCTGTCCGACCGAGCAACCCAGTATCAAGGGAGAAAATGGGTTACTGATCCCTCGAATAATTTCAACATGTATACCAAAAAACAACAACAGCCTAACAAACAAGGTACGTAATCTCAGAGCCTGTTCTAATTTCTACCTTTTATGCTAATCCACCTAGAAACATCTTCCTCGTAAGAAGTGTCCACTTAGCCTCAATTCGCAAAGCCTTTCAGGCTGCTTGGTTTTCATACCCGTGCAAGGAACCCTCAGCAAAGCCCATTCCGCAAAACCCTCGCAAGATCCGCCACGCTTCTGCAGCGGAATCTCTACGATTGCGCAGCGGAATCTAGGATTACTTCCGCGATCTCCCTCAATCGTTCCGGCCCCGGGCCGAGACTGACGATCCGCTTCAGTTCGCTCGTCACCCGACGCCACTCGTCCTCGTCAACCCTGGCTTCCGCCGGAATCCCAAGCTGTCCAACCGGAACGGTGTCCTGGCGGGGGGACGCAACCTGACTCATATTCGGCCCCCAGTGGGCTTGGCCCGACTGCTTGGTGGCACTAACGCGCTTCTCCCGAGGGGTTCCGTTGTTCCGATCAGTGGCGATCGCCGCGGTCAGCTGTGACCGGACGGGGCGAGTTTCTCCCCTTTGCGAAGAGACCGGTTGATCGTACCGGGCACTCCGTTCGTCCTTCCGGGGCGAGAGCCAGGTCACGTGCCCTTCCTCGCTCAGGACCGCGGTGATGGAGACCGTGGCGTCTTCGGGCGGAACCCGGGGAGCCTGAGCGGAACGGAGAATAATGCGATCAGCGTAAGGAACGCCAAGTGGATCCGCCAGACTTGATCAGTCGCTTTGCCTAAGCAATCTGGGGACGCTGGTGTCGCCAGCACGTTCCTTGAAGAGAATTTCAAACTTCTATAAGGGCTTGATGTTGCTGCTAGCCCGTCACTTCCGTTGGACTGTCCACGCTGCATTGATTGAAACCAGGCAGCGGAAATTCGATCTTTAAGAAGCCCTCAAAGCGAAATTCTAGTGGAGACTGTCCCTAACGTTCAAGATGTATCATCGTGGCTGGCAGAAGAACAGAGGAGAAACGCGCCAGCCTGCGATCTTTTGGCCTCTTTCAGGAAAGCCTCTGAGAGCCGCGCGCGTAATTATCCGACTATTTGCTTCACACCGTTAACCTGGTGATGTTCACTCTGCTTCCGCAAACCCCGGTAGCTTTCATTTGACCTTCCACTCTCGCGTCCAGCCCTTCTATCCTCCTGAATATCCAAACCATTCTATCTGCTGCATCGAGAATCTCAACCGTACCTCCTGGCCGCCCTCCATTTTGGCCATGTCCGTCGGCGCAGACCACGTGCGGTCCAGGCCGGCCGCGCCGCGTGTTAAACCCCGCGCGTTTTGCGCGGCCGCGCGGTCATTCTGCCGCGGCATGGGAGGCGACATCGGGCGCTCGTGCGGCCGCGGCGGCACAGGCGGCGACATTGGGCGGTCGTTGGGGCGCTGCGCGGTCGCCGGGGGCGACATCGCGCGCGCTTCATGCGGTAAGCTGCGCGAGCGCGCGAGGCCCGCGGCCGCGGCCGCCTGCTTCCGCTGCTGGCCCTTGGGGCCGCCGTCCTCCGGAAGGACCTCCGCAACGGTCTGGACGGCACCGGAAAGGAACGGTCAAGGCTTTGCCGGAATTCAATTTGGAGTACCTGTACATACCTTGGAACGGCTTCCCAAAACTTTCGCAATGGGCTTATCTGACAGTCCTTGCTCCTTTCTTGAAGTCTGTTCTTTCACGTGGTTCAAAATAAGGTCTTCTTGTTGGCGACAAGGAGCGGGGTGGCAATGAAGAACGTCACGAGAAACCTCGGAATGCTTGACATGAAACAGACACGTGTTTTGACTCTGTTTGGGAGGTCGATGTGAGATAACGCAACAATTATTTCGTTTGAAGCCCGTCTCAAAACACAGATACAAGTTAGTAAAAACTCCACACGTTGGGGGACCCGTCAAATGCTCACCATGCCGAGATCGCGGTCCAGCCACTCCTCGAAGCTGACGTCACCCCCGGTGGCCAACCCCTTCCACCAGCGCGCGACGCCCGAGCTTTGTGCGTAGTGCACTTTGGCAACCTTCTTACGGCTCTTGGCCAGTACCTCGTGGAAAACCCCGGCGACGAGGTCGCGTCGCACGCCGACACGTGGCATCTTCTCGAACATGAGCTCCACCAGCGCCGGGCCGGGGCCCTTGTGCCTGGCGATCAGAAGCGGGGAGATCATTAGATTCGCGTCACGAACTTGAATTTGAAAATCTTGCCGCCTTGATGGATAGTTTGTTCATCGCAAATGTTGATCTGGCTATGAGACAGACAAAAGGCGTGAAGCCAGGTTGCAAATAAGGTCTGCAGGGAAATGAGGAGCTTGAACGACGCGGAATAATCACGGTTCGATTCAGAAACATCGCGATGCTGGCAATTGCCACCAGCCTCGACCATTGCGTAAAGGGTGAGGACAGAACGGCTTGGATGTAAGGATTGCACCGCTCACCCCATAAAAATCCGCGTCAGGAACTCTCCTGTCTTATGCGCATGCGACTTGGCGACCTCCCCCGGCGCGGCGCCGCGCGCCTGGTCGCCGAACTCGCGCTCCGTGATCTTGAGCGTGCCCGTGTACACGTGGCCGCAGTTCATGACCCGGACGTCCAGAAACGCCAAAACGGCGTCCGCCAAACAGCGCCGCTCGACATCCGGACGCTGCCAGCTGGCGGCCAGCGCGTGCTCGAAGAAAAGTTCGCCGTCCGAAAAGCGCCGCTCGGCGAAGGCCTCGAGCAGAGCAGGGAGAGCGCCGCCCAACGGAACCCTGCGGTTAGGGAGCGGGTTAGGAAGGGTTAGTAGAGAGAAGGACTGATTTGAAGGAAACGATAGGATTTTAATAGAACGCCGCTCTCGGTCGAGAGTCTGTAACGCAGAGTATTGCTGCGGCACGTTCGCGACAGGTGCAGAACACTACCAAAAGCAATCATACGGGGTCCCGTTAAGGCGAAAGAATGGAGGTGTGAAGGGCATGGTCACGAGAACCCTTTTGGAAAGAGCGCACCACAACGGCTAACTATGAGTGGTAATGTTGCTGAGTGGCGTCTGTCTAGTGACCACCACATTCTCACCTTTGCGCGACCAAACGCGATACTGAACTGCAAACAGTGGACGGCGACGAAACCCTGCAACGAGAATGATATGAGAATCTGGATTAGAGACGGTACCGTTGTCGGTGTTTCTCGACTGGTTTCCCTGATACATCGCTTCGCAATACATTGAAGGGGTGAAGAACGACGGTAATCAGTCAGAACATTATCAAGGACATCGGGACGCGAAGAGTCCGAGTCCTTGCTTGATTCCGTCTGATCTGGACAATCGAAAAGAGAATCGGTGTGTTCAAGTGTAAGCTGGCGGAATCGACATAGTAAATGTGCTAAACGCGAATCAAACGATATTTGAAGCGTTTGAAGGCTTTCTCGAGTATGTGCGTGGCAAAGTCCAATCTCGCACAGCCGCGAATCAATGGCGTCACTCGAACCGGTCGTCCTGGGCATACCCTGTTCTGTGCGCGTTTGGAAGGTTGTGGTTCGGGGCCGATCGCGTCGCTTTGCCACACAACAAAACTTGACGTCTTCCATGATAGAAAGCTTTTGCTACGCCTTTCGGCTGCTTGTGACTTTCAATGTCGAGTAAAGTCTTGTTATTGATAAGCGGCTCTCACCTGTCCAGGAGCAACTCGACGAGCATGCAGCCCTTCTCAATGACCGACTCGGAAGCCTGCAGGTTTGGAAGGTTCTGGTTTCAGAGGGGTTTTGGCAACGGGATTGTTCTCAAACCAAGTGTTCACTAACATCGGCACCCGAGGGACGGGTAGGGTTAGAATGGTGGTTCGGTGGAAAAGGTGCAAAGCGCGTGATGTTCTAGTTTAGGCTTTCTAGTTTGTGTGCCCGGAGCTTCTAAATGTTAATGAACATTCAACAGTCTGTTTAGTGAACAATTCCGTTGCCAATACGTGTCAGGGGTGGATCTTGCTGCCCTGCTCTTCCACCGTGCCGTCGTCCTATACGACATGCGACGTTAAGAAGGGGCGAGGCGTGGGTTCTGTCTGCGTGTGTCGCAGCAACGCTCTCGTGTGACCGTCGCTTCTTGACCAAGGACTCTCTAATGCTGTCGATTCATGAAGCAGACCAGAGTACGCGAACCATGTAAGCTTTTCCCTCTTTTAGCTTTGCAAGCTGTTCCGCCTTGCTTCCAACATGAACATGCAGCATCTTTACAAGACGCCCAATTGGGCAGAACGGTGACTTGCAAGCTCTTCCGCCTTGGTTTTGATAAGAACATGCAGCATCTTACAGACGACGCCCAGTTACCAGCAGGAACAACAAAGGATCGCGCTTACTTCGAATGACTTTTTGCGTGCCTTAAGCGCCTTGATTCCGACGTCCGTCATCTCTTCCGCCTCTCCGGTCATACCAAACGGATCCACCGGAAGGGCCTTCTCGGACTCCTGTTGCAGGACACGTGGCAGCGATCAGAAGAAGCAACTACTAAACTTGGTGCATCTACATGGCCTCAGCACGATGAGTAGCCGAAGGGGGCTCCATTTTCTGGACCACGTAACAGTTCGTATTCTCGATATTTGAAATGACGGCTGCAGTCCCAAAGGTGGTGCTGACCTCAAGGTCACGCATCGGCTGCTTAATGGCAGTACGGTTGCAAGCTATTTCTCAGATCTCCATCAGAGTAATCCGTATCTACTTTGGTTACGCTTTGATTGGTTGCAAACTTGCACCGTTTCGTTATTCTTGCTTTGATGCGTGCAACTGTTGATGTGTCCAGTACAATTATAACACCTACGATTATGGCCTTTGGAGCAGTTAAGCTCCAAAGGCCATCAACATACTTCGAAGTTTCTGCTGAACAGCTCGAGAGAAAGCGCAGTCCAAAAATCTTTCTCGCCAGTCAAACGAGCAGGATTTCTTCCTAATGAACACAGGGGCATATCGGCTAACATGTACCGGTTAAGCGAACCGTCCAAGGCCTCAAGAGCGCCAAGACCTAGGTAGAACCGCGGAGCATAATTTTGCCAACCTACCTTCCCAGGCTTGCTTTCATTGACCTTGATAACTTCCACCATTCGAGGGCTAGCCACGCCGCTCCTCGGGCTCACCACCGATCCTTCCGACGCCAAAACCCCATCCCAGCCAAAATACGCTGCCCTATTACTCCGCTCGGAAACCCTTTGCGGAGACAGCATCGGAGAATAGTACATCTGCGGAGACGTGGGCTGTTCTCTCCTGCTCCGATTCTGGCTCGACATCTGCTCCTCCCCCCAGTTACAGGGGCGAATTTGCCCCCCCTCTGCATGCACGCCCCAGTTGTAGCTGGGCTTCGGCGGCCCGCGGCCGTAGATCGGCGAGAACGCCTCAGGAGAGGCGGGGGACATCGGAGAGATGGGTGACGTCACGGGCGACGTCACTGGCCGGTGGTTTGGCGACCGGATCGGGATTGCCTTTGACGGGGGATAAAATGGCTGCGCCGCAACCCCCCCCTGATCATAAACCTGCGGGTGACCCCCCCAGGAAGGCGACGTCGGGCTCGCATAACTTTCTAGCCGGGGACTCTCCCGGTAGATGCAGGCCGGGCTGGTGGGGGGGGACCATACGTAAGCGTTTCCGCTGGACCGCCCCCCGGAAACTTGTCGCGGGGTTTCATCTGGATTAACGTTATGCCAAACGGGATTGCGAGGCCAGGCGCCCGCCGGCGAGGTGATCTCGACTTTCGGGGGTGCGCCGCTCTGGGGTTGCTGCCACGTGCTGTAGTAAGACTCCATTGTGGCCCCCAAAAAAACTGGTCTTAGCAAATTGGGTCAATGCAGGGAACTGTGCCAATCCATGGGCAAGAGAAACGAGAAGGAGCAGACGTTAGCAGAATCCAAACGTGGTTGGAACAGTATTGCGTCTCCCTTATAGGAGCAAGAATGTTCCTTGCGCCAATCGTTTGGTGCCCTGAGAGCGATCTTTGTGACAGTCTGCCCTGTGTTGAGGAGGCAGGCAATGCTGCATTGGAAGAGGCAATGCCGTGACTTGAGAAGAGTGTAAGACTCCTGAGATTGCACTCTGCACGCCAGCAGTCTGTGTGTGATTGCAGTATGTTGCACCAACTTGCTGGCCTGCAGAATTGCCTCACTATGTGAGTCCATTGTCGGTATTGTTTTTTGCCAAGCATGCTTCTTTTTGCCATATGCCTGAACCTCCAGTCACATGTGACATGATGAGGCTTGCATCACAAACTCCCCCCCCCGACAGATTGGCGCCTAAAAGGCACCACCAATGCCCATACCAAACTGTTGTAATGTTTTCCGCCCATCAGTCTCCAAAGTGACACCAAAAGAACACCAGATTGGACCTGAAGCATATTTGACGTCCGAAAGGCACGCGTCAATTGGGCGTCACTTAGTCCCTCGAAGCATTTTTGGTGCCTTTGTTGTGTCAAAGTGTTGTAATCTTTGTTGCCTATTTGGAGCAAACCGAATTGGCGCCTTTAAGGCGCCAGTTCGTCGGGGGGCCAAGTTTGTGATGTGGCAGTGGCAGAAAAGAAGACAGTGCATCATGTGTTACCCACGAGTTGACTCGGAAGACGACATGTGACGTCAGCGATTGCGCTCTCACGTGCATGTACATGAGTAGTAACTCTGTATTCTACCTTGGGAGACGAAGCCTGTACTACCGTAGTAGTATCTTCAGGGTTCTACAATCATCCAGCCAGCTTCATTCTATTAGGTATGTTTAGGGGCCAACTCTGCATTCACGCAGACGTGCTAAGAACTCAGTGGTTGAACGCAGGGCCCCGGCGAAGCGACGGTCAGCTCAAAGCAGTGCAAGCTCGGCCTGAGCAGAAACCCAGTAGATTGGCACCCGGGGCACTACTGTAAATACAAACACACGCTGAATGACCTTTGTACCACGCTGGGGACAGTGGGGAGTAGCTTTAGGGTACAAAAACGCGAAGGACCCAAGTAACCGTCGCCAGTATGCTCGACGGTCGCATGACATTCAGCCTTCACTTTGAGCAACCGGTCACTTCCCAGGGAACCACACTGGAGTACCTTTTCCCCTCCACAAAAGGCGGGCCCAAGTTAAAAGCCAAGGGACCTCGGAGGGGTTTTTAGCGGCTCCAGTGTAGTCATATAGACATTCTTCAATGTAGAATCGTGGTAGAAGTTGCCGTAGCGTTGCCTATAAAGAACCTGAAATTTTAAGAACGTGCGGTAGTATAAGTGGCCTGATTAGTCATAGAATCGGCGTATACGCCTCTAGCTGCTTGCGGTAGTCCTATGCTCTTTTTGGGTCTGTAGGAGCATAGGATGTGAACCATTGACACAGACCCTCTCCGTACCGGTAAAGCGGTCGGATTGTAAATAACACCATAACATTGCGACCGTGTTGGCAGCCCGGGGACATACCTACCACGCACCTCGTAGAGGAAGTCGGGACCTAGCTACATAGGCCATGTCAATGTCAACCGGTCACTACAAAACCACCGGGCTCGCATTTGGCTAAAATTGGAAACCGAGCGATGCTCGCGCGCTACTCAAGTCCGGTATATGAGATACACAGAGGCACTAGAAAACCTAGCCTAGACTCGGACGCGATTTCCTTAGCCGTCTCCGCGCCAGAATATCTGACATCTGTTCAGCCGAGAGCAAGGTAGTACTAGAAGGATTGGATCTTACTTCTCATCGAGTCAGCGCCTGGATGCGAAGCGTCGCTACCAGCTTCAGCCTTCAAGTTGCAGGCTTCCTTCAGGCTTGGGCGGCCTGAAAGTTTCAAGGGTGGGGCGTCCCTGCATAATGCTGCCAAGTCGCATAGCAAATGCGAAAGTTCCTCACCTGTCAAGATAATGTGATCAACGCAAGCAGAACCAGACTCGAGACGGTGTTTGTTTCCATGCCCAAGGTGCTTGACGAAGGATTGTAACCCGATTGTAAGTGATCGGCGGGACAAGGTTACAAACCTGGCCCGATCAGCACAAAAATAAGGAAAGTTTGGCATCTGGCTCCTCATGAGTAGCACATGGAAAAGGACCAGCAGCATATAGAAAACTCATTTCTTCGACATGACTTGCTCAACAATTCGTCCCTAAGCTCAGATGCTAGCAGCTTTGCACCAAACAGCCATAACGTCCACAGCCTTCAGACACAATGAAGCGCACAGAGAGCTTCAACAAGGATTCGCCGGGCAGCAAACCGAGGGGGCCCAGCATTTTCCAGGAAACGACTAGCAAGCGGCCCCATTCAGCGAGGCAGAATGGGGCCAGCGTGCAGAGTCCACCAAAGGATGGCTCCGCAACCGCAAGGAGGAGTTCCAAGGGGGATGAAGTTCCCAAAGCAAAGAAAGAAGGTCAGCAGAATGCCATCACCTTTTAGGCAATCGATTTTGTGCAGTATGTGCGGTTCAGCATTGTGGAAGTATTTCAACTTTCGATAGGCCAAGTGGAGCCTCGGGTGCCCCGGGCCCTATGTGTCCTTCAACAGGGTCTGGCGAATTGTCAATCAGACCACCTGGCAAGAAGCTCTACCTACTTTCAAGGGTCCATAAATGTCACACATGTCAGTCTGGTCTGACATGGAGGGGCCATGAACATTCCTACAAATGATCCTCTTCTTCGACGAAGACTTTCTGTGAGAAATGAGCAAGGGGGGTTAAGGTATGACGGCACCAATCACGGGTGGCAGAAAGTTGGAGGAACCTGCGGAGCATATTTCAGCTAGGGTGTTTCCAGCATCTTGCCCAAACAAGGATTCAAGTTGCTCGAAAACATTGAATAGTTACAACGCCTACGTCATCTCTTCTTTTGACCCTTGATGATTGGACTTTACGAGGTTCCCAATCCTGCTGATATGTACTTCCCAATTGTACAGATTTATGTTCAATGAAGTGCTGAGTGCCAATGCCAACCACTTATGAGCTGACCCGAGCCCTCATCGACCTGCAGAGCAGCTCGCCGGACGCGTCCGCGTCGTGGTCCGGCTGCGGCCTCGGACGGCGGACGAGACAAAAGGCGACAAAGACTTCGCGGACGTCGTATTCATGGAACCAGAGATCAAGCGGGTGACACTCAAGAAGAACCACTGGGAAACCGACTCGTACTTTTATGACACCGTTCTACCGGACCATGCAAGCCAGAAGAAGGTGTATGAGACCGTCACGCAGCCGGTTGTCGAGGTGAGCTGAGGCTCACAAGGGCAGGTGGGCTTGCAACAAGGCTTTCTTAGACGCCGCGCGCCGCTTAATTTCAAGCTTGTTCCTGCAGATTGCCACGAATGGGGCCGTGTCTTTGTTGGGGTGGTCGATGTACTGATTCACGCGGTCTATGAAACGGTTTTGCAGGCTACACGACCGAAAAGCTCTGTTACCTATTTGGTCAGCTCGAATGATGTCTGAGAGCCTTCTACCTGAAGAGCGAGCCGACTTTGCCTAGCAGATCTTCATTCGAATCTGATTCAGCTACTTCAACTGCTCAAGGCAACGATCCGTTTCACTCTTCGTGAGTTATCAGGACTGCTCCAAAAATCACAAAATCCTCCATTTAGAGGGGCTTAATACCGTAATTCAAGCCCCTTCACTCCATAAAATCTGGCACGTCGATATTGCAGAGCGTTCTGCAAGGCTACAACGGGACAGTGCTTGCGTACGGCCAGACGGGAACCGGAAAGACGCACACGCTCGCGAACATCGGCCTGGAGGACAAGAGTGCGCGGGGCATGATGGTGCGGGCAGTGGAGGACCTCTTCGAGAAGGCAGTAGCTGACACCGAGTATAACACGAGCATCAAGCTGAGCTATGTACAGGTGGGGCTGCGCACGACTGCGAATCCCTACGAATCGCAAAAGTCTGGCCGTACAAGCTGCGCTCTTCTTGATACCCCCAGATACTGCTTGGTTTGAATCTGAAAACACACGTCAAAAGTTTGCTCTTATACTCGCTTTCGACGCATAAACTCACATCTGGAGACCAACGAGATTGGAACAGGCGTGCAGTCATGCCGCTGACCGATCAGACTCTAGGACCTGCTTGAAGATGGATGCTTTCTTTGACGAAGCAGTCTGAATGACGATTAAAATCGGTTAATGCCACACTTTTGAGTGAGCTGCAGATGTACATGGAGATGGTGCAAGACTTGCTAAGACCCGAGAATGCGAACATCACCCTCTACGAAGACCCGGACACCAAAGAGGTAGGCCAACTTGCCAGGGCCAATGCAGTGCTCAGCTGGACGAAGAACGATTGAAGACGAGCTGACTGAGAAACACTCCGTGGCAATGGTGTATAAGTTGACCCGAAATTAGAGTCTCTTTCGAACAGTCTCAAAGGAATGACTGGAGACAGAGATTCTTTCCCATTTGTATAAGATAGGCACGCACTTCCCTTAGAAGAGGATAAACGAACGACTTTGAATTGAGTCAGTCGTGAAGCGACTGACCCGGACAGGAGGACGTTCGTTCTTGAAAGCGCCACGAGACGAGCTGCGTCGAAAGACCTTGCGGCGAATAACAGACAGCCACGTGGCGTTTGCGCAGGTGACGATGCCCGGCGTGGAGGAAGTGATGCTGGACAACCTGGACCACTGCATCAGCATCATGGAGGTTGCCAGCAAGAGCAGGGTCGTGGCTAATCAGAAGATGGTAAGCTACTTTCTAAGAATCACTTTCTAAGCGGCTGCGTTCTTCCTCATCTCGTTTCGAACAAGCAAACGTGAACATGTTTTCGAATCCATTGACACAAGCATTGGAAGGCATATCAGATCAGAAAAGTAACTGTGTTGATAAAATTGTAGTCATGGCAAAGCTTTTGAGGATTTCCCGATGGAATCGCTCTTTCCAACCACTTGAGACGCGGTTTCACGACTTTGTTCTATCCTTATCCCAGAAGTCTGCAAATGAATCTTGCTCTCAACCAGAGAATCCATCTTTTCTCCAATCCTTGCCGCATGCTTCAAAAGGACCCGCCTTTCCTTGGCTACCTTACGTCCTTCGCTTCAGCAGCCTCCTATCTATATTCCGGTTTCCAACTCTATTTCCGTCATTCCGGTTGCAGAACGCCAGCTCTAGTCGCAGTCACGCCCTCATGATCCTGACGGTGCTGCGGCAGCCGAAGGACGCGGACAAAGGGGAGAACATTGTGCTGCTCCGACGCGGAAAGCTCTACCTGGCGGATCTGGCTGGGTCTGAAAGAATCAACAAATCAGGTGCGGCCAGCTTTCGATGCGCCGGTCATTGATAAACGTCACGTCGCTTTGATTAGCTCGAGACGCGGGTGCTTGATTGCACCCGCAATCGGATCTTTCGTGGAGACCATTTCATAGCCATAACGCTGAGAGATTGTAAGCTTTTCTTCTATAAAGGATCGTCTTTTCTGGATAAATCAGCCGCTATGCCTCATCGGCCAGACTCGAGAAACTCACGAGTCTGGCCGAGAAACGAGTCGCAAACAAATTTCCATCTGGCGACAAAGCAACGCGAGCTGCAAAGCTGTCAAGCGGTCCTCCCCTAATTCGTTCTTTCAGCCATATTTACCTCTCGAGACGATCAACAATGGTGGCCCTATTTGCACAAAAAAGCCCTGGCAGTCGATCTTCCGAAGCCTCAAACTCAAGGACCTCGAACCCGTTCCAGGTAGCGCTGGCCACATGGCCGACGAAGCGAAGAGCATCAACCTATCGCTGACCACGCTCGGCAAGTGCATCAACTGCCTAACCGAACCAAACCCGGGGCACATCCCCTACCGAGAGTCCAAGCTAACCCGATTGCTCAAGGATTCGTTTGGAGGTAAGAGCGCTTATTCCGTCTGCTTCACTTTGAGACACTGACGGCGAATACTGAATATTACAAACATTGCGAAACCATCCGTTTTTGCGGCCCGATCAATGGATGCACCTCGAAAACGTGGGAAGCAAAGGCAAAACAGGTCAGGCCAACAGTTAGTTCTCTACCTGAGTAGAGAAACCATTGTTTTTCAATTGAGATTTGTATGAATCTCGCAAAGTCTGCCCTGGCTAATGCTTGAGCCCACATCTCACTGATATTCTCCTAGACACACTCTTAAGGCACATTAACCCCACTTTCAAGCTACGCTAACCATGCCCTCGAATCTCCTAACCCCATATTTACCCACTACCTCCAAGCTCCCCACGCACGTCATTGTCGTTGATGCTTACGAATGCCCCCAACCCGGAGCACTTCCCGGAGACTCTGAGCCTCCTCCAGACAAACCGTCAGCGCTTTCAAACCTCGCTGTAAAGGCCCTTAACCCCATCACTTAATCCCCCTACCCACTTCTTCCAGGTTCCGCGCGCACGTCATTGATCATCACGATCGGCCCCAACCCGGAGCACTTCCAGGAGACCCTGAGCACCCTACAGTTCGGACAGCGCGCGCTGAAAGTGCAAAACAATCTCAAGATTCAAGAGGACCTTGACTACCGGCTCCTTTCGAAACGGCAACAGGCGGAGCTCGATAAGCTGACGGCGGCGGTCGAGCGGCTCGAGGGGTACAGTCTCAAGCTGGAAACCAGCCTGGCGCAGTCTAACGAGGTGGGTGGATCAGTACTTGAAGGTCGAAAGGAACGGAGATAGTCTGTGAAATGTTGGATAACGCACTCCTCAGAGAAAACGTTAGTTCCCGGGAGGACGTTCACAAAAGAATGGAGTGAAGCTGCTTATATTCGCAATAGAGAGGGTTTCATAGCCCCGTGTCTTTTCGGCAAGACACGGTCGCTTAACTGAGAACGAGCTGCCTTGGATACCCGTTCATATCGGGAGGCGGAAGGGAAATAATTTCTTTTCTGTTTTCTTCCTTCTTTCCGCAGACGGTCACCACGCTGACTCAGACCCAGGCCGAGGAGCGCGCGCATTTTGAGGTGACCGTGTCACGGCTCGAGAAAGAGGCGGCCGAGACGCTCGAAGCGGAGACGAGCAGGCTGCACAAGGAGTACAAGCACAAGCTGGCGGAGTCCGCTGCTCGAACGGAAGAGCTTCAAGCGGAACTGGACACGGCAGTGCGGAAAGGGCAGGAGGTAAGCTTTCAAGAGCGCCTGCGTTTTGCGGGGCGGTACTGATTCAAGCAGAAAAGGAGTTTAGGAACGGAGATCGCGGGTCATTACTTTGAGTCTCGCTTCCCTGCATGTTATTGCCTTTGAAATTTGACATCCCTCCACGATTGACGAAACCTCCTTGAAAAGTTTGCGTTGATGTCTGTTCCTGTTTCGAAGGATTTCAAACAGTGCAAGAGCGTTTTCGTTGGTTGACAAGAGTGCGAAATTTCGTCGCTTGCTTTACGCGACGCAGAAGGTGAATGTTTTGCAGCATAATGAACGTGAAACTCGCCGCCTGCAGGATTTGAAGCGGGAGCGCACGCGCGCGGCCGACGAGCTGGCGCGCGCGCAGTCGGAGGCCGCCGCGCGCTTCGCGGATACGCAGGCGGCCGCGGCCGCGGCGCTGGCGGAGGCCAAGAGTTCCGCTGCCGCCGTCCTGGAGCAAGCCACCCGCTCAGCGGAACAGCGGATGGAGGCAATCAGCGCGCGGGCCGATGAGTTGGCAGACGAACTACGCGCTGTAACGCAGAAGCGGAGAGAGGAGGCTGCGTTTGCGCTCAAAGAAGAGAAGGAGCTGGAAAGACGGATCGAGGTGCGTAACGAAATCCAGAAAACCTTGGAAACATCTGTTGTCTGAAGTACTAACAACGATTCGCACCTTTTTCGGGCTTTCCGCCTCCAAAATCTCCTTGCTCCAACTTGAAGTGCGTACTCGTGAGGGGTGAAAAGGATTCAGTCGTCCCTTCAAAACATGATCTTGTGACAACCCGAGTTTCTTCTCAGAGTCAGAAGGCCGTCTTGGGCGTCAAGCGATTTCTTTGAGTATTCGTGTGCGGTTGCTATGCAACAACTTACCCGCTCGCAAGTAGGCCACTCCAAGTTCTTTGTCGGTCAATATTGTGAATAATCAAGAGAAAAGAAGGGCTCAGAAGACGTGCATACTCTCAATCCCGAGCGTCGAAGGCCAAGCCTAACTTTGCGCGTCGGATGCCACGTGGCAGGATGAGAAGACCGCCCATGAACAGACGCGACGCGAGCTGGCCGACTCAGAGGAGCGGTGCAAGAAGTTGAACGCGTCTCTGGCTGAAACGGTAAGCCTAATCCTGATGAAGTTGCTTAACTAGCTTCTCAAGCGTCAAAAGAACGGACGCGAAGGAGCGTACAATTTGATGAAATCTGATGAGCTTCAGACAGCTCTACGTCAGCAAACCATTTTGACGAACTGTCAAGGGTGTTCTTGCAAACCAGCATTTGTTTGCGCTACATTCAACGGCTACCCAAATCCTTGTTTTTCCAAAGGCCGTGAGCTCTCTAGTCACCGCAGCCAGAAAAATTTCCAATTAAAATTTCGGGCAAAGCCAACAGAGTGTTTTGGTGCTCTACCCCCCCCTAATCCAAACGACACTAGGTCTAAGCGGAGCTTCTCATTAAGTTGGGTTCATCCGGGGCGATACTGCCTTTTCAGTTGCAAGTAACGATATCATTGATTCCCAGCTATGCACTTTGCATTTCATATGTAGAAGCCAAAAGTCGAGCAATTAAATCTTGTCTGCAATAGCCGATCTGAGCTTAACGGCTGCTTCTTCTCATGCTCCTCCTTCGCAGAAGTCGAGCTTCTGGGGCAAGTCTGAAAAGAAGGACGCCGCGGCTGCCCCGCCGGTAGAAGAACCCGGCCGGATCGCGGAGCTGAACGCCCTAGTCACCGAGCAAAAAGCGTCCCTCGGGACGCAGTCCAAGGAGGTCGAGCAGCTGAAGCTCCAGCTGGCCATGACCACCAAGCTCTTTGAGCAAGGTACGCGCGAATTACCCGACGTCGGAGTGACGAAATATTTCCTTTTCCTATCTCTCTTGAAGGATCGTAAAATATACCTTTAAGTTGTGGTGACTGCGATTAATGTAATCCCAACGTTCGTGCGAAGGATCGCTGCATCAGCTGACACAAAAGTAACGAGGGACTTTCAGGAGGAGGTCTACAAACGTCAGCAATCTGGAAACCTCGGAGGCAGCTCTCTGAGGCGATTCTAAGGCTCCAACTATCCAGGGCTGTCGTTGCTATTGAAACCCGCGCTCGTATATCCCGGCAACCGTAGATCCCGTTCATTGGATCTATGGGGTTGCACACAGAGAGTCTTGAGCCATTCCAAAGTTGAAAATCTAATGGGACGTATCTGACCCCAACTTGTGAAGGCATCTGATCTCAAGCGTCTCCTTTTTGACCATGATGGCTAGGGACACAGAGGCGGTCAGTTCCTGAGCTTAGGTACCTTAGATCTACAAAGAGCTGTCGCATGTCTTTAATGACTAGATTTGCGGTGAAACTGGTGAACTGGTGAAAAAAACTGGTGAACTGGTGAAAAGCTGATTGGAGGCCCTGCTTTTGGTGCAGTCGGCGTGGGCAACCTGCTGGTGCTCCTCAAGTCGGACGACGTCGACATCTGCAGGACCTCTACAAAGGCCCTCGCCAACTTGGCGGCTCAAGGTACTGTCTGCGGGAGACCTTGGAGACCATTTTCAGATCCTCTGAGAACATTTGCATTAGCAGCGTCCTTCAAATGATAGTCTCATGAGGAGCAAGTACGTGGATTGCCTCGCTATTCCGCCGCATTGACCGTGAGAGTCCGCCACGCTGTCATCAGAAGGAGTTGAGCCCGAATTGAGCGCCGCGCAGGCAAAAGGACCACTCTTTCGAGAGCTCATACCGGCTGATAAGAATCGTAGAAAAGTCCCCTAATTGAAAACTTGTATGTAGTTGTAATAGTGCCCGCTCGCGATTGTTCTGACTTGTTTCCGAGGCCTATGTGCAGAGAGTCACCAACAAGAGATCGTCCGGTTGGGCGGCCTCCGGGCGCTCTTCGACCTTATCACTCGAACTACGGACGAGACGACGCACCGGCTGGCGGCCGGCGCGATCGCGAACCTCGCCATGAGCGGTGAGAATGGGCACTTCTCTGGAGCTTTCGACAGAAGCGCAAATTGGTTGAGGATGCACATCTTGAACTGCCTTTGCAAGAGATCCGAAAGGGAAGGGTCAGCAGCGTTTGCATGCCTCTCAGTGCATGACCTCAAACAATAGCCATCGTTTGAGGACACTGCGGGAAGGTTAAAAACAGCGATATTCCAACTTGGCGTGGGTTCGGGGAGAATGCATTTGGACTCCATAGCATAAGGCTAGGCCGTTACGAACAGAAGTATCAGCCTGTCAACGAATCTGAAAATAGCCTAAACCAAATGCACCACTCAAAAACAAAATTGACTGCCTGCTTACGCCCAGCCTCGCTAACCCACTGCAGAGCCCAATCAACTACGGATAGTCGAGGAGGGCGGTTTGCCGGTCCTGGTTAACCTGGGTCAAACCGCCGTCGACCCACAAACCCAGCGGATGGTGGCCGGCGCGATCGCCAACCTTTGCGGAAACCGTAAGCTTACCTTTTCATTGGTTGGCTTCGCATCAACGGCTCTTTTAGCCTTGAAGCTGGGTTTCTCAAATCTCGAATATCGGTGTCTGATCTATAATTCTTTGGATCATTGAGTTAAGACAGAAAGACTTTACAGAAAGACCGAAGAGCAATCTGTTTGGTTTCTAGCCTTGCAGGAACGGTCAGGATTATGCGATCCTTGTCGCATGTTCTTGAAGTTACCCTGCCAATTCCTTTATTGTCATAGCCGCTGTAAATTGGAGGACATCAAATTATGTCTTGAAGTATTTCATTTTCCCGCCGGCCTTAATTCCCTTCCGCTCGTTCCGTTCCGCTCCGCAGTGGCGCTGAAGGAGCAGCTGGTGCAGTCGGGCGGCATGCGGACGTTCGTCTCCATGGCCGCGAGCAAGCACCCGGACGTCCTGGCGCAGGTGGCCCGGGGCATCGCCAACTTCGTGGTCAAATGTGAGGACCGCTTCCTTTTCTCCCTCTTGTCCCTCATGATGTTACGAACAGAGGCACAAGACTGGGGACCTGCTAGTCATGAGAATGCATAAAAACTCGTGGAGTTCTGGCATCTTGTCAAACCAGCGGAAGCATTCCCGGACCAAACGAATGGACTAGAAAAGCTTCTGGGCTGCATTCGTACCGTTCTGACTGCCGTCTACTCAGTCCGACGTGGGTCAAAGTGAGGGGTAGTACTGAACCTTTCGGGCGCTGTTCTTCCAGACTGCTTAAAAGAGGCCGTAAAGAATCTCGAGTATGTAAAAGGCAGCCTGGGCTCCCTCAACCTTGTGCTGTTGCCATGTTCCTCTGGCGAAATCCGGCATTCTTTAATCATGCTCATCCGCTTCTCTTGCCAGACGATAAGGCGGACCAGTTTCTCGACGAGGGCGGCCTGCGCTGCCTGGTCGAGATGGCGGGATCTCCCAGCCTTCCCGTCAAGAAGCACGCGGGGCTCGCGCTCTACAGCCTCGCGCAAAGAGGTGGGCTGCGCGCGCGTTTGTGTTGGGATTGGCCTTTTGGAAAGCGCGCGCAGACCGCGCGCTCCACTGCCTCGCACAGATAGACGCCGCGAATTTATTGCCCAAAAATAACACTGCGCTTCGACCTGTTTCAATTCATCGTCACAACATCTACTAGTACACCGTGAGGAAGATAATAAAGTCGTTATTGAAGGGATCGGACAGAACCTGTTCAAGGCGATAGGAACTGTCGTTTCCGTACGAGGGAGCGCTAGCCGCTCGATACTTGATCCGGCCTGCGAATCCTACTTAAACGGCACAACTCATTCGCTCCAAGCAATCTTCTTTGGCTCAAAACAATCATCCTTCAACTGATGTCGACGCCGCCATTAGTAAGTTCGTCTGGCTGTCACCTCAGAATCTTCTTACGGCCGAACAACGTCGCAGAATCTGATGCAGCGGATCCCTCAGAGCGAAACGGCGCGGCAGAAAAGTCCTTGACACGCGAGCAGACCGTTCGCGCCCCTTTTCAGGTCGACGTCAGGAGGAAACAAGACTTCGCTCTTTGTCGTTTCTGGTTTGGTGGACTCAGAAATCTTCCTGACGTCCCCAAGAAACGTCGCTCATGAGACTCAGGTTACACACTCGCAAAACCTCCGAGTGCAGAGTCGAAGGCGCCGTCCCATTTCTGTAGATCTGCTGGGCGCCTTGATTTCGCTTTCTATCAAAGCAGAGATTAATCCCCATGAGCCGCAATGCATAATTTCTAACATCCTTGAATGCAGAGTCGAACGCGCGTCTCGTTTGTTTAAAATCGAACGCCATCATCCCGCTCCCCGATGCCCCAGAGACCGTCGTTTATTGAGCCACGACCGAAAACACTGATAGACAAGAGGAACCGGGAACCACCTTGAGGCACAACTGACAAATATACAGACCCGACAATCAAACATCACCACTAGTCGAAGTGACAACGGAAGAACCCGCCTATTTGGGTGCAGAGTCGAACGCGGCGCGGCTGCTCCAAGCGGGGGCGGTCGACCCGGTGGTCGCGATGAAGCGGTGCGACCGCGACGGCATCCAGCGCATGGCCGAGAAAACGCTGGCCTGCCTCGTCAAGTTCAACGGTGAGGATCACCTCTCAGGCTGAAGTTTGGCTCAACGTTTTTGCTTTCGTCGTATGAACACGTCGACCTTCGTTCCTTTTCGGGAAGCGCCAGCCAGCTTGGTACAAGCAAACGGGAAGGACGCCTTGGCTGGCCGAGAAAAGCGCTGGCCCGCCTCGTCAAGTTCAACGGTGAGGATCGCCTCTCTGCTGACGGTTTGCTGATGTTTACCCCGACGTGGTTCCTTCTAGCACTGAGGCTGATCACGTCAACGTCGGAAAGCGCTAGCCATCCAGTGAATTCGACAGTGAGACCTCCTCAGCTGGTGCCCAATCGTTTATAGCACGTAGCTGTCTCCCGTACTGACAATTTTGTTTATCTGGGCCTGATCTCACTGGAGTCCTAATCCGTATCAACTTCCAACAAGTATGACGACTGTACATGTTCGTTTTCTTTGTCTGATGAGGAAACGCTGGCTTTAATGGAAAGGTAGACGATGAGATAGTGACTACTATGATGACGTGTTGCTCACGAGTTATTTTTACGCTTTGCTCAATGTACGCTTTGCTCCGCGGCTTAGAAAGTCCGTGAAGAGGCAAAGTGGATGGTCAACACGTGTTGTAGGGCGGGCAATGACTTATAACTGCGGCAAGGTCCTGCTGAGGGAAAAGTACCGGTGGCAAAAGCGCTCAGCAAATGTGATCAGCACCCTGTGGCAGCAGCTCAATCATCAATGATTCGATTCTCTCGATGTTTGCAGGTTCTGCGAAGGTGTTGATTGAGGTTGCGGAGGCCAAGGCAAGCCCAGTCAGCTGATTGGGCTTTCTAGAACGGTAGGATAGCATGCTAGTGGACTTGTTTCCAAGTGTGGACGTCTGCTTATTCGTATCACCGAGTCTGCCGTGAGGAAGAGACACCCCGGACTGGGTTCAAGGGACTCTCGTGATCAACAGAGGTTTAGGACAGGCGTAGTATACAGATAGACCACGGAGACCTGTAATGTTCTCTCAATGGAGCTCAATAAGTGTGGTCGCATCCCCTGACACAAGTAATATTTGGACTAAAAGCTGGCCGCATTCAGTTCCCAGATCAAGCCTGTGTCCATCGGGGGCGTTTGACCGGCCTCCGATCCGACGAGCGCATGGCTTGAATGAGAGTGGATCTCTATATCTAGTCGAGAGCTCTCAGTCTGCTTTATCCTACCGAACCCTTGGATTTTGAACCATCACAGTTATATACTTGAAACCAGTGGCAGGATGAATTGTCTGCTGCTTGCAGTGTCTGGGGATATTCTGCCGTGCCAGTGTCGGTCGGACGGCCAGACTATCGTTCTCTTGGCACTCTCTTTAAACATCGAGCAAGGCGAACGTACTGCGCATACTGCATGCCGCTTGAACGCTCATGATGTCAACAACTCTTTGGGCCGGTTTGGACGCTTGGAAATTGGTGCAAACCCGTGAAGTGTTTGGGTTCTATGAAAATTGGAATCCGCCGCCCTATACATGTACCGACGGGCCCTGACGGCTGAGTCGGCAAAACGCCCAGGCTACTGAGTCAAATCAGTTTCCTAAGGCGCCCGGTACATGCATGTTACGAGGCTGTCTTTACCCACACCGTCATGGTCAACTGATTTGACAAGACATATATACACACATGTGGTCAATTGATAACCACCCTGGCTAGTTTATTCTTACCGCAGCCGGATCGATGCTATGAACCCATGGAACGAACGTACATATATAATGGTATGATAACAAGGGCCCGAGTTCCGACTCAATTAAAGGTCACTGATGCAATTGCGGCAGAAGAAGCGGCCGTTCCATTCCTCTCCGATCGTATCAATTGTAACTCCCAACGATATGGGTCTTACGTCGAAGCATGCGCCGGTATATTACTTTACACTGCACCTAGTCTTCCTGATCGAACCCTACCAGCACAAATGCAACGCTCTCTGGCTGCCTTAGCGCGCACATGGCCCTGAGCAAGTTCTGTCGGTGATTGCGGCCTTAGCAGAGTCAACAAACTGGCTGCAACCTGTCCTTTGGCCTTCCGTCCGCAATTGCTATGTATTACGAAAGCTTATCGCTATTCTCCCCTCGTCTCACACCATCTATTTAACAAGCGACGTTTCGTCCGCATCACCTTAGCTTATGCTCTGCTTGTTACAATGATCTGGAAAATACAGTCAATCTACACCGGTCCCTCTTTCGACATTCTGTTGCTGATTCCGGCAGCCTCCCCTTGCCTTTGATCTGCGCCCTTCGCCCAGCCCCGCCTTCCTGCCCTCCCTGCAATGCAATGTAAAGCCTTTGCACTGGTTGAAGATAGATTTGAGGCCATCTAGAAGGCGACGTTAAATACGCAGAAAGCGAAACGATATTTATTTTGTGCAGCCAGTGGCGAATTACAAAGATTGACTGATTGACAGCGTTGCATACAAGGCGACTTGCGTTTTTTGTTGAGTGCGCCTCGTGCTGACGCAAGATCGCCAAAGAATGATCTGAGCAAAGCCTCCCTTTAAGGACTGGCAACGTGTTCTTGGGAAAGTCCAAGAAGTATGCGCAACTATACTTTCCCGTGTCGTTCTTCCACCCAACTCTAATGAAGGTCGTCAGTTTCAGGGCCAACGCAGAACCCCGTTTTTAAAGAACCACAATAGTAATAACCGAAAGGCATGAAAGCTTTGACCGCTTTGAAGCCAATCTGCAGGTCTTAAGGCCAGCCGGAAATCAAGGGAACCAAAAGAAGGAGTGGAGCAATCAGCGCGGAGCATTCACACCGTATTGTCCGCTTATACGTGACGCGGCATCGCGCCCTTCACCTCAACAGAGACGGAAAGCTACAAAGGGTTTCCGCCAAGGGAAGGGATAACGAGTTGGAAGGGCGGAACTGACTGGAATTAAGAGGAAGGGAACAGATGGATTACAACAACACAAATGGAGATCAGAGCACCACAAACAACACAAAGTTGAGGCAGCGTACCAACAAGGGACTCAACCACTCGTAGCGCACCAGCAACAGCGGAGTTCCGCTTCACCTTTGGACCACTGGCCTTTCCGCCAAAATACGAACGGAATGAAGTCTGAAATAAACGGAACAGGCACGAGCGAACTAGGACTACAGAGTCCAGATATTCAGGGCTCGTCCATACGGCTAAAGTCAAAATGGGCTTGCTCGAGGAAGCAACGACGGCGAAACGGAACGGATTGAAGGAGCAGAAGGAAGTGATTGTCGTCCATATACTCACTCCTCACCTCGCTCGCGGTGCCAAACTCACCGGAGAAAGAACGGTTTTACGGCTACCTTAAGCTCTTCCCGACCGCCCAAACGTGACGGCATGGAACCAGACAAAGCGGAACGGAAGAGACTCGGCTGGAACGGAACAGGATGGACCGGAGCGGAATGCCAACTAACATAAGATCCTCACCTTCAGCAGCGCCATTCTCGGCACTCAATGATCGTTCCCAGCTCTAGTTGCCTCAGCGCCTCCTGCAGTGACCAGAGGGTGCCGGTTACAGTACCCGGTTACAGTACCCGGTTACAGTACCCCTCGAGGCGGCGCACCTGCATGCCCCAAAGACTTCGGATCAGACAATATCCGGGTAGCATGACGTTAACGCCCGGGACTAGGGTGAAGTTGTTTGACAGCAGGGCACGAGACCGTTGCAAGCAGACATCGGATCCGCAGTACCATTCCAACGAGGCTCGGTTACTAAAGATCTGCTAAGCACAGATTTATTTTCTGTCAAGTTCAATTCCGCCGGTTTTCTAGCTGATCAACAGGTCCACGATTTCATTGCGCCACGTGGCACTCCGCCGCAAGAATACAGTGAGGAGCCCTCGTAGCAAGTGCTAACGCTGACCCTGCATTAAGCGATCAGGTTCCGGCATCATAGAGCCCACCAAAGATTCTGGGAACTCTAGAAAGGATCATCAGCAGAATGATTTCAAGTTAAGATACAAAAGGCAAGGGCCCTTAACTATGAAACACCAACCTAAAACATTACAACGCTCCGCACCCATACCTGTCCTAAGCTCCCTACTCCCCCCCCGTCCCCCGGGTTCTCATCTATACAATTGGCCGTTAAATCAATTGAGCACAACCAGAGCCCACCAAAGCTGGGACGGTTCACTGACCGGCAACCTTGCTTGTTAAAAGAGGTTACCGTACCTGAGCCGCCAATTCGTCGTCCGCGGGGCTGAGGGGGGCGGCTGGGTTACCGTTAACCTCGCCGTGGATTAACCACCAGTGAAGGGAGCACGCGGACTGGGCCAATTTCAGGCTCCACTGTCGGACGCCGAGACAGCCCCAGCTGATGGGGGAGCGCGCGCCGCTGGGAATAAGCTGCTCGCACCGCTTCCGGTGCCGCCTGCGAGAAAGCGCAACGGCATGCGTCAGCGGATGCCGATGGTCTTATAGTGAGCGCTGGGATTTTCGACCGTCACCCGTAAGTGCTGACGGCGTCAGAACTTTGACGCCCGCAATTTTGGACGTCGGTTTGGTGATGCTCCGAGCACCGTGCGATCTTGGACGGACGTGCACGTCCTACGCCCACCTTAAACTTCTTCTCAGAGAGGCCTAGCAGGGCCGATGAAAGACTCTTTCGACTAGGGCCTGCTATGGTAGTCGTGCCAGTGCGCTTATCTTATTTGGTGATTTCCTTTGGGCCTGGCATGATGTTGGAAGACTTGGGGGTTGGAGTTTTGTGTTGGATAAGTGTTTCAAGCATTGCTTCTCTTGGACATGGTCATCTTAGAAGGAAAGTTTGCGGATTGAACGGTGCGCTTGTCTGAAGTTGTCCCTCGCGGGCGCGTTTCCGGCCCTTGGTACCGGCCGCAGACGTCGGTCCATCTCAAAGGAAGATTAACTTCCCGTTCGAACCTCGTTATTTGAACCGTCGCTGCGTGTGAGGTTGCACAAGAGAAGGCTCAAGCGTTATCAAAAGCAACTTTGCTAAAGACCCCGAAAGGTTGGCCTGTCATTATAAGCACATCGTATGTGGGCTTCCCATACTGAAGATGGCGTGTCGCCCGCCGGACTCCCAGCGATCAAGGCCTCAACCCCAAACCCAGACCCAGCCCCAGAATCCAAACTCAAACCCAAACCCAAACCCAAACCCAAACCCAAACCCAAAACCCAAAACCCAAAACCCAAAACCCAAAACCCAAAACCCAAAACCCAAAACCCAAACCCAGAAATTGATTGTCTGGAGGCATGGAATGCAGGCACACCACTTGAATGTTGAGCGCAGCTGGTCTTACGGCCTGTGCGGTGCGTCCTCTACCGACATGTGATCAGGTGCGTTTCTTGATGCTAAAATCGCCAACAACTCCCAAAACTGCTCCAAATCCCGTCAAATCATTCACAAGTCGCTCACTCGGGGGCGCAGTCTGTACACCGCCGAGCCTTGCCCCTCCTGATTGCGTGCCGGCTGTATTTCTTTGAAACCGGAAACCAAAGCCTCAAAACCGACCGAAACATGAAACTGAAGATATCGACACGTGTCACTCACAAGTTGCGCCGGAGCTGCTCCATACGGCGTGTCCTCTACGGGCGGCTTTCCCGGACGCTTCGGGTCGTGCGTGAAGCAGTACTCGCCGCTTGCGGACAGGTTCGCCTTCCAGTTGTACAGCTTCCGGACGTCCGTATCATCTTGCATCACGGCCTCGATGGCGGACTTGATGGGCGCTTCCTTGATGACGGAAGCCACGTGTTCGATGACGTAGTCAAGGGTGGCGATGACCGGGGCGAGGGGACCGTGCAGCAGCTCGAGGGGCGTTTGGGGCCTGGGGCGGAGATAACATTTTAGACTTTAATTATTATTATGATTTTAACAATTATCACTTAATCAAAAGCAAATTAAAAGCAAATGAAAAAAGGAGGAGTGGTGTGGGCTTCTGGTCGATGATGTGTACATACAATGGAAAAGGTGGTTGCAGCATTAAAGGTAAAGCTCGTCGAGTTGAAAGGACTGGTTACGGCAAAGAGAGCAACTTTCACGAAGTACCTGCTTTGACGCCGTGGCACTGTTAGGGTCCTCGCTCTGGTCTTTATGCTTGCGAACCGATATCACACCGAAGGCTTTCCAAGCCGGAGTGGTAAACGGTCACAAATGGGGGCTTCTGATTTAACTCAAGTCTTCAATAAACAGGAAACTCCTTTTTTATATGCTGCTTCATCGCAAATAAGACTCCGAACTAACAATCAAGCGAGTCAACAAGGCAAAAGACATAGGTCACCTTTCCCAATCTGACAAGGATCTGAGAGATGCAACGATAATGGTCGAGGCATCCTGTCAAGTTTTCTTTCATCAGAAAGAGGCAACCACATCGGGCAAGAACAACGGAAAGCTTTGCGGAATAGGACTTACGGTGGAGCCACTCGCACCAGATTGCATCCGTACCCGTTTCTAGTGCACAGCTCCTGTAGGAACGACAGCCTCTCATGCGCCGGCTACAAGAACAGAGAACACAAAGATGTTTGTAAGGACTCTCATCTCGAACGGGTCGGAGCAGGAGTGAAAATCCAGGACGCAGTCTCGCGGAGATTGGCAAGCACTCTGCTCAAGGAAAATCGGGGCCAATCAAGGAGGTTGGCATACTCGCGCTTGTCGAGAAAAATAGAGTTTTTGAACACACGGCTGGAAAAACGGAAGCAAAGGGGGGCCAACGCGTTGGTCAAGACAGGACACTTTTACACACATTCGATTCGGCAGCACTGAACCTCCGGACAAGCATAACGATACGCCGCCTTCTAGGAAGCCGGAGGGGGACACGACTCTTCTCAGATGAATCTCCTAAGTAAAGCTTGCGAGGCTCGTGACCGTGTATGAAAGATCCGATGACCGATCAAAGCGACAAGCGAAACCAAGTCCGTGTAAAAAGAAAGCTTCCGACGCAAAACTCGACACAAAACAGATTTGTGACGAACTGTCACCGCAGCTGGCTTAGCATCCCGTTCCTGTGGTGTCCTTTTACCGTCACTCACCTGCTGCTCGATTATGCTCTGCATAAGACGCAGGCTGAGGGCCATCACCCGGCTCTCCTCTTGTTCATACGCCCGAAAGTCGGCTTCGTCTACTTTTGAGCACCCGCAGTGATTCAGCTTGGCTCCCTCTTTCTTCTTCCCCCCCTCCGGCTTAGTTTCCCACTTCCTCTCCGTCCCCGCTTCAGACGCTTCGGAGTCGGCCTCCGCTGCGCTAACCGCGCCATGAACCACCCCGCTAAACGCCCCGTTAACCTCTCCAAGTCCCGCCAGCCGTCTCCGCTTTGGCTCGGGGGGGCTGGGAGAGCTTGCGTCGGAGGCTGGCGAGGTGGATTCCGGCTCAGTGGAAGCGCCTTCGGAGTCGGCTGCGCCGGATTCCGGCGCCCGAGCAGCGGACTCAGGGTCAGCGGAATCAGCGGGTTCGACGTTGCGACGAGCAGGGACGGTCTTGGCCGAGGACTTGGCGCGCGTGGCGATTCCGAGGGGGGCAGCGGCGGCAACAGGTTCGGCGCGGGGGGCATTCTCAGCAGCGGATTTTGGGGGGAGGCGTTCAGCAGCGGCGGGAAGGGCCGGGGGAGGCGCAGCATGTCCGATGGGCGCACGCGCGACAAGATGACCAGCGCTGGGCCCGCGGGTTTGGCGGGTTGGGCTAAAGGACCGGGCAGAAGAAGGTCGTTGTAGTTGCGGCTGCCCGCCTTTAGCCGCCTGATGACCCTCCCGGCAAGCATCTGGAACAGACGAGAAGTTTCAAGTCTGATTGTCTGGAACTCCGCTTCTTGAAATTTGTGTTACGGGAGATGAATTAAGGAGTTTTAGGCTTCTTGTTCCGGGGGTCGGCTTCTGGTATGGACTTCCAGGTTTGGTGTCGAGTATTTGACAGGCAATCTGGCGGGATAGTCGCGGGCTTGGATAGATCTCCCAGAATCACAAATTGGATAATGTGTGACACATCCTCACGCCTGAATCCTGATCGAGGAAAGCGGACTCTGTTGTAACAAGCAGATTTAAAGGGGGCTACCTCTTCCGAAGAGCAGCCCACTATTTTCTTTGAATCCAAAGGTTGAGCAGGTCAATAAATGCCTAAGAAATGCCGATGTCTTCTTCAATTCTAAGCAGCCGATTCCTTTATTGCAGGGGCAAACATCGGGGAGTGAGACATGCAACCCTGTAAAGAACGCTTGAACTGAAAGTGCCCACTAACTAGACAGCTGTCGCGAGTCGAATTTGGCCTGTTCTCTGATTCACGCTGTTTCGTGAGAGCGACTGGTACCAGGTCTGTATCAAAAGATTGTGCTCTCAAAGAATACCTGCAAGTCCAAGTTCTAATCTAAGCCGCTTGACGACTTGTTCCCAAAGCATGCTTCGTACGACAGGGACAGGTATCACGAAAGAGCTCTCGACTTTGGCGGTCGCAGAGACTTACCTCGAGCCGCTTCAGGATATTGTGCAGCATGGCTGCGTAACGCCGTGCAAACTTCTCGCGCCGCTCCCTCGGGATCTGTGGACAAATGTAGTCGTGCAGGATGTAGTCGACACCAATCGCATTCACCGCAAGCGTGTCCCTGCACAAGGACGGTTTACCTTTTGACGAGACATTCAGACTGCATGCGCTGCACGCCGCTTGGAAAACTTCCAGATTCTCGCGACTCCACAGATTTGAAGGTCAGGCAAGTGACAGCTGGCGCCGGGAGGCAGGTGGCAGCCCTTTGCTCCACATGGCACTACAGTGTCCATATTTTGGTGAAGTTCGAGAACGACTCGGATTAAAAGTGGCGCATGCGGGACTCCGAAGTGCAGCACCTGAGGAACTTCGTTTGCTATAGTAGGAAAACGAAGGTAGCAAAAAGATAAAGGAAACTTAACAAAGGATATTACACTCACTGGCCCCCGGTCTCCTGGTACTTGATGGTGGTGTCGTTGGCGCGCTGCTTGTTGGCTTCCATATGTGCCTTCACCCGGGGGGCTCGCTTCCGCGCATCCTCAGCACTGAGCCCAATGATGGGACTGAGAAGATGGTGGATCGGGATGCCTGCGTTTGTGATGTGCACCGTATAGTCTCCAAACGTCCAGATTACCTGCAAGTGAGAATGCAGCATTAGTTGCGGGGTTCTCACTAAGGAAGAAACATGCAGGTACTTGTTGGGAGTCTGTTGGAGTTGGAACAATTCTTTCTCTAAGCGGGGTTGTCTGTGGGATAGATCTAGGGAGGCGCGATTCTGACAGCTGTCGGATGCTTCAGTACGGTTGGCAGACTTGAGGGTCATTCTTGGATTGACCTGGGTTATGAATGAAGGTTGACTCTAGGACAGGGCCTGGTTTTGACAAGAGCCTGCCAGCCCAGCAGCTGCCTGATAGAGTCGTTTAGGTACGAAAACCGTAATTCTGATTAAGACCTGTGGCAGATCAAAATTCACGATTCGACAAAAAGCAAATCTACGAAACATCAACGACATTACGTTCAATCTTCATTAGTACCCTGAATCCAGGAGACGCAAGTATAAACAGGAACAATCTCCATCTGTGAATTGAAGAAAGAATGTTGAAAGAAGGTCTTTAATCTCGGCAAGGGTCGCCCACACATGACTAAAGAATTAGCCCCCTGGCATGCTGCAAAACCAAAGGTTGCAAGAACAAAACGCTCACCAGGTGCTTGATGTCAAACTTGCCCCGGTAGCTTGCGTCAGGTTGGTAGTTCAGAATCTCCACAATTGTGTGGCCTTCAGGGACGTCATAGTCCTCAGTGACGTCTCTTCCTTTCGCCATGACCCCCTGCAGTCAAACCCCAATGATTGAATAAGAGCAAAACACTGTGGCATTGACGCGCTGAGGGACAGTGTCGGCCCCTCAGTCTTGACAAAACGTATCCTTGCCGCGATATCTACGGCAGGTGCCAAAGGACTGGAACGTACTGTGCTTGACAAAGAGCACCCCGTGCAGAATGTTGCCAGGTGTTGTACTCTATGACCAGATCCCCAAGACAAGTCTGCCGCTTGATCGGTTGCAATATGAACTGGTATGCGCAATCTCTGCACTTATAATTGTGAAGTTACTTGCTAGCTGCTTGCAATAGGATGTATTTCCAAAGTCGATGCAGATTTTGGATGAAGCTTATGTAACACGTCCATGACATGAGCATGCATGAGCAAGTTATTGCCAATCCGCCAGTGCTCAGTGAGTACCAGTAGCTGCCGTCTATGCAGCTCGTCGTGTCGTGTCTTGTTTTCTATGGTAAGCTTGCAAGCAATTGCAGTAGGAATTTCCACTTATCAGTGCCGTTATCCACATGGTAATGTAGAGTCGGACTCGCTGCAATTCTGCATACAATGCAGATTGACACGGGCGCCGCGGCCCTGGATTGGCGCGGCCGCGCCCGACCCGCCCACGTACGGCGGGCCCGCTATTAACGGGACTAGCGCGGGCGGCAGGTCTGTGCGACGCGGTCGCTATCCATAGCCGCGATGCGGCCCCCGCACGGGCGCCCCAGGGCACGGTCTCGGCGCCCCAATAGGAGCGAGGCCTCTAGTGATGTCAGGTTTCATTGGCCGCGGAGATCTTGTCACGGCTGCTGCTTCTGGTCGTATCATTGACATTTGAGGGCACTCAATTCTGACATTGAGTTGGCTTGGCCAACACACTGTTTTGTATATCAATATTGTTTGTTTTTAGCTTGGTCTTGGGGATCCTCAACCCGCCTCCCCCATAAGAAGTTTTTCTTTAAGAACCTTTATGTGTTATCGGATACACGGTAGGCCCTGCGGTCGCTCTCAAATCATGATCTTCCTGCAGAGTTTGGCGAGACTACGGCACTCATCATGTGGAGTTCGACCTAGGCACATTTCGTACATGCATAAACCGAATGCGTAAAGTGCAAGATGACGATCTACCGAATGCAATCTACCGGACCGTTTAATGATGATTGATTTCCCAACTTCTACACGCAACAAGAGGGAATCGATCATCGAGGAGAACATCTCAAGGGTAAAGGTCGCCACTCTTATCGACGAAGCCCGCATTCGAGGAAACCCCCAGCTTCAGAGAATCTTCCTCACCAACATCCTCATTTTTGTCTACCTTCCAAGACCTTTTTACGTTACTCAAGCGCCTTGCCACGGGGTTCCAAGGATACTCAGGCCTGGGAGAATAAAAGGCTTCCCAGGAAGCATCAATAATCTGGTAAAGCATGGTACTCAGAGCACCGGTGCTAGACTGGATGAAGAGGACCTCATCGAAGTAAAGCCTCGTCGACCTTGAACTGCCCAGCCAATAAACGACCGTCTGGAGAATCACGGAAGGGACGCTCCGCAGCAAAGTATCGAGAAAGCCGCGCGCGTCAAGCCACGGCTCCATGAGGAAGACCGTACCTTGTGCCTTTATGTGCACCCCAACCCGATCCAAAACTCCCAGAAGGTCCAAAAGCAGCACCAAAGGCACGGCCAAAGGCCAAAGTACGAGTATGGCTAGGGACTGCCCTGCCGAGAGCGGGAGTGGGGGGGCTCGCTCCTTCAGAGGCAGACTGCGAGGGAGAAACGCGTCAAAGGTGAACGAGACGTGCCCCGAAGGGAGCCCCTTGTGCAGGAGCACGATCGTCGCCGTGATCGCCGCTGCCACCACAGAAGCCAGGAGACTGGCCAGGCCTACCCAAAATGGCCACGCCCCATAGAGCTCTCGTAGCACCAAGATATCCGTCCCGAGGTCGTAATATGTCAAGCCGAGCCCGAGGACCCCCCATAAATAAACCCCCGTGGGAATCGCCTTCGTCGATACAACAGTGACGACTTTTTCTGCATAAGGCAGCCGCTTCAGGAATGTCACCCATGTGGAAGGCCGAGGCTCGGGTTTGGGGACCTGTTTCCGTAGGCGGCGCGCCAGCAACCACGCGCCTGCAGACCCCAGCAGTGCGCCCGCCCCAAAGACCGAGTAAAGGATGAATATGACAGTGAGCGCCTCGGAATTGCCACACAGGTTGCCCCGCTGCACTTTAACGAAGCTCACGCCGGTATACGCTTCTCCGTCGGGGCCCAAGTCCACACGATCCACAAAGTCGGGGTCGAACAGGGACAGGTTGACCTGGCGATTTTGTAAGAAGATTTCGCCGTCACGTCCCGTTTGAAAGTCCGGCGAGTCGCCCTGCAGGAAGGCGGAGGCCCTCCCCAAGCACACCTCCTCCCGGGTCCTCCGAGCGAGGCGCGCGCGCGTTCCGATCAAATTGATCGCGCAGCCGCTGTCGCAGGCGTCCCACAGCCTGAGCGCGCGCAGCCGTGGGCAGTGGTCCCGCAGTGAGACATACTTGCAGGTTTGGGGGAGGAGCGACAGATCCAACTCGCGGCCCCTTACAGGACAGCCCCCCTGCGCGCCGGCAAAGCTAATGGCACGGAGACTTCTGGAGGACCGGAGCCACGCGGGGATGTCAGGGCCCGGCAGACTGAGCTGCGTCAGGTTGTGCAGCCGGCTAAAGTTCGATGGGAGGTTCCCCAGCGATGCCGGGTTTCGTGACACGTCAAGCAACGTCAGCTTCAAAAGCCCCGCGAGCTCCGCAGGCATGGGCCCAGTCAGGTTATTGCCAGCAATACCCAGGAACGTTAACCGGGTTAACCCTGCAAGCTCCACTGGGACCGTACCCGTGAGCTGGTTGTCACTCAGGAGCAAAGTGTCCATGATCCGGAACGAGCCCAGGGCAGGGGGGATCGGCCCTGAGAAGCTATTGTTCCTGAGATCCAGGCCGTAAAGAATGGGGCACTGGCCAATGCTGCTGGAGATGGGCCCCGAAAAGCCGTTATTCCTGAGCAGGATTGCACCAAGAAGCGGCAGCTTGCCAAAAGTAGGACACGGCCCAGATAACGAGTTGTACGAGAGGTCCAGAAACTCGAGCTTGAGAAACTTGGCAAACGAGAACGGGAAGGCTCCTGACAGACCGTTGGAGGACAGGTCGAGATAATAAAGCCCGGTGAGCCGACCCAAACTAGCTGGAATTGGACCGGAGAGGTTGTTGTAGGACAGATTCAGTCCTGAAGTCGGGAACAGGCTGACCGCACCCCCCAGGTCGCCAATCTCGCCTGGAATCCTGCCGGAAAGTTGGTTGTCGGCAAGCTGGAGCGTCCCGAGATAGGACAGGTTGCCAATCGTTGGCGGGATAGACCCTGACAGCTGATTGCGGGAAACATCCAGCGTCACGAGCCGGGGGATAATGCCGATGCTTGGAGGCAAAGGCCCGGACAAACGGTTCCCCGACAAGAAGAGGTTTGCGAGATTATTGGAGAAGTTGCCAAACTCTGCGGGGATCCCTCCCGTCAAGCGGTTCCCGGCGAGCTTGAGTGTCACCAGGCGACGAAGCCTGCTCAATTCGGGGGGAATTGGGCCCGTCAGATTGTTGTCCGACAGGTCGATTGCGGTGAGATTGGTAAACGACCCCAGAGCGGGGGGGATTGTACCGCCCAGTCCGCGGCCAGGCAGCTTGAGGCTTTGCTGAGGAGCAAGCGGTCCCTTGATCAAGGTCTCGATCTCCTCTATGGTGAGGCAGTGCGAATCGCTCACAAGGAAGAGGAGCAGGAAGAACTTGAACACCCAGAGGGAAGCCATAGGTTTTGGGACTGGAATCTGCTCCAAGCGGAATCGTCCTGCAAGGGGGGTGTCAGGACATGTGTCAGCATTGGGAGTTGAATTGCAATCAAGAAGGAGCGTGTCTCCACAGCTGCTTGTTGTGGCGGCGTATGTTGTTGATCCGGTATAATGTGAAGTTAGACGGCTCCAAGAAGCAAGGTTTTGAAACAACCTCTTGAGACAGGGGAATTTCATCAACGACGTTGTCTCTATCTGATGCGCTTCCAAGGCTTAAGTCTGCAAGTACTCTCAAGCAGGCTTCGTTTGACAAGTCCCTGCCTGCCCTATTCTAGTAGCAGACACGGAGTCGTTGCAGTCAAAAGGGACAACATAGAAGCACTCCTGCCATCGGCGGACCTGATTTGGACGGTTTCATTGAGCTAAATGATGTTTATGAAATAAAACATAGACTTTTCCTGACGCGAGTTGCCGCCCGGGTTGTTGCCGTTGCAGAATGTCAAGCAAGCCTTTGTTTCTGAGACATCACTTCATCAGGCCAGCATGAAGACAGAATAGCCCTCCCTGCAGCACAATCAGACCGTTCGTAATGAAGGCGGAAGACAAGATGACCACCTAAGAAAGAGACTGGACAATGCCCTGCTGTCGCTTCTGCAGTGCAGTCTTACAGCTGACTGACAAGACCTTTCATATGACAAGATGTAACCTGATTAACGATGCCATATGTGCAAGTGGCATGCGTTTCAGCGAGCTTTTGGCAAACCCGGTTTTCAAAATAGGTTGGCTCAGCGAGCAATAGAACTCCATGAAGGCTGATGCCCGGTTTCAGACAAACCACATAGATTATGAGCATGCCCGCTGAGCTCGAAAATCAATGCTCACCTGATTCAATTCAGTGTAGCCACCTCGCGGGAAGACGATCAATGCTGCCAGATTGCAGTCCAATGCACTATTTGACCAGCCTAATGATCGAGTTTCACGTCGTTGAAAGCCACCACAGCAAACGAAGAGAAGAGCTCCTTGAAGATCAGCTCCAATTCAAAGGAATTTGTCCAGTCCACTGGCATGTCAATTGCGCTCGACTCTCGCTTTACCAGCGCCTTTGGTCCCCTTGGCCCCTTGTGCTTTTGCTGACGCAAGAAGGCATCTTTGCACATTGCACAGACGCAGACTGACGTTCCAAATTCGACTCGGACCTCGCAGAAATGCTCAGTGCACACCCGCCGGCCTTCCGACCCGGAGTGGGGTGTTAGACATACCTACCGTACCATACACCAAAACAGTTGCCAAAAATCCTTGATCTCTTTCTGTTCGTACCGCAGCACCGCCACCCGCATACCTACCAGGGGCTCCCACGCTCGTAGACTGCAAAACTCTAAGCTCCCCAGGCGAAGAAGGGTGGGGTTAGGCTGAGGGGTTGGAGGGGATATAAGGGCTCAAGCACTGTTCCTAACACTCCTAATTCCTCCGAAACCCTCTTTTGCAATGATGTCGACACATCTTGCGGGTCCCCCTTTTTTTGGTGTGACTTTGATGTCGACAAAAAATGAGGTAAGGTTCCAAAACCAGCCGAACCGGGGCCACTCGCCCCTTCGCCCAGCCAGTCTTAACAGATGTCGACACTTTCCACTTAAGTGTGGGGGTACCGTAATACCTAGCCCCACCGTCTGATTGGGGGAACGGAATACCGTACGGTACCCGTAGATGGTACCATACCGGTGATCATTGCCGCCGACTTGAGAAAGAGTTCCCGAAGTCACGGGCAAGTGGGGAACCGTCCGTAATTCCCAAGTGGATGGCTTGAAGCTTCGGCTATTTACGCGGCTTCATGGCCTTTCACGCGGGCGGTCTCTACGGGGTTTTGATCAAAATCAAAACCCCGAGAAAGAAAACGTTTCTTTATTGCTTTTAATACCGTACAGACATTGTCATTCACACCAGCATGGTGCGAATAATCAATTTCTAAAGTTCTGGCATTTCGCACCAGCTTATGGGGTAGTTTTTATTATTTCACACCGAGCCCATTTTACTGTGTTTTAGGCCTGTTTTGCACCTTTTGATGCTGGTTTTGGATCTTCTTTCACTTCGCGTTTTCGCACCATGCCCACATCTTAATTTCGATATTTCGCAATGGATTATTTCAGTGCGAATGGGAATGTCTCTACGGTAGGTCAACATCCATGCGGTTGACCTTTTGTCTCTTGCGGGGACCTGAGTCACCTGACATCGAATTGTCAGACATTTAGTTGCCGCGTTTCAGACTATCATAATGACCATGACGTGGGCTCATGGAATCACAACTCGGAGACTCAGCTGTGACCGCCATGTGGCAACTAAGAAAACAAAATCTACGGCGTTGAAGCCGCGGTCCATAGCCAGAAGCAATTCATACTACTTTTAGCGCAATGAGATTTCTGCACGATCGAGTGGCGTACCTGTACTGTACATGACGTCATCGACTAACCTAATCGGGGTTGTTTTAAAAGCGCACATTTCTCTGAATTCGAATCTTCTGTCAACATAAATGGCGTCGAAGTCAACGTTGGGACGCTCAGTCCAACTTTTGTAAGATACGGTACCGGTAGAGTCATGGGGGAATGCACTTCACCCCGTAAGCCTTCCTAATTACGGTGGTGTGCATTTGAAACCGTACGATCGTGCCGATGTTTTGTCATCGTGCGGTGAGCATTGTGTGCCAGTCTGGCAATGTTCCACGACCATAAAATGCGTTAAGAGCCGCTGATGCATCTGGCGCTCCGATGTGGGGCCTAATAAAACCAACCCATGTCTCAACGTGTTTTCCAGTCTTGGCAAAAGTGCCGCTTTTTGTTCGTGGATGCCGGGAACTCACCCTCTCTCGGGTGAATGGGTGACCAGACATATACAAGCATCCATATTGGAGCTGCTCCAGATCATTAGCCATTTGACGTCAAGAACTGCTTGTCTCGCCTTCTGCGCCGCCTTGACAAATCATGGGGAGACATAGTCTGCAGTGGCGGGTATCCGTTGTTGCCGTGCTCTTCCTGGCGTCATACGGTTTGTCGGCGTGCAAGGGGGTCCATGGGGGCCACAGTCGTTATTATCCGCTGCTCCCAGAGTCGAGAGAGTTGGGATATTGCACCAACATAGTGTTGTACGAGCAGACGCAAACGTTCTTTCATAACTGTGGGTCAACAGCTAGTCTTTTTGGGTATTGTACCACTGATCGTACTCAAAAATTGGATGTAAGAAAGAGGAGCGATGCCACTGATTATCTACTAGATGACGATAGCAACCTGTGGCAGGCAGGTAGTATTCGGAAGGGGGCGCTCGATTGCTGTAACGTGCTTTGGTTATATGGTAAAGAAGTTAACCCAGAGTACAATAGGTTTTACAGCACATGTCCAGAGCCATTTCAGAACGGAACCACCAGGTCCACGGCACCAGAGTGCCAATGCTACAACTACAGGTGCTTGAATGCAGATGGCACGCCAACACCAGCCTTGGGTACATTACAGCAACCCTGTGTAGACATTGACACACGGATCAAGTTCATCAAGGAGCCAGATTGCATCATAGATTTCTGTAGGAAATTGGTGAACGACACTGCCATTCGCACAGTCAATTTTGGTGTCAAGACATCCGGTGCACAATTGGAGGAAGGGATGCATAACTTGAAAAGGCTTAGCACCGGTCTGATGACACTAATAATAGCATTTTATGTAGTCTAAGCTGCGCTCGCTTTCAGCGAGAATATTGTGGTACTAAAACATTGAAGAATTGTAGTACAAGTGACCAAGGGATACAATAAGATGATGATTTGAAAATAAAATTTAAATAGAGGGAGTGTTTATGTTTAACCTGGCCGGCTAGTGTTTGTGGTCAGCTTGAGCCCTAGAATTGAAAGCTACGCTTTGTGATTGTGCATGTGCTGCGTTTGACTATTGCACGTATGTTATAGCAACGTAACACGGGAAGACGCATTTCATATGTATATCTGGTATGTCCCTCTCAGGAAAATACAAAGCACTGAGCATATTTCATCGTTATCCAGTCTCTTAAGTTGAAAACTTTCTCATGGTAACAACCCATACAAATAGGAATTAGCTGCCGTCATTGAGCCCTCTACGATGACTTCCTGTGCACATAGGGTCTTGGTATGTCATCACATGATGTGCTCTGCAAAAGGGGCACGGTAGTTCCTTATACAAACAAATAGATGAATAACAAACAAAGAGGGGAGGGGGTAATTCCCTGAAGGCCCTCTCGATTTTGGAAGCCCGATTGTCTTTGTAGGCATTATATTAATATGCTCCCTTGCTGTGCATGTCGTTGACGAGGCACTCCCGTACATTCTTTGAACATACACCGGAACTTAGTTTCGGTTGATGCAACAGATCGACCATACCGCTCATAGTGCCGTCTGATTAGTACATTGAACACATCGCAAGCGGTCTCCAACTCAGGTTCTCTGTCATATGCATCATCGGGAAGCGCCTCTGGCAATAGAGGTTCCATTTCGATCTCGGGCACAGGCAAGTGCATAATGGCAACGAAGCATCAAAACCAGGTCTGTATCATTGTTTCTCTCCGAGTTCTTTGTATGTATTGAATTTATTTGATTTGTTGTTCAACATCAATTTGGAGCCATAATGGTGAAGTCGACGTCTCTCCTCACTACACTATGCTTTCAAAGTGCTATTTCTTCTCTCCATACAAATGATGTCTCGACCGTCTCAGTATGTGGCTGTGTGTCCATTTTCATCAATGGACTCAGATGCCTGCATCTGGGAATTGGTTACACCAGCCCCAGAGATCGACAGGTGTCAATCGAAAGATTCTGTCAAGCACGATTACACAAAGCCGACGACACCTGTCCTTGATAGTTGGAATGCAATCTGACACTATCTTCATGCGCATCCGCCTGGCTTTGAACACTCCGGCAAATTAATTGCACGGGACCTTTCGAGACCCCAACAAACCTGCCAAAACTTTCAACAACAGAATGACCTTTTTCTCCACCGCTCAATTCTAGATAGATTGTTGATTTGACAACCATGAACCCCCTCTCTCGATGATCAGGTTTTATTTCAAGAACTGATAAGCTCTGGGACAGAACCTTTTACATGGACAGCTCTATTGATACTGAACGAATGCTTGTATGATGAAGACTGTCCACAATGAAAACCCCTCAGAAGCCAACACAAGTCTCATCTTACTGACTCATTTCTGCCTTCAAGATCTCCAATCTTGACGGGTTTGTATCCTCTCTGCAATGTTGGCATGAGAGCCAACAACCTTGATAAAGCCTTGGCAATGACAGAAGCGTACCACCCTCTATGCAACCTGAACTCCTTTCGAAGAAGTGTCCTTGCACCCTGGCTACAAACCGGGGAAACTCTTGGAGGAAATAGAAAAGGAATAGAAGGAAGTTCATTATTCAGAGGAAAGCTCCGATCACCCACCTGCCAACCCGCGTCTCTCGGGCTGCCGCTTTCCGCTGAGGCTTCCAATGATCAAGACTCTTTGCGCCCAGGACTCCTTGAGGCGTGGCAAGCAGCCCAGAAAGTTTCCTTCTCCGCTTGCCGGCTGGCTCAACACATCAACGAAATGCTTTGAGGAGAGAGCGGAATGCTTCCCAGAAAGAGCGGCCTCCCAATGCGCGCCAAACGAAGAACATGCTTCTATGGAGGGCCTTCTGCAGCGAGGCGTTTCACCACTTGCATCTTTGCTGGTTGCTTAGAACGGTGGAGCAATCCTGTATACTGGATGGGCCCGCTGAGGGCCTGCTGCAACGCTGGGGTGAGAAAGTAGGTAGCTCCAGAGCACCGACTTGTGAACTTGAATGTGCAATGCTGTGTAATCTGAGACCTTGTTCGTTCCTTTCAAGGGGCTTTGAGATCTTACAGCTGTCTCAACTTGTTACAAGCAGGTGCAATGCGGCAAGATCTAGAACTCCTGCCAACTGAGATGGAAGCGACAACTAGCCGTTAAAATAACGGAAAGCCATGCATGGTAGCGGCTGCCAGGTAGGCCAACGGAATGCTGTCTGGCATGGTGATCCTCTTGCATGAGACGCGTTTGGATCCTCTTCTCAGCTTCACCAGCTTCTAGCAGGCTTCTAGCACACCGGAAAGGATAGGACGTTCATGAAGAATCATGTCATTGGGCTTGACACATTTACCAAATTTAAGGGTATTAGTAACCGGTATACGCGGCCCGAGTGCCCCTTCAGGATGAGAATGGGAACACGAGGGTGCACGGGATGATCGACCGGGCTCTTGGATTTCACGGAAATTCTGCCTGGAAATCCAACGAGCTCAGATCACATGGGGGATCACCCTGTATCCCACAATCCGCAGACTCGACTGCAGGCCCAGGCCCAGGCCCAGGCCCAGACCTTGGGCCAGGGCCAAGGTCTGCAGATCAACTTCAAGCTGCTTCTTCAAAGTTCTTGAAGTGAGGGCTATTAAATCAAACTTTCAAACTTTTCGAAAGATCATTCACTGCTCCAGACCATTCGTCGCTGCCTCGTATCCATCAAACAAAATGGACCTTTCGGTCTTATAGCGCATTCTGATCCCCTCCCCAATGCCAACACGGAACCAAGTGTTTAGGAGCTATGGCACCCAAGAAGAAAGTAAGCATAAGGCTGCCCAAAAGAAAGAAGTCGGCTCCAAATCCTCTTCCCACCGCCCCTTCCCCGAAAGCACTTTTGGATCAGCTCTTTGAGGTAATTTTGTCAGACAGGGAGCACCCAAGTCTAACACCATTCTCCAATGACGACTCACCAGAAGAGGAAACCAAGAAGGATGGCGTCAATGAGCACCTTGGGCGGCTCTTCGCCTTTGCCAGGACGCTCCGCCTCGATAGCTCGATCGGCCCGGGGATCCCCCTGGGGCTCTCAAAGGAGGACGTCATTGCTGAGCTCGACGTGCGGGTGGCAAGTCTTTTGGATCCTGTGAAACAATTCATGGTTGACCAGGAGGACTGCGTGTTTGCAATTCGCAGCGGGTTGGGCGTTCCCCGGGCTCCTTACTATCTCCCAAAAGACAAGCCGCAGCCTGCGCCAGTCAAGGAAAGCAGCCCCCTGGCGCGGTTTGACCCACATTATGCAGCGGGGGCGGCAGTGGGGAGTGAGGCAGCGGAGAATGTTTACCAGGGCCGGTGTGACGTGTACTGGGATCGGTGTGTCCCGCAGTGTTCGACGGGGGCGAGCTTTGACGGGGGTATCATTGCTATTAATGTAGGTTTCTTGATCCTTTCCAGATCTCATCCTGGAAAGGATGTTCATCTTGAGCGCACGCTGAAGCAGCAGAATTCTGGCGTTTTGCGGAGAAAAATAGTCCTGAAATTTTGTTATTCGTTGGATCTAGATGCCCGGTAAGAATCCACAATCTGCTTCCCCTCAATAGTAATCTCGTAATGAAAGAAGCTTTGTGGTAAGAGGCCCACCGAATTAACAGAGCATACTTTCGTATGACATCACATTTCTGCTGAAGTTCACTTTTGGCAGACAGAATAGATTGCTTGTAAATGAGTCAGGATAAGCTCATTGTGAGTTTCTTTCTTTGAGCAGAATCTCCAGAAAAATGTAAACTTCACGATTCCTTGTCTGGCAGGGGGGTATGGGACATCGGCATGGCTCCCCCTACATGGAGGTCTATAACTATGCAGAAGACGCGCCGGAGATTCCCTCATGGGAGAAGGGCATCTTTCCAAAAGTCTACCGGGCAGACAATGGGTTCTGGCAACCAGGTTGGGTTCTGTCTGATGATGAACCGAGTATTGTGGTAAATGCTGACCGTGCTGTTTGGGAGTCAATTATGGGTCTCATCCTGGGATGGAGAACATATGCTTTTGGGGGGTAGTTCGTGTGGAATTTCTGACAGTCATTTGCGAGAATCAAGCCGGATTGCTTCCGCCCGTGCACAGTCATAGTGCTCAATGATTCTATAGTCTTTGCGTTGCTGCGTTGACTTGATCCACATGTTTCCTGCGCTTTCCAGAGGGTCGACTCCCTTTAAAAACAAATCCGATGTACCGCACTGATATATTGCTTCAAGTCAGTCACCTTGGGGCATATGGTCCCTGCCAGACGATATTCCCCATAAGCAAACCCACTCTGATTTAAAAGGGATTTGCCGTCAGACACCTGCATTTCATTGTCAAAAGCGAGATGGGTCAATCCAACTCTCTCAGAGACGAGCAAAGCAAAGGCTACGGACAGAGTCTGATGTCAAAATGAGCCATAACTTGTTCACACGATCGGATCAGATTGCTCGTTTCGTCCAATCTCCTTCTTACCCCGTTTTCTTCTGTCCAAGTTGCCGAATTTCTGACCTCAAAGCTTCCCCTCAGCCAGAGAAACAATGCGGCTCCCTTTTCTCTCATTTTCAATCACACGGCAAAAACACCAATCTGGCTTTATACAACTTGGGTCAACATACTGAAGCCATTTCTTGATGGGACTTAAGAAAGGCAAGATTGAGCCAGATGAAAGAAGCTCCGACTGACACAAAATACTCTAAACCAAGAATGTCCCTGCTCCGCGCCCCCACCCACCCTAACCTCACAACTAATGCTACCGGTCTCATTCCGGTTACCTCCATTTTACCTTTGCTTATTTATCCGGTTTAACTTCGATGTTTTCTTGGCTTGCAGGCCTTGCCACGAGCATTGACTCGACACGCAACCTCCTGTGGTGCGCCGGGGACGAGCGAATCAAGGCCTTCCACGTGGCAAAGATCGACCACGACGACCTCCCGTGTAAATACACTCTGCACATGGGGAGCACAGCCAATGGCGTCGCGGCGGTGGGAGACCGCGTGTTTGCGTCCAAGGATGCGACAATCAAGTACTAAGAGATCGATCGGCTGGAAGAGCACGGGAGCGACGTCAGCGGCAGGCTGCTTGACGTGAGTTCTCGTACTCGGTATTTTTAAGTGTTTCAACGGCCATGGGTTAAGAAGCAAGCGGGGGGACGGGTCGGGTTAGTTGGGGGGTTAGGGTGTGTGCGGGTGTGGAGCACGCTTTTCTCAAGTGTTGGGTCGTGTAAAGGTCATTCAACGCATAGCATTGGCCAGTACTTGAATCTGCTAGAAACTTCTCAACAAGCCGGAGAAGGAAGAAATTGCCGAAAGGAGGATTGAGGAATACCGGAAACTAGAGCGAATTGAAAGACATCCCAAAAGTGCTGACGCGTCCACTGTAGCTCATCTTCCGGATCTCCTCATAGGTCGACTTTGAGTTCAAAAAGCTCGTCTTCTAAACCAGAGTGGTCACACAGTCAGTGTGGGACCGAGAGACTCTAAACTGCTGAATGATCAAGTTTTGAACCGGCCTCAGCAACGAATCTCAAAGCCCGGAGAACAGTGTGTAGTGACGTCTGCAGGACATGGATGATGAGGACGAGGCGGAGCTGACCCCGGAACAGAGGACTATTGTGAAGGACTCGGGAAAGCACGTCGATTGGTCCGACAACAATTGCCTCGTAAGCGCTCACATTTCTGAGGCGTCGTTTTACGATTGTAACGAACGAGCGAAAGTACGTCGATTGGTCCTCCAACAAGTGCCTCGTAAGCGCTCTCCTGGTGAAAGTATCGTTCAGGAAAAGAGCAGGCCAGGAGACGGCAAGAAACGCCAGTTTGAAGGATCCTGCTCTTTTCTGACAATTTCAACGATAAGATTGGCATGTTACTCCCTCCGCTTTTTAGCCAAAAATGCGCGACTACTATATTGCACGGTGCCACCTGTTGGGGCGTGCGTTCAGCGCGGGAAGGAAGCTGTTTGGCCAATCTGGGTCAGTATAAAAGCGTTGATTGAGCTCGAGAGTTGAAATTTCAAGGGGGTCGATACCTACTCGATCCTGAAGTCTTTGACTTCCGAAACATACTCAGAGCCTTTAAGTTTTCCTTCCTTTCGACTATTGCCAACAACAACGGCAGTGTTCTCACTCGCCCGATCCTGGGCGTGTGACGGGTGCATTTGCTTTGGCTTAGTTTCTTCTCTTGGAATTTTCGGTCACATATGCATGTGGAAACACCCATTCGAACCCCCCGGTTACTTTCGCCCCTCTTCTTTCGCACCACGATTTTCGGGTCGCTTCGGCACTCACAGCGCACACTCACGCTTGGCGCAGGCTTCCACCACCAGATAAAACGGCGAAGCGATTGCCCCGGCTTAGTTCTGGCCCCATCGACCGAGGCAAGCTAGCAGGTCTGTTTTAGCTACCAGAATCTCGTGATAATTTGCTCAAGGGTTCGTAAAAAGCTAACGAAAAGAGTCCGATTACTTTCAGGCGGCTTCCGCACCTGCTTCGTCTCACTTGCGTGTTCCACGTTTGGCTTCTCGTCTTGCCGTTTACGCTCTTGTATGATCACGGTACCCTTCCTCGTTCCGATGTCTTTCTAGTGGTTTTTGAATTCGCCATGTGAGTTTGGAACATCGGAAGCAAGAACATGAAACAGGACAATCTGAGCGGGCTTGCTCTGAGACAATTACTCCGTTCAAAGCTGGGTTCAACAAACAATCCCGGATGGACTTGGAAAGCCTTTTCTCACTCGTCCAGAAGCGGGTCAAATCAGAATAAAATCTTGTTCAATTCAGTGAAACGTAAGCCCAGTGAAGGTGACTGATACGGGTGGGGTGAGTCAGGGGTTTCGCTTGGGTATGGGAACGGAGCGGGTGATCTTTTGGATCGCGGGTTTAGTGAACCCCGAAACACTTAGTGTTGACTGGGCTTACTATTCATTGAGTCGAGAATAACCAGAATTGAGAAAAATCCAACCGGTTCCGAGGTCAAGACCCCGACGGCTTTCCCCTTTGCAGGAAGAAGGCAAAGGTGCTGGGTGAACCTCTCGCGCGTCCAGAAGCAGGTTAACCCAAAAGCACTCCAATTGAATCAAGGTTGTGACCCCGACGGCTTTCCCCTCTCGGTGGATGTCTCACTCGTCCAGAAGCCGGTTCATACAAAAGTCCTCCAGCCGGTTCTGGGGTGGAGACCCCGCCCCTTTTCTCTCTTCAGGAAGAAGGCCATGAGTGCTCGTTGGATTCCTCAAACGTCCATAAGCCTGTTAATCCGGATGACTCGAACGGACTCTGAGGTCGAGACCCCGACCGCTTTTCTCTTTTCAGGAAGAAGGGCCAGGAGTGCTCGATGAATTTCTCACACGTGCAGAAGCCGGTTAACTGGGAAAAACTCCACTTGATTCTAAGACTGAGACACCGACTGCTTTCCCCTCTTCAGGAGGAAGGCCAGGAGTGCTCGGTGGACATCACCCGGGGGCAGCCGGCCCACGGGTCCTTCTCCCTGGGCCCCAAACTTGGCTCCCTCCTCGCGCTTCCCGCCTCCGTGGCCGGCTTCGAGGGGGCGGTGGCTTCACCCGCCAACCAAGGATACACCGTCTACCTCTGCGACTTTGCCCAGCAGGTGCGTCGGCCTTTGTGTTCCGGTTCCGCTCCATTCCATTTCCGTTCTGGTCCTGTTCCGCTTCTCTTCATGTTCGAGGGGGCGGTGGCTTCACCATATACCTGTCCGAATGGTTTTGCAAAGGTTTTTCTCCCGGTTCCGCATTGTTCCGTTTTAGTTCGGGTGCTGTTCCGTTCTTGTTACGCTCAGATGGGGCGGTGGCTTCTCCTGCCCACCTAGGATACTCCGTCTACCTCTCCGACTTTGCCCAGCAGGGGCGCCGGCGTTTGTTCCGGTCCCAATCCGTCCCGTTTCCGTTCGGCTGCTGTTCCGTTCTTGTTCCGCTCTGAGGGTTTGATGGCTTCACCGGCGCACCATAGATTCAACAGAATCTCTGCGACTGTGCCCAGCAGGTGCGCCGGCCTTTATTTCGTTTCCCTTCAGGAGCTGTTCCGTTTTTGTTTTGCGTCGAGGGGGCGGTGGCTTCCCCTGCCCACCTAGGATACACCACCTATCACTGCGAAGTTGCCCATTGCGGATGCGCCGGCCTTTACTCCGGTTTCGCTTTGTTCCGTTTTGTTGAGAAGCAATTCCGTTCTTCCGCGTCGAAGGGGCGGGGGCTTCAACGCCCACCAAGGGTACACAGTCTATCAATTCTGTGCGCTGGTTTCTCTTCAGGCTCTATTCCGTTCCCTTTTATGCATTTCCGTTCGAGTCCTGTTCCCTTTTCGTTCCGAATTAAGGGAGCCGTGATTTACCCGCCCACCAGCCTGAAGGATACTGTCTACTTTTGAAGCTCTCTGCAGCAAGATGGATGGCTTCCGGAAGTGTTTCATGGTGGCAATGTTCTTTAGGATTTTGCGTTCCGCTGCCGTTCCGGTTTATGACGCGGACTTCTGCTCACTACGGCAACGGTACTTTCGTGTTCCCGGGCGACCTTACGAGCAGCAGTTTCTGGTGAGAGAGTACAGTGCGCTTTCATCTGAACGAAGTGAAGCAAAGCTCAACTTCAGCTACACACAGTCCCGTTTTTCTTCAACAGTCTTATGAATAGGAGAGTGTTTCTGATGGGAGGTCCTCTGAGACACCTTTGCAAAAAGTAAAAGCGTCGCCGGTTTCTCGTCTTCTTTCTTAAACGAGCTAGTTCATCTTCTTTTGGATCTTACCGGGATGACGCTCTCTCCTCCTTTTTAAATAATTCCAAACTACCTGAAAGGACGTCTTTGAAGAAAGGTCGAGAGACTGTGTTGGTGCAAACCAGCAAAGTATCCTTGTTCCTCGCAGGACTTTGGCCTCGGATGTGGCAGACAAGGAAACAAAAGGATCCGGTTGAGTCTTGCTTTCTGGATACTTACTTTCTTCCCCTTCTTCCATACAGTTCTCATTTGCCAAGATACAACCTCGCCTTCTCGGCTTTAAGCTCCCTCCTTTCCACTCCTTTCTTTTCTTCAAGCCAATCAGTGAAGCCCTCACCATCGTGCACTCTTTTGCGCAGCCAAGGATTCGTACGCGCCTCTTCGGCCACACGGGTATCGTCGCGCAGCTGAACGCGTCCGAAGCGCTGCCGCACCTGCTGGCGTCCGCGAGCCACGACTCGTCCGCGAAGATCTGGGACCTGCGAACGGAGAGCGCGGTCTGCACGCTTGAGGTGAGTTGGAGGGGTTTCCGAAGCTTTTGAACTAACCCAATGCAAATGGAGACAAGGAAAGGCTTCTTGATGCGATCCTAATTTATTCTTGTGAGGGTGCCGACCAGAACACGTGTCACTTGACTTTGTGCGTACGGAGAGCGCGGTTTGCACATGTAAGTCTTTAAAGGACTACCTGGGTTTCTTTATAAGGTGTCCCCAGTCGACTGAAAGAGATGTAGACTTCAGAGAGATCTGGACGTGACAACGTAGAAGTAACCTGGGTTAGACTGTTACAGGGATCTGGACCTGATAGAATCTCTGAGCAGTTTCTCTGCAATCAAAGAGCCACAAGAAGTGCCCGACCAGATGGGTATGTGAACCAGATCTTTTCGATTTTCGTGTGACTCGTCAGGATTGGAATTTCTCAATTCTGACAGGTTTGAGGAGGACCCGAGTAGGAAAGTTTTAAGGATCTAATGGCCGGGTGATGCGGAGCTCGCTTCGAATGTCCCAAATCCCGGACCTTTCTCAAGTCTGAGGTTGACAACTTCCTTCTACTTTGCGGGCTCGAGAGCTGCACATTCCTTCTAGATCGCAGTTGGGAAGACCCGGGTCTTAAAAACTGCCTTCTGAGATTCGTCGTGAGAACTACAGTCGGCGACAAATGTCGGTTTTTCCCTGCTTGGTCTGCTCCGTCAAAAAAGTCACTCGTGACAAAGCTCGTGACACACTCAAGTCAAACTCTGACCACTTCTGATACGCGTCGCACTTAAGTCAGTCGCTAACCATCTCGTATACGCGTCTGCAGAGCCGCACGTACGACTCCCTCGCGGCCGTGGCCCTGTGCGCGCCGGGGGGCAGCTACCCGCTCTGCTTCACGGGGGGGGACAACGAGTGCGTCCAGGCGTGGGACCTCCGCATGATGCGCGGCCTATACGAGCTCAGCACCGGCAACAACGAGCCCGCCGCGCTATACTGGCACGAAGTTTCGCAGTCGCTCCTCGCGGTGACCGATTGCATGCACATCACCGGGCACGGGTTCGGCCCCGGGTATGTCGACGTGTCAGATGAGGAGGGCGGGGAAGGGCCGAACGCAACGGACTACCGGTGGCCGGGGGAAGCCAAGCACTCGGTGCACGCGTTCCGGGCGCGCTGGGACGTGGGGTACCAGAGCTTCATACGCTATACGTTTTCGCGGAGCCCCGCCGGGGCGGTGCCGGAGTCGTCCCAGCCGCCCCGGTCGTTCTTCAGCTTCTGAGCGCGCGTGGGCTTTTTTGACGCCATTCTGTGCCTAGGCTTGTGCGTGAACTCGCAGCGCACCAAGAAGCCGACTCTGACTGCGCGTCAGAGTTCAGCGCATCCAACTTGTGAATAGGCTTTTATAGGTTGAATTGCTGACACAGTGCGGGAAGCTTAAGACGGCAAAAATCTGTTGCAGTAAAGGCTCGGTGGTTTCCCCGTTTGGACTGCCGCGTTTCGCACACGGGTAGAGACGCACGTTTTCAGTGGACAACTGCCTGGAGCTTAGGATTACAAATGATTTCGAATGTTTGTTGTTCAGAGCTACAGAAGCTAAGAGGCTACGGTCGGTTAATAAGGGGCCAAAACGTGCAGTGTGTGGGACAGTGGCCTCGTCTCTAAGAAGCACTCGCGCAATTGCGTGACGTTCAAAAGATTGAAGCTTTTACGCACATGGTCAAGCGATTAGCTTACTCTGTTCAGCAGAACGAGCAGCTAAGCTTTTGGGAAGCAGTTTTTGCTCACCACCATAGAGGAGGAATCCCATGCAGCCGGTTGCATTTTTGCGAAACCATTGATCCAAATTGCGTCCGAGAGCCAAGCCAATTTCTGGGGCGACTTATGAAGTGCTTCTTACCGCCCTATCCACTGCTCCGGGGTGTGACAAGTTCTTCTGTGAGTTTGGCATCTGCTCCAACTTGTCAGTGTATCTCGCAGCATTTCCTTTCACATGTACCCTATGCAGTAGTATTGCAATGCATCAGTGCCGCAGCTGCTAGCTCCCGTGCGCAGACTTAGCTAGTAACCAAAATGAATCACGCCCGGCAGGACAATGATTGCAAGATCCGCGACACACATTTATCTCTCAATTGCATGTCGACATTAAACCACGTTCAATCACAATCGATCGTTCAGATATTGTATTTTTTGTATAGTATGCCAAAAGCACCGTCTATATAAATCAATCATGCACGGTTCATCACTAGACGCCGTGTGTTAAATGCCACTTGAATATTGTATAAGGCCGCTGGTTGCAGAATGGAGACTGATCGACAATATATGTCGGTTGTACGCGTCTCTTATGCAGGTCGTGATGCATGGTCAGCCCTCAACCACCGGTTCTGCCATAGTTAAGAAGAGAGAAATGTACAATCACGAACAACATGACCGTTGGCAACGCCAAACCTTCCTTCGCGCGTTCATGTCCGACCATCTGCATATTGCGCATCAGGGCCTCAGTGTAACGGGCCGACTAATAAGGTCGTCGAGCGTCTGCACTAGGTTGCTTCCTTCGCAGGCGCATGCTAGATCTGCCCAGACCCGAGCCGAATGATTGACAGCAGCTTCCGCCGAGCGATGTCCCATTTGGAGTTCTTCAACCGGGGGGAGTTTCGGAAGCCCCGCCAGTCCCGTGCGCCTTCTATAGACTCCTCGCAACGGTGAACCGCCCGGATGAAGTACTGCCGATCCAGGATCTGCAGAACAAACAAACTCTCCTTTGAGCATAGGAAGCTTTTTTAGAACAGCGAACAGAGTCTCGTTTGAGCACAGCAAGTTTTTAAAGAAAACAGCGCCTCACCATCACAAGAAAACCCTCAAAGCACACCGTTCAAACCTCTGTTTCGACAGCATCTTTCCGCCCAAAATTCCATCTAGAAGTTGACATCTTCAACTCGCTGTCTCAGCGCAACCCATTCAAAGACCCATCGCACTAACAGTAACAGCGTGCGAGAACGCAAGGTCATCATGCTTATAGCCAGAAAGCAGACGAGGAACCGGGTCGTCTCGGCTACATAACGCTGATTCTAAGGACGCGTCTGTAAATTATTGACTCAATGTCTGACTCGCTGGAAGGTCTCACCGCATTCAATGGCTCCACTTTCACGAGATACTTTCCGTTTGACTCCGTGAACGGAATGGGCTCCCCCGTCGAGACGTCCCTAACATCCACCTGGCAGAGGGTTACACTATATAAGGTCATGCACTTCTACAACGTCACGTGACGTCAGCTTTGAAACACCCTTCAATCGGTGGGAAAGCGAGCGGCGCATCTCGACTGACGACAATCATCTGTTATGAGTTCGACCGCATGTGTAGAATCATTCAGAGACTATGCGAGATGTTTTCCCTTTGGCTTTTTAAAGTGGTTGCCAAGTTGAGGAAAGACACACTCTTTCGAGAATGGATGGCAGGAAGGACTCACAATGTGTGGCGACCCTGTCCCGATGTTGTCATCGAAGAACACCTGAAGAGCTCGAAAAGACGGCGCGTTAGATGCCACAGAGGAGCTCGGAGCATTTGCGTATGGCGCCCTCAACTATCTACCTTTTGACCTCTCACAGCCGCCGACTATAGAAAACATGGAAGCGTGTGTTTTTGGCCAAGAGAGACACGAAGATTAGCCTCAGTCGACCACTTGCCCCTGGATTTTGCGCCAAAGGCGACAAGCTTAGTATTCTTGCTGACTCGAAGCTTGAAGCACCCTTGAGGAACCTGACCGCACGAGTCAGCATGGCAAATAATCAGGCAGCGAATGCATTGCAGCTGCCGCAGTTGTGCAGCTTTTTCTAACTCGAATGCACGGAGGCGGTATTTGGGAAAGCTCAACATGCTCAGCGGCCTAACGCCACAAACTGCTTCTGCATCAGATGCGAAACACCGCGCTAGCGCCTAAAACACGACGAAGGCGAATGAAGAGAAAGATCTCACAGCGCAGAAACACCGACGGCGGTACATTTGTACAGATACTGGAAGTACTAGGAAAAAGCGCCCACCTGGCGGGTGTGAAAATCTTCTCGGTCGACAAGAAGCAACTTTCCCGTCCGTGCCCGTTCTTGATGCGCCTTCCACCACTGCAACCACAGGTTAACCAGTCTTTAAGTAACCATCATTTGAGGGTTAGCGTTTGCAAGGAGCTGATCTGCACGCGAGTTTTACCACTGCATTGACAGACCGTTGTAGCCGGTAGAAAAATGCACGGCCAGAAACGGAGTCTCAGGCACACTCGACTGAAGCCGGCAAAACAAGCACCGGAGATATCGTCCCATAGACTCGGAACTGTCGTCCATCGTCGACTCAGATCGATTTCAATGAGTGAGATGAAAACATCCCCCTAGGCAACACGCAGGCAATTTTCCCACTGCCCTTTTCGGATGCAGAGTTGGTGGGCAACATTGTGTCAGCTGATGGTTTCTCACCGGATAGTAGTCCCTGAACGCCAGCGCAATGTTGCCTCCCTCTAAACACCGTGCGATCATCGCCCTGTAGATGTCCTGTAAGTCAGACATGGTCACAAATCATTCTGCGAGTTATACTGATCAAGCAGAGAACTGTTAACAACGACGTTATCGCCTCAAGCCCTTCTACTAGTCCCCTCTCCTGATACGAAACCTCAAGGTCACAAACTCAAAATGAAAGGGTTCAGATGACGGGGTTTAAGATGACCGTCGGAGGTTGTGTCTCCCCTTCTACTTGACGAGATTTGTATCCCTTCCTCCGACTCGAAGTCTCTCGTCATCGACTCCGTTCCAGTCGCCTTCATATTTCTGTGCAAAGTAGGACAACCTGGCGCACATCGTTGCCAAGTGGCACTTACCCGGAACGACCAGTGGCACTCCCCGCACTTCTCCAGTTCGTCCAGGCGCGCAATGTGCTTCCGCAGCGCTTCCTCCGGAGGTGAAAACGCCAGCATCGTGCCTGCAGCAAAACGTAACGAATCAATGATAAACTGCGGTCACTGCAGCGATACGTAGCGACAGTAGATCAATTGCGGTCATAGTAGATCAGGTTACTACCGGGAAACGACTGGTGGAGCGTGTTTGGAACTTCAAGGTGGGTACAGATGCGGAGAAGGTCAACGTTTATTCTAGATGTTTCCGATTAACGGTGAGTTGAGCTTTTCACCGGAGTCGTCTCGCTTTGAAAATCAATTCCCGCTTTCTGTAAGCCCAGGCCATGCATGCAACTCAACATAGGCCTGACTCGGGGTAAAATGGAGACTTTCAACTTGCGATATGCCCACAGGATCACTGTTGAAGGGCACAGCAACATTGACAGAGATGATTCTGTTTTAAACAATCCCCTCACCTTCCGAGCCAAACCCTTGCCGGTAAAAGCATCCGTACTGCTCGAGCGATCTCAGCCGCAGGTCCGTGGGCCCATCCTGGCCGTTCATTTGCACGTCCGGGTGGAACGGATGGCGCCCCTCGCAGAACAGATTCAGCTCCCGGCTGACGTCCATGACGTCACTCCCGAATGTCCGGAACACGATTGCGAAGTCGCGGCCCTGGCATGATAATTGCTGACGTCAGTCAGAATGGGCAAAAGGCTCCAATTGCAAGTGTAAGGAGAGCGACATTAAATGTTGCTGCAAAAACAGTCTCAGCTTGCGGCGTTACGTCCGAACGTTAAAATTTGATTGCGCAGTCGCAGCCCTGTCCGAAAGAATGGCGCTGACGTCGTTTGAAGAACGCTTTTATCACGGCCGAAACTTTGAATTGGACATGCGCAATTCTTGCCGCAGAGGGCGCTCGTTTCGCTGACGTCCTTCTCGGGCGTCCACAACATACTTCCAACGTTGGCGAGAGGGTACATAACAGAAGGGATCACTTCAATGTATACGTGCGGAGTATTGTGGATGCTGGCTTCGGTCTGTGCTGCTCCAGCGAGTTCACTAGATACATGTTGGACAGCCCCCAAGGGGCGCCGGGGCTTGCCTCTGAAGGGGGTTGTGGGCGGAAATTCCTAGAAATTCTCAAAGGCGATGTTCTCGAGATATGGCTAATTAAAGGGTATATTTCATTGATTGATTGAAAGGCAGCGACCATAGCCTATAGTTCATACTGTTCTCAGGGTACGTTACCAAGCAGCGTGGCAGCAGTATAAGACCCTGAATCTAACCTGGCCACTTCGATGCGGTACAGCCCATCTGCGCCGCTCTGCGGGGCAGTCCAAAAGCAAAAGCCACCATGGTGTGTCAAATGGTGGGTCCTCACTGTACGTTTTATCGTCGAACCGCAGGCAAATCGCAACAAACGCACCAGACTGGTCACTCACATAGCCGCTCACGACGTCGTACAGTTCGGAAAATACAGGACAACTAAAACTTGCGTTTTTACTACGTTAAAAAAGAGGCAAGCCAACACGCTCAAGAATGATCCCGACAAGCAAAAGGACGAAACCCATCCACTACCCGTGTCAACGTCTCAAGTGCCGAAGGTCTCGTTGTGACAAGATATGCAAGCGATCCTGGATTCTCTCAAAAAGCAATCCAGATGAGCGAGCAGTCTGAAAGGAAAGTCCGTATACTCCAACGATCAAAACTACGATGCAGGTCAAACTCATAGATTGTTGGATGAAGATGAGTCGTCATTTATTGATCAGGTGCTAATGGTTGACACAGAATGCTCACCAAGTTCTTCAGATGTTTCAGCAGCTCGAAGAAGGACGGCAGCAGGACCAGCTCCTTGCCGTCGCCCAGCCCACACGCGCGCATCTCCGCCTGCTTCGGTTCCGCCACTTGCTGCACCGGAACGGAAAACCAAAACGGTCAAAAATCTTGGGATTTTCACTTGTTTCAAGCCAAGGTTTTGTGCTCGTCGGATGGTCTGCTATTGAGCTCTTGCAGCTTCTAAAGCCTTCTCAGAGACCAGATAAGAAGACGCTAAACTTTCGAGGCCCTGTCGCAACAGGGCTTGGGGTCCGCCACTTGCTGACCCGGGCGGGAAAAACAACCGGGTTATTGGCAGGAAAAGGGCCGAGGCTGGGGGGCAGGGCTCAGGGGCTGCAAGGACCCCCCCGGTCCGGAGCGTTTTAAGTACTCCCCATCAAGAAAGCTGGCGCGTCTAGTGGTCCGAGAGAGGAGCCCCCGGCTGAAGCGGACGCGAGAAGCTCTAGGGGTTCTGGAAAGTCGCCCGTTGCGAGGCAGCTGTTTGACGGGCAGGTTACGCAAACCTCCCCGCTTAACCAAGAGGATTACGCTCCCCTCTTTAGTTTTGGAAAGTCGCCCGTTCTGGGCAACACCCCCCTGCTCTTGGGTTCTATGTATTTTCATCCGTCCAGGCCAAGGTTTTGTGCTCATCGGATGGTCTGCTGTCAAGCTCTAAGAGCTTCTAGAGCCTTCTCAGAGGCTCAAGATACGGAGAGGCTGAACTGTTGAGACCCTGTCGCAACAGGCCGCACAAATCCAGTTCCAAATGGAAGGTCTGAGAGGGGTCCCGTTCGAACCGTTTGCACCTACCGTCCGGGCTGCTTCGAATTCATGTTCCGAACAGCAGTCCTAGATGGATGGCTTTAGAAGAACTGGCCAAGTTTTCTGAAAAACGTGATGGAAGGCTTTCGCATGGGCCGCCTTCAATTGCCCCAACACTGAGCGAAGACACATCGTCGCCAAAAGCTGAAACGCCCAGAACTTCCACATAAGCTTCGGGTCGATAAGGGGACGAAAAAGCAACGTCGCTCCGTTTATACACTCAATCCTTCCGCATTCTCTTCAAAAATTGCTTACGCTAAATGTCCAAAGACCGAGCATAGAGCCCGTCCGCTTACCAGCTCCTCCAAAAGCTTATCGTACACCCCCCGGAACATAGCCCCTGGCTCCCCGGGCGCTGTGAAGCACCGCTTGAGCGCTTGCCGCCGATGCTTGATGTCCTCGTTTGCGCGGTCGATTTCCGGACCAAATCTGCGAAACAAGTTCACCGCTTCAGACCACGGTCCGAGGGCTTCGTGGTTGGGTAGTGTGACGAGAAGTGGGAAGGTCCAGGGCTTAGGATCTTCGATGAGTTCAACACTCTTTCAGCGTAGTTTTTGTCTTGATGACACAATGTCCTCATATTCGCGGTCGAAGTCCGGACCGCGTGAACGGCGCCACTTTGCTGCTACAGAATGAGATTTGAAATTTAGAGTTGGGCGGCCTGGGACAAAGTGGAACGAGAACGACAAACTCTAAGAAACTAGACGACGCAAAAAACGGTTTCGGCGTAGTGCTCATCTTGAATCCAGAGTGCCGTGAGAGTTTCGGACTTCCGGATTTCCAATGAGGTGGACGAAGCCTCCAGCGTAAAGTGTAATGCTATCTCAGTTGACGCTCCCAAAGTTTCGACTCAACACAAATCTCTTCTCGTGCCGTGGAGACTGGAGCTGAAAGCTGGAAAGCGACGGCTGCCTCCTGAACCGGGGCTTCGAACCGTGGGAACATTTACACTCATCAATCCTTGGGACTACCGAAGCTTCAAAGTCTCGGATGCTCACTTCGAAGCTGTCAGGGTGTGAGAAACATATACCCACTGCAGTTGCAATAAGTACGGCTAATTGCATCATCAGCTCAGGCTTACAGGCTTACGTAGTTGGGAACAAAAGGGTAGGTCGATTGAACGCTCACCCTCGCTGCAACGGCAGGTAGAAGGTGTCGAGGTACGACCGATACGTCATCAGCTCCGGGTCGTTCGCCGGCTTGTCTGTTGCGAGACGACCCACCTGCGCACACAGAAAAGGACGCCACGTCAGCCAAGGTGGAGTCGGATATCAGAAGCTAACTCCCCCCAAACAGGCAAGATCGCCACGTGGCAGAAGAATGCTCCGTCAACCCAGAATTTAGCCACGTGGCTTGGCCGCGTTGCGAGGACGCCGAAGAAACGAATCTGAAAGAAGCAAAGATGCTATACAACCCAAGAGGTGCATAAGGCTCAACAAGTGAGATGCTGAAAAGCAACCGGCAGGCATCGGTCGAAATTGATCTAGGAGATAAGCGCATTGTCAGCAGGGGCCCCAAAGTTGTCTGCCTGTGAGCTTGCATAGCCACTTTCAACTTGCGCTTCAACGATCAGTCCTCAACCTAAGTGAATGTACCTAGATCCAAATGGTGGACCTCATTCGGTATTTTAGACAACGTGCAACATTCTGAAGTCCGTGTACAAAGCCCAACAGAAAGCAGCAAGGGGACCCAGCACCAAAGCAGGTGACAGCTGTACAAGCTCGGGATGACTTGCCTCCTCTTCATGGGGCTGGAACAATCAATCTCCGCGTTGAGGCCTTAGGTCGATTGCTTAAACGATTCATAATGTTCACTGGTTTTTTACTACTGACTCCTCTTTCAAAGGCGATTTCGTCTTCGATAAATAATGTTCACTGGTTTTTGACTACTGGCTCCTCTTTCAAAGGCGATTTCGTCTTCGATAACATTTGAAAAGCGCTGCCAATACACGTGTCCCGATCAGCAACCCAGCCGCTAATTTTGAAACCCATCGCCAACGCTTACGCAAGGAGAAAGCTAGACACTGCAAATGCCGACACTGAAACCAAGGGTCAGAAAGGGGGTTAGGCGCACCGGGATCCAGCATGGCCCCGGCAAAAGGCGCCCCCACGCGCACTCCGACAGCAGCACGTTGACCATGGAGTCGCTCCCCGCGTCCTGCGCCGTGTCTTTGATCATGATCGTTTTGTTGATGTCGAGGTGGAGGATCAGGCGCGGCCGCTTGTGGGGGAGCGCCTTTGAAGATACGCCGTTCGACTTCGACAGGGTTCGGGATACTGCAAAACCAGAAGATAGGAATTCAGGGGTCGTGCAGATCGTTTGTTAGGATTGGTGTCGAGATGTCCAGGTGGAAACGGGAGTGACTGCTTATGCGGGACCATGTACAAAAATGCGTCTTTTACCGCTAAAAATTTTCGCGGCTGGAAATGCACGACTCAGCGGAGCTGCATGACTCGAACATGCGGTTTGGAGGGACTATCCAAAAATTGTCAGAAACGGCAGCGTTTCTGAATCTTCTGGATATTGGGAAGTGGTCAGTGGGACTATCTGAAGACCTTCTGTGCTAAAAATCGCAACCCTTTAGGTTCTACCATCCAAAACCACGAAAAGAAACCCGCCTTTGCTAACAAAGTGCAGCCAGATCCCCTAAAAATCGAGCGCACCCACCGGTCGATGGACGTGGCGAGTTCTTCCCAATCCCCGCTTCCTCCCGCTCATACTCCAATTCTTCGTCATTTGGCACCAGATACCGCTCTCTGTACACTTGTGGCAAGCTATTGCTTCTCCGCAACACATCCGCCCCCCCTTCGCTGTCGTTCCCATCCCCCTCCCCAAATTCGCCCTCGCTCGTACCCCCCTGGGACGCTAGATCTCCCTCCGACGATGCCCCCTCCTGGAGCTCATTCGCACTGCTGCTCAGGTGCAGGCGGCTCCTGTCACCCGTGTTGGTGAGAATGGCCCGTATCAAATCCTGTCGGTAGTTTCTTTGGGTTTCTGTAAGTTTCGGTTGGGGGGGGGGGTCGCCATACTCGTCTGGGGGGAGGGGTAGTGCGCCTGGGGCGGAAACTGCGGTGCGGTCTCGGCCCGGAAAGCCAGGGGGGCCGCGGAAGGCTGTGAGGGGGGGGTCAGATCCTGAAGTGCTGACATCAGCAGTGGGCTTTGACGGCGGGCGGCTTGCTGGCGCTTTAGGAGGGATGCGTCTTATTTCAGTGGTTGTGCTGCTACCAGTATGTGATGACGCATAAAGAGGGGGACCTTGAGGCGTACTGGTTGGTGGAAAGAAAGACGTCGGAACTCCTTGTGTATGTACAGGGTCCAACGGCTGTGCTTCTGCGACGCCACTTCCGCTGGAGGGGGGGACTTCTGCTGCTGCCGAACCGGGGCCCCCATTGAGAACCGCGACCGGCTTTGCCTCATTCACAGTGTTGGCCCCAAGTACTGCACCAGTACTGCCGCTCGTACTTGCTGATGCACCATTCATCCTCCGCTCAGGATCCGAACTCGAGCCATCACGTATCGCAAGAGAGGCGGGGTGAAGAGGAAGTGCATTTTCTTGCTCAGACTTCGCGGCTGGTCCGCTGGAGGAAGACTCGGCACCAGGGGGAGCAGGAGCCACAGTGAGGGCGCTGTTTGGTACGACAGAAAGAGTGGAGGTGCTGCGCAGGAGCAACGCGCATTCTCGAGCTTTGGGGCTAGCTGCACGAGGAAAACACCACTTGTGGTTAGATGGGGCACTTCTTTAGAAGGTGCATTGGATATACGTTTGACTGCACTGTGATGAGGAACTTGAAGGAAACTATAATGGCCAAATTAGATCTAGCTGAAACGAAAATATGAGAGTAGATAGGGTCCAATCGGCTCCCGAAGGGGCATTTTGCATTCCGCTTTCAAAGGATCTCCGCTCTGCTTGCCGATTCCTTGTACTGAAACTGAAGCGTGTTAGAAAGTGAGGCAAAGTTGATGTAACCAAATAAAAGAGCAAGCACAATATATCAGAAGCAGCCCCTGCACCTGCACCTCGTTGAAGGGGCACCAAAGAATACTGATTGATTGACTGACTTCGAGAGCCCAACTCCGCTGCCTCGAACTTTTCAATTGCAGTGGCAGTCAAAGTCATCTGTTTCAGCGGCTGCAATGCAACATCTCAAGTAACCCCGTTACTTGTTAAACAAAAAATGCAACTCAGGATGCAGGTTTGAAGACAGGTCACAGCGCACCAGACCATCATCAATGCAACTTGACCACCCAAAATTTTGCTGAGGGGCTTGATTATGCAAGGGGACAAGCAATATCTACTGAACATCAGCAAGTTGTTTTTCCTGCTTTACAGCGCATGTTTGCGGACACGACAAGTATCTCGTCCGGGAGAGAGAAGAAACCAGATGAAAGATGCTAAAATCAAGATCCATGTGAAGTAAGCCCACCTGTCGGCGCCAGTCGCTGCACTGCCATCCGTGACTTCAGCCGCCTGCCGTAATCGTCTCCCTCCGGATCAGGGATAAAGCACCCCACCCTAGTTGCATCCTTCTCCTGCTGTCCAGAAGGAAACCCCACCAAACCCCCTGGAGGTGGCCAAGACATGGCGAGACTTTCCAAGGAGTTCAGCTCCGGAGCGCTGCTCAGAGCACCTGGCACAGTCATTGCGTTTGACCCATGGAAAGGCGTTTTGGCATCAGCAGCCGGGGCGCTTGCAAGATCTGAATGAGAGGAAGAGCGAATCATGGATGTCCTGCTGCTTTTGGACGTGTCGTTCTGTGCCAAATCAGTTTGCGCCATGGCTGCTCACGGCGAACTGAAGAAAGAAAGATCAATGGGACTCGCTCTCTAGCTCATCAGAGCACTTCCATGGATTTCGAAAGCTTCCCTGCAATCGACATGGATAGATATGAAGACCTTCCTGATTTTGAGCTGATTTTGAACCGAGTAATGCGCATTGCGCCCTTCTTCCATGAAATGCCTGATCTGCGACTTTACTGTGAAGCAGCAGAAGCTTTCTTGAAAGTGTTCAGTAAAGAGCAAAGAAGCAGGGCGCGCTCCCTCCAATCATCATGCACTTTCACACAAGCGCATGTCATCACCAGGTGCAATGAACCACGTGGTCTATTTCTAACAAATTTAGGCCGTCCGATGCAACTGCTTGAGCAGAACGACGGCTCAGATCAGCGCGGAAAAATTAGGGTTTTGACGCTCACCAGCGCCTTGGCAAGATTCAGGTCCATGATGCATGATGTGAATCGTGATCGCCAGGATGGTGCAGAGTGTTCGTTCTGCCACCTGGACGTGTACTTCACTTCAGGGTCGATCTCTTGCCGACCCGCAGATCCGCCAAACTTTTTGCAGGACAAAAGAAACGCGATAATGGAATTGTCCTCCTTCTGAAGAAGATTTAAAGACTTACAGCAAGTGTGAACAAGCCGTGCTAACCACCAGGAATTAGCATGTCGGGCTGGGCCCTTCATGATCAACGGCATTGTTGTTCAGGGCATTCGTTCTTCTCAGAACTGTACCTCTTTTGCAGTGCAATCCTAAAAGAACGAGACTTTCGGGATTAGAATATGCGCTAATCAAGGGCTAATCACTGTGGATGACATTTTGGATGCCTGCGTGATAGATCTGATCAACAACAGGGCGCTCACAGGACTAGAATCACCAAGTGTTATCATCTCGGACCTCTAAGTGAACGGTCGACACTGTCTACATCTTTGAGAAGGGAAGCAAGTGGTGCTTTCGGCAATGCGCAGCCAGGGGCAAAACAACTAGAATGGGTCCCTCTGCGGGCTGCTCACAGAGGGAGACGTGCAGAGGCGTAAGGCTGACGTCATGGCAAGATCCCCGGTTCAAAGCGATGTTTCTCCTGGTGGTTTGCTTGCCAGTGGCGGTGGTTGGGGCGCCAGCTGTCAAGCTTGGATTGGCAGGGCTTTCAAAAGGGGGAGAAGACTCCGAAGCAAAAGCCAGGGAAAGTGGGGGAGCGGTAGGTGCTGAGTGGGAAGCAAGAGAGGCTGCAAACGAGATCGCTCGTCGTTCTTCAGTGTTGTCAACGATGGATCAGGGAGATTATAGCGTTGGGCTGACATTGCGCACATCTGGGGTTGTTCTTAGGCAAACGTCAGCAAACAAGAGCAGTCAGGTGTTGCAAGATTCCAGCCACCAGCAAGCTGCAGCCGCCTCGACATCAAGCCCCTCTCAACAACAAGACACCGGATCTGCTGCTCATTTGACACACTGCTTTGCGAATACCAGCGATGGGTACATCTACATGGATGGCGGTGTCAAACATTTACAGAATAAGCCCACAGACCTGAGCTACGAGATTCCTGAACTGATTGATCTTCGCTGGGGCGGACAAATTGCAGTCAGAATCGACACCGATGCAGGGCGGATTGCATCCGCATCATTCTCGTTCTTTGACTGGAGTAGAAGGAGGTTGCTGGACCGTCAGCTGGAGCTGAAACGGCTGGACACCGATTCTGAAACAGCGTCAGTTGAGGAGAGGGTCGATGAGGGTCTTCTGGGAGATGAGGAGAGCAACATGAAGGGAGAGGACGGATCGATCGAGAGAGCCTTCAGTACGAAAGGTTCAGACTTTCACAACCGTGGTGCTGATTCTTCTAGAGCGGCGGTGCCAGCATCAAAAGAAAATCGTGATCCAAGTCAAACTGTCAGTCCCTTTGAGCATAACAAGGCGCTAGAAGAAGCCGAAGCTTCTCCAATCGTGCGCCTCACACACCGGGCCAAAACCGAGCGCCCACCCCCCCCCACTTCCGTACACAGTCCCTCCCCCCCTGGAACGATATCCCCCTTCTCGAGCCTAGACCATGAGCATCTTCTGGCAGCTGACGCGGCAAGGCGCGCTTTGATCAGCTCGTCCAAAATCGCCCTGGGTGGGTCGACAATTCCTCTGGGTTATTACTTTGCGGAGATCGCACTCGGCACCCCCCCGCAGCGGTTCCAAATGATTGTAGACACTGGGAGTGCGATCATGTACGTACCAGCGAAGGAGTGCGTCAGCTGTGGGAGGGGTCACGAGGTGGGCTACACTGAATTTTGAATTCCGCTTTCCTTCTGAACAAATTGGTTTTCCGCCATTCGTTTTCCTTTATCGTGCTCCCGACTCTGGTTCAATTTGATAAACACTCTGTTGTATACCTCGACGCCAAGCTGCCGTGGGTGATACAGAAGAAGGCAAAGAAGTGCGGACGGCGGCTGGAGTCTGTCCATTTAGGTGCGCGTGCTGAAAGCTTCAGTTCGATGTTCACATTGGGATATACAAAGCGAGCTTTGAGAAAGGTCACCGACTCGCATAAGCTCCCAGTGCCTGCGACTCTGGCCATTTCGCTCCCTGCTCCTTGTCCTTGCACCTGTTCACATTCAAAGCTCCTCTTTACTCCCTTTCCTCCCCCTTTCGATCCGTGGAGGCCTGAGCACCGGGCAGGAGATCTGACGGAGCCCACGCCAATCAATAATGTTTGCCGCTCGCGAAGTGTTCCGACGCTATCGATTCGGGTCTAAGCCCCTCCTGAAACTTTGCATACGTTCGACAAACCTCGCGCTCGCGCCACACGCATGTTCACCACTCAAAAGCACGTGTCACCAACAATGTCGTGCCAAGCGCCTTGCGAATGTATCCGCTCATAAGTAGCTGCCCCTGCAAACGAAAGCTTTTCAGCGTTTGCAATTTCTCTCCGCTATCATAAGCTACGGTACTCAACCTTCATTTTCCTTTTCCAGAGCCCTCCATATGACCACGGGGCATCTTCTACGTATTCACTTTTGCTCTGCTCCGCCGCGACGTGTGCGGGTTCCACGCCCGCCACGTGTCCGTCCCCCGACAGCCCTTGCCTGTATCAGCAGCACTACTCGGAGGGAAGCAGCACATCGGGAACGGTCGCGATTGACGTTCTCTGGTTGCCTGGCGTTACGGGCGCTTCGAAAATCATGTTTGGGTAAGAGTGTACTTTCAGTATTGATATCTTTAAAAGTTCAAGTCTGTCAAGAATTCTGCTCAAAGCTTGAAAGACAGGACGGACTGCAATAGGAGATTTCGATAGAAGATTCTAGGTCAAACATCGCCGGACAGTGACTGACACCTGGACTGGCTGAGTTCTGGCGGTAGAATGAGCCCTCAGGTGTACCAAAGATGTTAGATTCCTGCGAATCCTGTTTTGTGAGCATCCTGATTGAGCACTCAGACATACAAAACTTGTCAGGTTCCGGTACTCATTTTTCTCGTTTTGAAGTCAAATCTTCTCCCCCTCCCTCCAGGTGCGAGACTCGAGAAACGGGTCTCCTCTACACTCAGGCGGCCGACGGTATCATCGGTCTGGGGCGGGGACCCGGTTCTATAATCGCTCAGTTGGCGCAGCAGCGCGCGGTAGAGGACGCGTTTTCGCTCTGCTTCGGGGGCGTCGAGGGCGGAGGCGCAATGGTTTTTGGCTCGGTCGGCGTCCTACCGGGCACCGTTTGGGTGCCGATGCTGCCGCAAACAAGGTCGGTAAACGGTTCATTCTCAAGAAAGATACTAATATGCCAAGATAGTAATAAGCTCCGACTAACACTAAAAACCCTAACCCAAATAGGTACCTGCTCCGCACCCAAACCCACCCGAACCACCAAAGTAACCCTACCCATCCCAGTGCGGTTACCTCATTATCGTCTCGGCTTGCCATTATCTTCCTTGAAATCAATGGTGAAGGGGTCGGTATTCGTCAATGTCTGAGGGGTGGGGTGACGTGGGGGGATGTCCATAGTGCCTATATTACTTAACTGCTTTTCGAGACTATCTAAAGCTCAAGGCCTCGAAGTGCTTTCCCAGACTCTCCTCAGAGTCCGCTCTGAGTTTGTCTTCCTGAGAGTCTCTGTTTACAAGACGTCTTAATTTATTTCACGAACTTTCTTCCTCGTACGTAAAGATTCACTCTTGAGATGAGTGCCTGGAAGAGCGATCAGTCGCCATTTGAACTTTCTCAGCCGAACATTCCAGCAGATCGTTGCCACTGCAGACACTGCTCTGTCTCCTTCAAATTCCCTTTTCCGCATAGGATGACGTCATTGCAGACCGCTGACGTACGACGTGAATGGTTGATTCTGCAGTATGGAATCGATGTACTTTGCGGACGTCTACGGACTCCAGGTGGGCGGTTCCGCCGTCAGCTTGGATTCCGGGTCCGTTCCGGTCACCGCGATGGTCGACAGCGGAACCACGTACACTTACCTCCCCTCCGTGTTGTATGGCCCCCTGGTGGCCCGGGTTAGTCAATCAAACCCCTGGTTGAGACTCAAACCCGCTACTAGTCTTATATTCCAATCTTTAAAACTCCGATCGCTGCTCCCAAATGGTCTTCTCTGACTTTTCCCAGGAATTTGCTCGCCTTTGCCTACCAGCTGCTTTGGCTTTGCTTTCGTTCAAGTTCTCAGATGGAGCGGACCTGGAGTCCTGAACTCTTCTGAACCAGTCTAAATAACTGAACATCAAAAATTCCGCTTTCCGCAGCTCCTTCAAGCCATTCCACTTTCGCTCGTGCCGGTGCCGAAGCGGAGCCTGTCAGCTGCGTGCTGGGGAAAAGTGACGTAAGTCGCGTTACACAGCCTGCGTCTAGACAGTTCGGGTCTCAATTGAATACCGCAATCTGTTCTGATGAGATGCGCAGTTGCTTGAATCCTTTGGCTTTGGGTTTGCTTTGTCTCTTCGTACATTCTGCAAAACCCTGTCCGACTTCTCTATTTTGAACACAATTCGTGCATTGCAATCCCCGGGAGAGAGAGCGCTTAGCAGTAGTCAAGTGCTTGAAGGAACAGACATAAACAAGAAAAAGCGATGCAATCGTTTTTAATCCGTTCGCTTTTCCGAGCAGGAGTTTGATAGGCCCCTCCTCGCCCTTTCCCACCATGGGCTTCGTCTTCGCAAATGGAGTTGTGGTGGAGCTTCCGCCGGACAACTACCTCTTCAAGGTGCAACAAGAACTTCCGATACTGGTCCAAATCGTGTCGTTCATTGAGATGTGTTCTTTATACTTTATTCGATGTTCCGTCTTGTCGGTCGAGCTTCGTTCATCCGTCGCACCACTTATCAGAAGGATCCGCAGCCTAGATAACACAGGCCCACTTACTTTTAAAATCGAAACGAAAGGGATGCTTCTCACCGCCACGAGGGATCGGAGAGACCGGAACGCTGGATTGCGCGTGTTTCGTAAAGGACTTTGCAGCGGTTCGCGTCTTCTGACTCGTTGTCAAGAGCGATTCCACTTGGAAGTCACGGACAGCGTGCCTCGTTACGATTCCTGTGCCGGATCGTGACGTTCCTAAGGATGTTCGCTACTACCCCCCCGAATCAAGACTAGCAAAGCTGGAACTCCGAGCTTCTTTCTCTTTTTGTGTTTCTTGCAGCACCCCAGCTTGGGCGGCGCCTATTGTCTTGGCATCTTTTCCAGCGGGCAGCACGGAGCAACGATCGGGGGTAAGAAACGTGACACCTTTCGTCCTTCACTCTGACAGGTGCATCCGCAATTGGAGAATTTCAGCACGATGAACCCCTTCCCGTTCTTTTATCTGTCACCTTCGTATCTCTGCAGCACTTTCGGTCGGTTGATTGCGGCCTCTTAACCTCTTCTGAACGTCAGAATGACTCTCTTCTTTTTCGGAAAGACGTACGTGGTCAACTCGCACTCCGTTCGCAACCCTGAGATTCTACTGGCAACCGAGAAATCAGCTTCGAGGCTTCGATCTCCATGCAGGCATAAGCGTCCACAACCTGCTCGTAACCTATGACCGCGCGCATCAGCTATTCGGCTTCGCGCGCCTCAACTGCTCCGCGATGGCCGACGGCTCGCTAACCCTGCCCAAACCCCAAACCTCCTTCCCTAACCTAAACGCTCCCAACAAAACCCGATACGCCAACACGTCCGCGCCCACGTACGCGCGCATCCCCTTCCGCACCGCTAACATGCCGGCGATGAATGCGTCATCGCTGGCGTCAGCGCGCGCGCGCGACCCGGTTCCAAACCCCTGGGCGGCGACGCTCGAGGGGCTGCTGTACGATGAATCCCCAGCGCCCGTTCCGGCAAGCGGAATGGGGAAAAGCCCCCCGGAAACGGAGCCCCCGGGAACCGCGGAAAAAGCCGACGGTTCAGCACAGGGGAACGAACCGGTGACAGGCGCTTCGACCGGGCACGAAAGGTGAGCGCTTCCCGACCTTGTGGTTGAACACGAGAAGCAGTTTCTTCCTCTGTGTATTTCCTTGTGTCTGGAGCGCTTTCCGTCAGCGTGCTATCCTCTCAGACCTCTATTTCAGAGGCAATATATCTGCTTCGCTTCGTTGATATTGAGCGCCATTGTATGATATAAAGTTGATGGATTGCCCACTTGATGAACCACAGTTGAGGATAACCAGTTTGGCCATTGCGTCCCGTCTGGCTCTCTCCGATATGTACGTTTGTGTTGCCTTTACTAATCATTTTGATTTGAAACAGGATTGATTCGTAGTTCCGCAGATCCAGGATGTGGTATGCTTGTTCGACTCAAAAAGCGCATGGCTTTCGCGTGAACGTCAAACTTCCAATATTTCAAGAAACCAATGTTTATGCTATCTCGCAGGGCAAGTACAATTGTCATTTGCGCAGTCATACTCGTGTCAATTAGAGCAGTTTGCGAAAGTCTATAGAGGGTCCCGCATGGTGCGGCAGCGCTAGCTCCAGGTATCCGGCCGACGATAAGATAGCATTCTCAATTAACCTAAGAATATCTATATGATTTAGTTGATTTGACGTCGGTTCGGAGCCGTGGTCGGCTAGAGTCGACGATTGTCTCTATTTGTATTTCTATACACTAAACTCGCTCTTGATGCAAAGCAATTAAGTGTAGGATGCTTTCCTATCGCATACTTATCCTGCAGATTGAGTCGAAGATATATGACAAACTCAGATCGAGATCAGATCGATCATTGAACCTCAGCGTCAGGTAGTATACGAATAACTGCGTACCGTTGTTTTCGTACGCTTTGCATTCAGTGGTTACGCGCCCGAATGCTCGTTTTTCATTTGTAAATGGGTTGTACCGTCGTATACACATGCAGGAGGCCGGAGCCTTTGTGCGTAACTCACACATGTGATAGCGCCGAGGTTTAGTGTTCAAATTTTATGGCCACTGTGTGGTCACCCAGCCGCCAGGCCGGGCACTATAGGCTGTGCCAGACAATGCACTACATTTGATCACATGGGCACACGTACGCGAGCTAAACATCATACAAAGGGTGTTGCGAATTTCTTCGACATGTCAAGACTCAGGCTCATGCAGGTACGGTCATGCAGATCCAATCTTTGACCAGTCAATAATAATAAATACTGATGTACGTTCGCAGTGCATTGATGCTCCACGTTGTCATTTATATGAGGGTCCAACCATGCAAAATTGATGAGCAGATAAAACATGTGCCCGCTCGACCATCTTCCGGGTGATTTCAACCCGAGGGTGGAAGGAGAACGCATGATCGATACACCTTTCGACACGCACACACCAGATGTTTGCGCAATTCTGCTTCACCACACACAAGTGTCCCGTTCACGTAAGAAGCTGGTTTGCCTTCAGCCGCCAACGAGTATGATGCAGTGGAAAGCGCAAAGCGATGCCAAGGATCAGTCTCACAGGGATGTTTTGATCAATTGCAAATTATCCTACGCTTGCCATTATGTTCAAGCCGCTGATCGTCAGAAACCGCTCCTCTAGCCAATCTAGGTAGAACAGAAGCGTGCGTTTAAGGAACATTGGGATTTGTTGAGCGAAACAGCAAGCGGTCGTGCAGAGCGTGAGAGACTCGCGGATGCCCAAGCTCTGCTTGTGCAACAACGATTCAACCTCAACAGATTCCTTCCTCGAATAGTGTATCCCTACTTCAGAGTTGCCAATCGATGGGAAGCTGGCCCGCGTCATGCAGAATCTTGTTCGTTTGAGAAAAGTGCCTGCAAGGAGCCGATTATAATTATTATTATTTTCTTATTAGTCGGGTATAGTAAGCTCGACATAGAGAACCTTACGAGTTCTCAAGAAGCACAAGCGAGTAATACAAAGAAAGCGTGAGAAGAAGGTCTGCAAGAGGCGTTCGGCTAACGTTGTAGGTTTGATGCACTAGTTGTTTTTCGAGTAACTGTGTCGGCGTGCATCATTGAAATCTCGCCACTTTTTGGGTTCTAAGGTCTATGAACTCAAGTGAGGGCTAGAGTGCAGACGCGAGATTCCTGTGGCTGCATTTGTGAGTCTCGGATTCGAACGGGCTAGGTTTCGGTCACAAAAGGAGGTGTCGAAATATTCGCCAACAACAAATGAAAAGACATCCACCTCCGGAACGGATGTCAACTTGACGCGTCTAGCGACTGAAGTGGCCAGACAGTCATGGTGTCTAAGGCACATCTTATTGATGTGTTGTTAATATTGGAGCAAGTTGATTGCAACGGAAGCAAAGCAGGAACATTTCTAAAAGATGTTCTCGATCGGAACTCACTTGCAGCCAAAGAAGCCCCGATGTGCAGACAGTCCCGATGGATGCGCGCACTTCAGGACGTGGTGCGACGTAGCGTCGATCAGTCTGTAGGGAGGGAGAAGACGAAATCAGGATTCAAGACTTAACGGGAAAAGATAAGACCTCTCCTGATCTCAAAGCACAGGAGACGGAAAAAGCAGATCTTTGAGTCGACGGAAGCTCGACCTAGAACTGGCGGGCGCAGGGACAAATGTCAGTAGAGAAAATCCGTCAAGAAAGCGCGACTGTGATGGTCGATGGCAAGTTTTGTTATTGTAGTGAAGGCGTTCGATGATCGCCAGAGCACGACTTCCACCACGCCACTTCACGAAAAACCGTTGACCAGAAGCTGAGAAGGTAGATTGAAGGACTCTGAGCCCTTCGTTAGTCTTCCTTATGCTCTCGGGAACACTCCATTTCGAACTACAATTCGATCCAAGATGGGTACGGAACAAAAGCTACTGGCGTGGATTCATTTGGTCGGTCGCAAAGCATCATCTCGAGAAAGTATGAAGATTGTGGTAGAAGCTTGTGCGGAAGCTCTCATAGTTCGGCATTTTGTCCGTCGGTCATGCACGACTATGGCGCGCGGTGTGCAGCGTCGCTTTCGCTGATGAGGAAAACGTCTACATACTAATGGCTTCGAGCTGACGGTTTGAAATCAAAGGCCTACAAGCGAAACCGTACAGTTTCCGTACCTGAGCTTTTCCTGTGCGGGTCGGCCCCAGAGCAGAAACACGACGCCCTTTCGCTGCTTGGAGAGCGCCCTGATCGCAGCGTCGGTGAACAGCTCCCACCCGCGCTTGGCGTGCGAGTTGGCCTGCCCTTGCCGCACCGTCAAGACTGTATTCAGCAACAGCACGCCCTGCAGATGGAGAGTGTTTCACGATAGAGTTGCTGATGGCCGAGTTTGGATTTGGAACATCAAGGGAAGGGCAAGTGTTCTACTGCGGCGTCCTTTTGCATCCAAGCTGGCCTGCTGTTGCTGCGCTGTTGGACGAGTCATATAAAACAGTTTATCTGCATGATGGATTGTCCCGGGATCATCCGAGGTGATGCGTGTCTTCAAATCGTGATTCTTTTTTGGCAGAAAACTGCCCTGGTGTTTGCAAAAGAGGAATGCAGGCCGTGAGTCGTCGACTTCGACCAGTTTCGGAAACGCCATCCGCTTGTCATTTTTTAACAGGAGCGAGAAAGTCTTGCTATCGAGTCTGCTCATAGAAGACAAGAAAGCGGGCTTCGCAAAAGCCATTCGACAAGAAGGAAACATGATGTAATCAAGTATGAATGCAAGATCACAAGAAAACCAACTTGCCCTTTTTGGGAAGGAACCAACTTGGACCTGAGCTTCTCAAATTTCTGGACGGGAGGATAGCGAGAATCCGCAGTACATCAAGGTCGTTCTGTAGATTGGACGTTGTTCAAGTGCAGAGTTTCCTTGATTTCGTGAGACAACGCCAACTCGTCTCGAAATGGAGCACTTAACCCCGTATCGAAGCTTGCTCGACGGTGCACCATGACAGGACCTTTTGCAATGCTAGTACATTTTACGAACATCCGGCTCGTACCTGTGACGCCCACTTTTGGAGATCGCCGCTCTGCGGTATCGTACACCCAAGATCGTCCTGCAGCTCCTTGAAGATGTTCTGCAGGCTGGACGGGATGCGGACCCCCGCTGGGACCGAGAACGAGAGGCCCATTGCTTGGCCGGGGCCATGGTATGGGTCCTGAAAAAAAGGTAGAACCACAGATGTTGTTCAGAGGGGAGATACAATCGAGCGTCATAATTTTGTTTGTCAGCTCGCCTGCGACTGGAATACGCATGGAGCAGCAGCTGACTTTCAACGTAGTCAACGTGGAGCTGACTTTCGTCATACCTGAGCATAGCAACGGCAGGGTTGCATTCTTCGAGTCTTTGACATGCCCAATGCGCTGCCCCAAGATTGTTGAGTTGTTTGAACACAATAATGGAGCCTTCTATGGAAAAAAGGTCATGGCTTTTTGCGCTCGTTGCATCACATTCCGTTGAACACTTTCCTGGCGCATAGGGGAAGACAGTGGCAGCTTATGACGGTGGCTAACGTAACATAGGCAAGTACAATCGCCTATCCTTACCTGTCCCAGAATCACCACCTTCACCCTATCAAATGGACAGGTGTTAAATGCCCGGAAGATGCTGGCTTGGGGGGGAAACACTGGCACCTTCCCTGAAACTTCTTGACTCACAAACTTCTCCAAGTTCGCAAAATACGCCTTCTCTAATTCTCCAGGGAGGGCCGCCAACCAGGATGAGTCTAAGAATAGGTCAGCGAGTCGGGGGAGCGCTTCGCCCCTTGCTGCACAAACAAGAGAGAGACGGAAAGTAAGCAGCCTACTCATCCGGTTGCCAATGTTGATAGCAGACTCTACTTGAGGTCATATAGCTTTGCACAATCCAATTCGCTCGACCGGTTCAAAGCTTGAGTACTTGAGAAAGATAAGACAAAAAGCTTGCTAAAGGCCGAAGCTTGAACACTTGGCTTTCCCAATCAAACATGTCTGAGATGCTTTGTGTGAGAGGGTTTAAAGCAACAAGGTGCTCAGCTTTACGAACTTCCAGATCTGCTTTCCCTAGGAAGCTAAGCTCGAAAAGAACTGCTCGCTTATGGAGGCAAGCAGGTTGCGGTAGGGGCAAAGCCACTGGTTTTGTTCTGCAATCCAAAAGATCTCACTTTACACAATTTGCGCACATTTGACAAAGTTGCAACCAAGCATCACCATCGCCCTGTGTCATATGCACCAACTTATCACCTCTGGATGGAGTTTGCGTAGTACGCCTCCACTATACGTAGCATGCATTCCACCAGGATCCTTTGATTCCACTTGATGACCTCACCATGTGCAGCAGCCACAACGTCCTCCGCCTTCCTTTGCGCCAGCTTCGCTAAAGCAGACGCCTTGTTCACCTCAATCCTCAGTCTCTGCTCCTCTGAGAGAGGCGCATCCCCTCTGGGCCCCTCCTTGCCAATTTGCTCCTCAGCCTGCGCTTCCTCTGACTGAATCGCTGGCGTTCCTTCGAAAGCTCTAGCCTTCTTTTTGAACTTTGGCGAGAGGGGCGGCCGCCCGCTCGTCGTCGCCTCTGCGTTAATCTCCTCCCACTTCTCCAGCTGCCCGCCGCTTGCAGGCCCCTCCGCTGAGGTCTGAGCTCTGATGGGGTTTGCATCAGTCCTGGCACGCTTTGCCAGCGAAGGAGCCAAGTCCAAGGCTGGCAGTCTGTGCTTCACAAAGGTGGTGCTCTGATTCTCAACACCACAAGAGATTCCAGCTGGTGCGTCCCCTCCAGTGAGTACATTCTGGGGGTTTGTGCTCGCCACGTTAAGAGCTGCAGAGTTCTTCAGCAGTCTCACTTCAGGGGTCGTGCTCCCCAGTAGCTTGGCTTCTGGAGAGCTGAGCGCAGCAGTCCGGACAATCCCTGCGGCGCAAGATTTGCTTGGGGCCTGGAAGAACGACGTGATTCCCTTCTGCGCCATCGAAGCTGCCGCTCCTCTGAAGCACCTGGCAGTGCAGTTGGACGTTAGCAGAAGCGTGTGCATGCCCTGAAGTGCACCAAATTAGAATCAGCAAGCTGAGAAATCTTGACTTGGGTCTCAGTGCCAACAGAATGACGTGGGGTGGACCCGGGTGGTGGTACAAGGAGCTCAACTTGCAAAAAGTCAGCTCAGAGGTTCTGCAGCTTATTCCTGCCACAGCTGAGCTAATAGGCGCAGGCGGTCGTTTACCATGCCTTGCTGCAAGCTGAAAAAGACACCCCTTTGCGTACGCGCAGAGGATGCAAACGGACCAAAGCTAAATGGGGGGCGACATGTGCTAAATGTGGTATGTAGCTTGTTGGCAACTTGAAGCATTTGAAGGGGCCATGATGGTCCAGATGGATCATCAAAGAAACCATCAAGACTGTCAACAGTGAACAATTTATCTAGCCGCATTTTCCCGCCATCCTTCAAGTTGGCCTGTAAACTAATTTTGAAGAAACTTGACCGTCCAATGTTGCCAACATCCAGAATCGACGTCTTCAAGAGATTGAAATCTGCTCAAGATGATCGGACGGTGTCAGATGATTCGATAATGGACTTAATCTCGGTAATGGTATCGTCACCCAACTAGATGATGAGGATGCAGCCTACACTCCATCGAAGGAGACGCACTAGATCGAAGGAGACGCAGTAGATCACTTCTCTCTGTATTCATATGACGTTGAATTTTGAAGGCATCTTCCTGCAAGCTGCAGCCAATGCAGCCCGCATCACGCATTTTGGGATCTAGCAGCTTGCTCACTCAAGCGAAGGAAAGGACCAAGGAGACGGCTGATGCTGACTGACTGCATTGCGTCAGATCAAACGGCGCATATCCTTGCAACAGAGGTAAGGAAGTTTGGGGTTCGCTTGACAAATTGATTGCAGCTCCGCATTGAGATTGCCAAGTAGAAAGAAAGGACCGCATACGGCTCCATATTCTGTCTGAGGTGAGGCATGCATGCAGAAACCTTGATCAGCAATATCTGTAAGCGGAAGTCAAAGAGGGGAGTCAAAAAGGTTAAAGCAATGTAGTAGACATAGAGATGCACTTTCTCCTGCAGCTGGTCATCTACGACACAGGCATAATATTGTGGTCAGATGCCAGAACCTTGTGCACAACCCAGAAGCAAGCCTCCCTGATTTGAGCCTGCTTGGATGCAGGATTGACTGGCAGAGACATGGAGGCGTTGCTAGCAAAGCCAATGTGAGAAGCTACAACCACTGATGCATTAATAAGTGTTCATAACTAAAGCAGTGGCTCTTTTAATCAATGGGGTAAATTACCAGAGTAATGCACTGCAAAAACATGGTTGATTTGATCCCTCTTGCTGATGCTTCTTAATCCTAGATTGGCATTGCTTGCAATCTTCATCAGTGATGCTATACTTACTGTCTCATGGTGGCACTAACCTCTAATTTGTCACTTGCCTCCATGAAGTAAACCTTTGATCTTACCAGGCTCTCTGGACGACGCGGATCTAGGTACTCTTATTGACTCATAACTGCATTGTGCAGAGCTGTACGAGGCACTAACTGCATCACTTCCCCAGTCCACTGCCGAACAGAGCCCCCAAGGGGCGCGATAGCTGACCTATCCTTGCATCACTCTCTCAGTGCCAGGCCTATCCAATCAAACCACTTTCGCCGTTTGCAAAATCACTCCTCAGTAGTTACTGCCACTCCGGAAAGTTCAGCAAAATCACAACGACCTGGGTTGAACGGTAGCAGCATAGCCTCAAAAGCAGTTGGCCGGAGGGGGTTTTGCAGCAGGGCCCTGGGCAGCGGGGATCAGCCAGCCCAATCAGGGCAGCAAGAAGCCAAGTCAGAGTCTGACAAGGCCTCCGTGTCCCCACCGGAGCAGAACATGACGGAGGTTATGAGCGAGAGCCAATTCTGGAGGCAGCTGATCGACCGCAGCTTAGGCGAGTTGTCTTCCTCTTCCGGAGGAGGCGTCGCAAGCGAGGTCGGGGATCAACTAGATGTGGGGCAAAGCAGCGGAAAGGTGAAAGGGGTCACGGCAGCCCCTGAATTGACGAGGACCACCGGGAGCAACCCCCCTTCTAGTTCCAGCTCTGCTCAAACCCCTGGAGATAGCCAGAACTTGGGTTCCACCGCAATCAGCCCAGAGTCGGACAGCGGAACCCCGCAACCGGCGGGACCATCGCCCGCTCTCGAAGTCAACGGTGTCTCCTCTGAGGCTCCTCTGCAACCCCAAATTAGTGCACAGGCAAAGTCCTCTCTAAATGAAGGAGCGACGTCCAGCCCCAAAGCGGCTTTCAAGCGGAGAGAAACCGACCTTCGAATGGCGCCCAAACCTGGTGGGGGGGTGCCGAGACGGTCCGGGCCGCAGGTAGCGGAGCCCCTCACTGCGGAGGATCTGGAAAATATGGCACAGCTAATGGGGATGTCGGTAGGGGAACTAGAGCGGAACTCTGCGGGAAATGGGCTGACGTTCGAGGCGGCGGCAGCGGGACCGGCAGGAGAGAGGGAGGCGGAAGCAAATGCGCAGCAGGAGAAGAAGGTGAGCCTTACCGCCGCCCAGATTTCAGCAGGTCCACTGACGGTGTTCTTCTGCTTCGACTGAGTCACTTGTGGTGACGGTAAAAGCCAAGGCGATGGTATTCAAGATCTGGACGAGGAGTAAGTGTACGCAGGTTTTGGGATCGAGAATAAAAGGGCAGATCAGAGTTGGCCTCGAAATTAGCCACTCCATGTCTGAGCCTTTAAACGAAGCATAAGCAACTTACCTTCCGTTGAACGAGTTGGCAAGTTAACAAACGAGGTATCCACTCGTCACAATTGGCGCTTGCAGAAGACCCGAGTTTCATTTTGCCCTTCCGGACAGAGCCTTGGATACCATGGGCTATTCGACCGTTCAAATCGAACTCTGGGCTCCTAGGACTTTACAATTACCGTTGATCATACAGCAGAATTATTGAGCATATAGCCAGGGGTGGGTGCCTCCGGCAACAGGTGTAAGTCCTCGTCCTCCTTCTCCAGAGCTCTGTTACCTGTCGGGACAGAGACAAACCAAGCTTGCAGCTTGAACCTTCTTTCTCGTTCGTCACTACAGTTGCCACGTGGAACCACGACGGCGCCGCCAGGTGGCAGGCGCCCGCACGTGCAGGAGGGCAGGAGGCCGGCTCCGAATGTGGTGTTGTCGAGGGAGTCGGGGGCGAGCGTTTCGAGCACGAATCTGGAAAAAGTAGACAGAAGCGAGGTAAGATGACAAAACCTCTATATGTTGAGATGGTATTGAATTGAGCATAAGAGTCTTTGTTTTTCAGGTCGACGGCCCCTATCTTTCGTGTTGTTGCTCGAAATGAGGGAGGACTCGTACTCTCGGAGATTGTGTCAGTTGAATCGCAACAGCTGAGACGCAATCTAGCAAACCCGATGTTCGTTCCTGCGTAGAAACTTTCGGTCGTTGCATCGGGTCTGACAGCCCCAATATCTAAGAGAGGTTTTGTGACTGCAGAAGACCTGTATCTGGAGGACAATCACATAGAAACGAAGGGACGGTTTCATACGGGATCATGTCGAGAACTTTCGCGTTGATGATTGGTAGCAAGTGTTTATTCTGTGTACATTCGTGGGGAGACGTCCCTCTCCATTCCTATTTTGGCTTTGCACGCAGAGAAATGGTTTCGACGAAGCGGAAAGCCTCAGCTTACGGGCAAAGAAAGGGCACCAAGGCTCGAGACCCGCTTAATCTTCGACTGACGCTTGTCAGCGTGTTTGCAGTTGACGAAGGTACGCCAGAGCCTGAATCAGAAGCTGAGCGAAGCAAACATGTATAACCGGCATCTACAACGGGAGGTAAGCCTGTGCGGCCCTATTGGATTCAAACGTCCCCAGTAGTCTTTTGGTAAGACGGTAATACGTTTTAGTTAATCCGAGCCGACCGCCAGAAGTGTGTGTGTTTCCTTGTTAACCTGAGCGGCTAACAGGGCCAAAGTTGGTAAATCTCTTGAACACAGTTCTGCGCGCCGTCTGACATTGAGGTGGAAAGCCGTCAGAATCTGAGACTCCTGATCCGGCAAATTATGGACCGGCAGACTAACGTTGTGCAGTGACTAGGAAAGGAATTCCTGGTGACAAAACTCCCTTGCCCACTTTTCAGCCGTTGATTTCAATTCTTTTCACGTAAGACTCCTGTTTTTGCTTTTGCTGAATACGGCTCCAAAGCGAGATTAATCAGAAATCTTGCTTGAATTTGTGCGTTCACTCGTAATACCCTTGTGCAGATCTTGTAAAACAGATTTGCGGGTTAGCAGGGTATCTACCGCACCCTAACAAGGTGGTTTCTGGGCATCTCTTATCTGTTCCTCTGACGGGCTTCCTTGCAGATAAGCGCACGCGACGCGGCAGTGAATGAGAGCACGTTGTTTCTTGGGGCGCTGCAAACAGAGCTTAAGGTCAGTCAGCACCCTCCAATGCTCCTTTCTTCTTGACGCCGGAAATGTCATCCAATCTCGTCTTAGTATCCTGTACAGGCCTTTTGCGTTGGTCTTGATGATCGGCGAGGTTCAAATGGTTTGCAGAATTTTGGACAAACCGAGAGGGCTCGTACCAATTTTCCTCGTCATTATCAAGTTCTTGTCTCTTTTTTACCTAGACCACTCACAGGGCAGTCTTGCTTCTCCCTTGATCATTATTACGACTCCTTCTGCCTTGACATCTTCTTTTAATGATAAGAATATGTAATAAAATTAATACTCATAAGAATATTAAACAATAATATAATCATACAATAACATTAACAATAACAATAACAATAAGAAAAAGAAAAAGGTAAAAAACAATGCTGTATCCCGTCATGTTCCACATCCCCATCGTCACCAACGCAAAGCTCAGGCCCCGTGCGACCAACACTTTCTGCTTGCAGACTCTGGTAGAAATAGCCAAGGAGATCGCAGCCGGCGGCCCAACGCCTGTAACCAGGAAAATCAACGGCCGGTACATCCAGTCGCATCTCGCGTCCAGGTTAGAAGGTGGGCTTGTCCCCTACTTTTCCTTTTCCTTGGTTTGCCTTCCAATTCAGTCCAATCTGTGCTTCTCATTTTCATTCCGCAGTCGCAGGATGGATTACGTCTGCGTATCAGGGCCTGGGTTTTTGTCCAGAACACATCATCGTGCAGCGGCGGAGAAGCCTCAGACCATACAGCTAAGGGTGGCCCACCATATTTTAGGCTGTCCCATTGCTGGCGTCCGAAAAGCGGAGCGGAATTCCACGCTCAGGAAAATGCTCATGCCGCTTATCAGAAGGTTTAGTCGTTTGGTCCACATAGGTGACGCTTTCGAGACGGCCTTCTACTCAGCACCAGTCTCAAAAGCTGCTTTGCAGTGCTTCCTCTTGTTCCATACCAGCCAGTTCATACCTTACGCCATCGCATCACACGGCTCAGCCGTTCGATAAAGTGGACGAGCTTCGTCTTGTGTCAAGAGTGTATACAAAATCCAGCGCAGCTGTCCGCGTCAGAATACTTACGGGTGGACATAAGCTCATAACAAAATGACACTTCAGCCGGGCATCGAACACCGTGCCACAACCCTAAACTTTGATTGTGAAACCTCAGAAATACAAGCCCTAAAGTAAGCAGCACGCTTTTCGCAGACTTGCACTCCCAATTAGCGGGGCAGCTGCAGCAAGTGGACGTCGTGCGGTTGCGGGAGGTGCCGGTGACGTGGCTAGGCGTTGCGGAGGTACGTGACGTCATAGCGCTTCACAAACCCTTCGCAGCTCCCTTTACCTTGACCTTCCTATGAGAGCGCGCAAACGCTCTCGCAAGTCCGTCTGTGGCATGGCATTGCTGCCGGGTAAAGTGAGAGTCGTTCGCACTCTTCTGCAAAGCGCTGTGCGATCAAAGTCTCGTGACAAAAGATAGTCAGCTTTCCTGCTTCTGGCGCACGTTATGAAAGTACAGAGAGTCTCTGATTGTGTCCTAGCAGCATGCGTACAGGACGATCCGTATGCGATAGAATATGAAGCTGTTCTTATCTGGCCCGGCACCTTTGGCGCAAGATGACGTGTGGAGATCGAGTCATCATTCTGGCTGCCCCAAGCATCTCCACAGAAAAGCCACGTAATCATTTATCCATGCTTTTGGTGTCTCCTTTGCCGTTAACAAGTCGGTGCTTCGGCACACTGACTGACTCAATTGTGACGCCTCCTGGCAGGATGTGAAGCTGATGGGCTCGTTTGACGGCTGGACCCGGGGCCAGCACCTCTCCCCCGAGACGACCGGGTCGTACACGCTTTTCTCAAGCGTGCTGCAGCTTCGACCGGGCAGGTGCGCGAGCAAGTGCATTTTCTTCCAAGAAACTTCTGAACCGAAGTGCTTCTGTGCGATTTTAGAGACATTTGCTACCGCATGAGGACCCCCGCTACTTTGATGGGCAGATCGGACAGGGACGCAGGTGTCCGTCTGCTTGCGTAGATTTGGTGGTGCCATCGTGGCTACAAACCATGGGAAACAAGTGAGAGGTAATCTGTTACGCGTACCATCTCCTCTCCTTGCCTCCAACTGGTACATATCTTTCCCTTAAAAATCTATCTTTATACATCTTCATGTTGTTCTGCTCTGAGAACACGATTTGGGTTTTTGAATAGGGTTTAAGCGCAGAACCGTAGATCGTGTGATCCGGCACGGCTCTTGTTCGACACTCTTTCATTATTTTGGCCTCCGCTAGTGTTACCTAGCCATCAATGGCCCCGGAATTGACGTCAGCTCATCGCTCTTGCTTCCAGGTACGAAGTCAAGTTCGTTGTGGACGGAAAATGGCAGCTGGCACCTTCTTGGCCAGTCGTCGGGGAGGGGCTGAGCGCCAATAACCTCTTAGTGGTCGATTGATTTGTTGGTTGGCGATTGGCTGATAAGCTATCGTGAATGGAATGTGCTCAAAAGCGTCGAGCTCGCCCGTCCACAGTTAAGTGACGCGTTTACGCGCAATGCAGTTCTGTACAACCACACAGTGGTGAGGAGTGAAGACTCCAATTATTAACAATCTCAAAGAACCGGGACTGTTTAAGTAACTTGAAAAGACATTATATGGGACTGGTAAGAGGAAGAAGTAGCAATTAGCAGGGTTGCAGCGCCTTATGGTTTAAAAATTGCTACTCAGTTCATGGGGAAAACGAACCATGGACTGCTGGATTATCCAATGATCCACCAATTCTCGCAAAGCAGCAAGGGGTATGCTGACCAACACACTACAGAATGTTGTCCCACTGGTTGTGACCTTGCTGCATTGGACCATTAGTGACTGCCACTACTAGTGGTCGATATCTGAGTCCTGCTGGTGTGCAGAAGAGCACCGTTATTGCGAGCTGATAGTAAACGACACCGGGGAGCATTCCCTTCATATCATGAAAGCGACCCGCTTAAACAACACTGCTTACATATATCATGTGGTCGAGAATGAAGTTTAGGACCCTCAACTTAACCGTGAACGGCGAATCGCATTGCATTGCCGGGAGGTGGCGGAGGTCATCTTTATTGCATTCATCTCAGTATATGCTGTTGTCACGTTATAGTACATGTCATCGATGCAAAATAATTCAGCAAGTCGTGCTTCCTGATAACGTGTGTATACCTTATGTCATGCTGGTATGTTGAGTCACTCGCGCTGGCTTCGGGTTGGATTATACCCTTTGCTCGATCGTTCAAGAGCAGCCAAAGTGTTTGCCGTACGTACTTTATATCTCACTCTTCTTAATATGCCAAGCGTGTTAAAGCTGTGACCAAATGCAGCGGTTATATGGATCGACCAGACGTGTATGGATCGACCAGCACAGTATGGCCAAGGTTGAGGCCGCCGGCCGCTCTCCAAGGGTTTCAGTAGTAGTTCATCTTTACTGCCGGCATCAGTGCAACCGAGATCGACACGACCGACGCGCTCGCGGCCCGGCGCGGCGTCCGAGCGCGGCCGCTAAGCCAGGTCTGAGCCCGGCCGAATCGGTACATGGCCGGACACGTGACAACCGTCGATGTTTCAACAAAGCTTTTTAGCGAATCAGGAAACGGTTGCCTCATGAGGACAGTGAGGACTGTCAGATGGCTCACCAATTCATGCAGGCCCGCATCTGACTCAGGAACAGACACGACTTCGGGGGCTTGTTCTAACTTCTAGCTGCAGGAGTCCCCCGGCAAAAATAGCGTTAGCTGCACCTCAGTTGAAGAGTAGGACTGGAGTCGGCGTTCAGGGTCACTTGCAAAGCAAACCTCAGAGATGAATTCAAAAAGGTTGACTCGAGGAAAGCGTTTAAGTAGAAGCTATATACTATGGCATGATTCATAGACTTGATTAGAAGCTGTGTACTCTTTCAATGCATAATGCATGCGTGTGCCCCTCAGGCTCTCGAGCAGAGTGAGAACTTAGTCAGTCTAAAGATCTGCTTGAGATAGCTTGAGCTGCCAAGCATTACTATCTTACTATCATTACCCTTGATGAGTTTGGCACCAGGATGATCGGCTCCACTGAACTATACACTTAAAGGCATTGAGAGCCGGTTTGCCCACGTTGCTTCCGCATTGAATCCAAGTAAGGGAGGACTCACGAAGGAGTCCGCTAAGTCGCTCCTTACTCTCCTTATATAAGCATTTCAGTGGAAATAAGCTCAGTGTTTTGAAGACCAGCCAGCAAAAGACCAGCTTGAACCCAGCTTGAACCCAGCTTGAACCCCGCCTGAAGGACCTTAAACAAGAATGTAATAGGGGCTGGCCAGCCAAAAGCCACAGCATTGCTTAGCACCACTGCTTTTCGAGGTGCCAATACAAGCTCTGATTACTCGTACGTAAGACTGAGAGGCTCCTAGTAGGTTTCTTCGGTCTTCAATTCTACTTCAATTCTCGCGCGCAAACCAGGCAGCTGACAAGCACCAAAGATTAAAGGCAGCAGGCGGTCCAATGGGCTTCTAAGAGCTCATGAGCCTCCTCAGAGACTGGCAAGGCTGCAAAGCTTTGAGATATTTGTGGGCAACTGATCAGCATGAGCTAGTTTCAAAGATGGCCTACAGCTGACCGTTTGGGATGAGCTTTGGGCTGAGCTTTGGGCTGAAGTGAACGGCTGACACCGTCATGCCAGGTGTCATGACATCTGCGTAGGTCGGAAGACTTTTCAAGCAACCGATAACCGATACCCCAAAATGGGGCTTGATGATTCAGCTCTACAAGAACAGCTTCCGCCAAGGAAGCAACATAACTGACGGTAGACTCGGAATTAAGTCATGGGCCTTTTCAGGCGCTTCCTAAGGGCCCTGGGCTTGGGCCCAGAGAAGGTCGGTGTGCTCATTGTCGGCCTGGATAACAGTGGGAAGAGCACCCTCCTAAACCGGCTGAGGCCCAAAAAGGCTCGGGTAAGTTTCTTTATTGGAGCATAGTTCTGAAGCTTTGTGTCGAAGTGTGTTGCAAGCAGAGCAGAGTGCCCGTGAAGGAAGATGAAAACCACTAGAAGCTGGGCGCGCTCACCAGCCCAGTCGAAGCTGGTGTTGTGAGAGTTTGACGTGTTCTGAGCGCCACGCAAGGTGCACGAGATGTTTAGTAGTTGAAATTCAGTGATGCAGAAGGTGCATTCAATTGGAAAGCCAGTTGGTCCTCTCTAATCCTAGTTCCGTGCACCGGGGCTGCTCAAGACATTCTTTTGTCTCCGATGCCAACTGCTGAAAGAAATTCTCCTGATTGATGTGGGTTCTCACTCACTAGTCCAAAAACTTCGTTCGGATCTGACGCATGGTAAATATCGACAGGAACATCTTTGAACATTTTCACTACTAATACAAGAAATGCAGGGCTTCAAGCAAGCGCTATCTGGAGCTTGCCAGTGTCTGCTCATGAATCGGTCTGCAAGCTTTTCGTCTTAAATTTTTCTGGGCAGTGGCCGCACGCAACATTGTTCCAAGCCGCCAACGTTTGATTGTGCTTCAACTTATCGGTGGCCCACGCGTGTCAGGTATCCAATCAAATTCATTTTTATGATGTAAGGGAGACGCTTATAGGTTTAGCAAACCGTTTTTACCATTCTGAAATGTTGTCGAGTCGAGGCAGACATTTCCCCAGCAAGAGCAACAAACCTGCTGTGCTTTTGCAGACAGCGGACGTGGTGCCAACCATCGGCTTCCAGGTCGAGTCCTTCCTCAAGCATGGTATCCAGTTCACCGCCTTCGACATGTCCGGAGCTGGAAGGTATCGGAGCCTTTGGGAAGCGTACTTCAAAGATGCGCAGGTGATGTACTTTGTCTGACCTCTACTTTATTCGTAGCTTGTCTGACCTCGCGTTCGTTGTGCGCGAGCTTGATCATGATCCTGCTTCGGTCGCGTCCTTTCAGTCATACGGAGCAACGCCCACTCAATTCTCCCAGCGCCTGCTTGAGCTTAATCTCCAGACAAGCTTCCGTAGCACGCAACGGGGCTGGGCTTTGGGAATTTCAGTTGACACGATACCTGCTTTCTTCTGCTTGCTGTCTGGAAACCAGATTTACGTCGGCTTGTGTAAGCAAACTCGGACACACGGTCATCCTCCTTAATAATCTTATCCATCCAGAGGACATCTGTTTTGGAAGAGGCAGTGTCCTTTTCTCTAAAGCATCGGCGTTGGCTACGACAGCCAACAAACCTTGATATCGGATCCCCTCTTCTCATTTGGACACCTGTCTCCAACCCTTGCCGTACACCCTCATGAAGAAAGTTTATCCTCTGTTTCTGCTCAAACCTGTTCTCAAATCCTGCCGTTAACCCGCTTTCTTCGCAGGCGGTGATCTTCGTCATCGACGCTACAGACCTGGTCCGCATGTGCGTAGCGAAAGACGAACTAGAGTTGATGCTTCGACACCCGGACCTGCGGAAAGTGCCGTTCCTCTTCTACGCGAACAAGAGCGACGTGCCCAAGTGCTGGACGGCGCTGCAGTGCGCGCAGGCCCTACAACTGGACGAGAACAAAGTATGTGGAGGATGCAGGTTTTGCATCTTGTTCGAGGAAAATGATTTCTGGGATTTTATAAATTTGGGACCATGGAGGCTGACTGATCTTTGACGCCAGGAGAACTGCTGTCATTCAGTTATGGATTCGTTTTGGAGTGCTGTCCAGGAAGGGTCTAGAAGAAAGTTGCACGAGCGTGTCAAGAAGGGAGGCTCTGAAGGGTTTCCGCGAGAGGCACCGGCAGGTTCTGTGCATGTGTGAAGCCCACTGAAAACGTCTAGCACAAATGAAAAGTAATGAGGGTGTCTCGCTGCAAGGAAAAGCACAAACTCTTTTGAAGAGAACAGTTCTCGGCAGCTCTTGCCGCTCGAGTATGGCTACGGAGCTTGTTCTTTAATACTCCAGCTGGTCCAAAAGCGAACGACATGAATGCAGATTGATGGACTATGGTGGGCAGCGGACTTCCAGATACGGCAGCTTGGTCAATAACCAGAGATGCGAATGAGTTTGAGCTATGCTTTTAGAAGCTTGGCTGACATTCATGAGTTATCAGGGATTAAGATGGTCACTCAAAGCGAGAGGACGTCATCGAGGGGCGTCACGGGTTATTCGTGTCAAAGGCTTGAAAGAAAGCTTTGTGAAAACTTCGTGAAAACTTTTCAGTGTGATTGTTGGTTTCGCAAGTCCAAGTGTGGCAGCTTCTCCCTCAGCAGGGCTCGAGACAAACGCAAGCTCAGAGATGACCAGTTTGACAAGAATGAGCATGAGGCTCGCATTATCTCACACACCGACAACATGTCCTTTGCAGGACAAGCCTTGGAACATCCTCGCCAGCAATGCGCTCACGGGCGAGGGGGTTGAAGAGGGCATAGACTGGCTCGCGGAAATGATCAAGTCGAAGCCCACGAATTGAGACCGTCGTTGAAGCGTCGGCTGTAATTGCTGGTCAATGTGCTTAACGTTTCGAACAAGATTTGGAAGTGTCTCAAGCAGTAAGAGAACAGGCCGTGGCTACACAGGCGCCTTGACGCCGCTGCCTCCGGACTTTCAAACAGCCTTAGAAAGCCAGTTGCGGGATTTAAAAGCGAAGACGGTTCGATTTTCATTAGGAGTAATGTACAGTGTCGTCTCAGCCCTTGTTGGTTCGGTCAAACAAAACCCTGAATCTTAGTACAAGACATGTTGCCAATGTTCAAACAGCCAGTCGAAACAAGTTTCAGAGTTCATGTCTGAGCTGTTTGCACTTCCCATTCTGTCGAGGTCGTGCAGGTAACAACCGCTGGAACTCCAAACGAACTTGATTCTGGGCGTCAAGCAGGACTGGCCACACCACAGCGCCGACCTTGCACCGGCCTCGCATTGCAGCTTTGTGCGTGAAACTTGTCACAAAGTCGCCGACAACAAAATGATGTGCACGATCTCGGCGCTGCCTTGCCTTGCACGATCCGTGACGTCTTGACCGCCGATCGGAAGACACCCTGAATTTCAATTCATCCGCATGAGTCGACGGCTTGGATGTCCAGATCATCCGGCACTCGTGACGTCACTGATCGTGCAGGGTGTCGCACCGAAATACCGTGGACACGGGTGCTCCGCTCGGCGTGACAAGTTTCACGCAGACCGCTGTAATAATCCTGTTGCATGCGCTCGGACCCCTGCCGGCGTTGGTACGTTGTGCCACTAATGTACTAATCGCAAGTCGTGTGACTGCAGAATTGCAGGATCAAGACACGACACAACGACGGCCGCCGTCCTTGCCACCGCCCATAATCTCGTCGCTTTGAAGCAACAGAGAGAATAACTTGAGCCCGTGTCCCCCCGAAGAGAGAAAACTGTGGACAAAAAAGTTAGCGGAATCAACGACCTGAAACCCCTTGGCCACGTAAAGCCCCTATTATTCATGCCAGGCCACGGTCGCAGCTTAGTCGCGATTGAACTCGGTTATGTCTACTCTCCATATTGAACACGGCTATCAGCCCAGCAGATCCTTGTCGTCTGTGCGGATTTTAGCCTGGGGGTGGTAAGGAAGGCCCTGGCCTATGAGCGCTACCGCAATGAGCGTGCAATGATGCCCATCTGATGATCTCCAACGCGGCGGCCTGTCGCCGCGCACCAGTGAGCTCCGCTCAGTCATTCAAGTTGTCACTCGGAGTGACAGCGCGCCGCGCGGCCGGCCCCCGGAGGCGTCGCGTGGACGGTGCAATTAGTGACGTGACCCGGGGCCCCAGACCCATGTTTCGAGATGGATCGGACGGGTCATCTTCACAAAAGTCTCATCGGACGGCTCATATATGCTAATGTGCACGACCAACCATACCTTCAAGTTCAAGTTGGGTTACGGGTGGCGGGAAGAAGTTTGAAAGCGCAACCTTGCACACACTGGCGCTCCAAGTTCCAAGTTCAAATTCAAACCTGAGCTAGGAGAAGGATGTCCGATGAAGCTGCTTCAACTGGCGCCCTTCAAGTCTTTCATCTGAGCCTGGAGAGAGTGATTCTGAGCAGAGAAAGGTTTGTGACTTCTAGGCAATAGAAGCCTACCGTAAGTAGCTTGTGGGTATGCATCAGCAGCAAGCAAGCCGGACAGGTCTAACTTGTGCCAAATACGACAACGTGAGGTTAGACGATGCCATCAGCAAGCCTAGACGCAAAATCGTAGAAAACACAGGAAGGTAGAGTTCTGACATCAGAGGTTGAGAGCTCTTTGACTGGCTCTGCGCTTTTTGGGTAGGAAGATACACTTGCTATAATTTTTAAGTTCTGTTCAACCTGCCAACTCCGATGTGTAGACTGAACTCTTGATGACCCGGGTGGTGCACCGATGTCTGTTACTAGGTTAACAACAGGCTGGCATGGGGGCATCTGCAATTGGAGCGGACTACTTTGATCTAGAAGCTATCCTGGCAGAGGAAGAGGTATGGTGCTTTTATTCACCAGAGTGATCACCGCACCAAGATCTGAAACCCTAATGTGGTTTCTTATCCCGTCCACCTAGCTGACACTCAGAGGCTTCGAACTTGGTCAGCAGGTCAGATCAGAAGGATGTTGAATATCTCAAGCATGCGTACGCATGATACATTGCAAAATCGGTGGGAACAAAAGTCTGCGAATTGACGCGAGGCTCAATGTCATGCAGAGAGTGCCGGTGCTATTCCTGACAAGTGTCACAGGCGTCGGGAGAGCGCTTGACCCAAGCTGTGACGATGACGACGTGAGTAGCTCCACTTTCCCCAGTCTGTATAGCACTGGTGTTTCTTACATCTGAATCTATGTTGATGTCAATGTGCTATCTATACAAGTTGTTTCCTCTGCTGGCAGAACCAAGCACTACAGTCCCAGCTCTCTGCGTGTGCACCCTCACAAAAGCACAGAGCAGCGGCAAAGCACAGTGGTTTACCTTCTCCTAACCTGCTCACAATGAACCTGAAGCCTGAAAACCTGTTATGGATACACTTTTCTTGGGGTTTAGAAGGTGCAGTGCGTAAAAGGGGGAAGTCAATCAGCTGTAGGTGGTTCTTGTGAACGCTGCTGCAACAAGTCTGCGGACTTGTAATCCAACTTTTTGATTGAGGTTTGTGCGGGCTCTTCGGGGTGAGCTTTGAGACATAAACCCTTGTCAAAATGCACCGGCAACAAATCCCCGCTTCAGAAGATTAGACATATTCGAAAGCGGATACACCACCGCAGGCATGTATAGGGTCTATAATTTTGAGGACCAAGCTTCAAAAATTTTCTTCCGTGCAGCTGGCGGAAGGGGTGAAAGTTGATCTCCCCCAGTGGCTGACTAAGGGGCAACTCAGCGAGAAGCGCTTTGTTGAGGTCCGCACGCCAAAATGCTTCAATGAGAGGTGAGCTTTTGGAAAAGGGCTGTACTTCTTGAGGCCCTTTCAGACTTGGCACTGCTTCATGTGACGGTCTACACAGCAATCTGGTTAGAGAAGCAGACCGTAGCCAGAGGCTGTGTCAGGCTCAGGGATCTGGTCATTGCCCGCTCAATTCCGCTTAAATGGGAGAAAAATACTTTCCTCAACGTTTGAGTTGCGGATCCAGACAATCGAAAAGCTTCCCTGCTACTTGTTGCCATGCTCCGCTCTGCCTTAAACTGAGCGTCTAGAAGCAGGTTGGAGCAGTCTATTCTGGCTGTCAACCCCCCAAAGGCCCCGTTGCATCTTCTTTGATGCGCGTAGACCGAGTGAGATTGCCATCATGCAACTTGTATTATGTCTTGGATATGTCTCCCGGCACCCTCTTGATAAGCTGCTGGTCGAGGAGGCAAGCTTCGTTTGGCACTAGAATGCAAGGGACATCCGGCTAAAAGTTACTGATTTTTGCCTCCCCCACTCCCCTTTTCTTCAGAACGGAAGATTAGCAGCCTCCCCTCAAGGAAGATTCTACAAGGAGCCATACGAATCCAGCGGTTGCTCACAAGCGATCCGGTATCATCCCGCCCAGTCCCCGTAAACATACAAATTTCCTGACTCGTGCTCACCTTGTGCTTGCCCAACATTTGCATTTCCTTTGCAGGGTCAAGAAAGACATCCAGGCGGACCCGGGGGTGGTCAATTTGAGAGAGCGCAGCGCCTTCTTCTACGCCTTTGGAAGGAGCCTTTGCAGAATCCTGTGAGTGTTTATTCCCCAACCCCCTGGCTCGCCTTTCTCCCCAACAATCTAGCAAAACGGTTGCCTTGCTTACGTCCTAAAGGAAGGCCTTGCCCCGTGCGTCTCTCACGCAGCAAACGTTGTGCGATGACACTAATACGCTATTTTTCTCCCTGTCAACGCTTTGCTGCGTTGACTGCTTTTTCAACCCTTTCGGTGGTTCAGTATCTCATGACATAGGACCTACGGGCCACTACTTGAGAAACTCCACCCGACCTCCAGCACGCTTGCGACTCGATCATGGAGACCCTTCGAGGTTGAATCGATTGTTGGCGTTCGATGTTGACCTTTAGTCTCCATTGCTAATAAGAGTATTTTTATCTTTGCCGCAGAGACAACAACGCTGAGCTGGCAGACTTTCTCCTGATCACATTCCGGGGGCGCTACAAGGACTTGCTCCTGCAGAGTCACTTCGCGCCCGATGAAGACGTTCAAGCCCTCAAGAGGATCATGACGCGAGAGGAGATTCGGAGTGAGACTTCGACCCTTGCCTCAGCCCGACTTGAGATTAAGATGTTGCGAGTTCGGAGGGTTTGGGGCGTTGAACGGCTGGAGTTACGAAGGGCTTCGAAAATGCTGAATTGTAGGAAGCACAACTCGACAAGAGAAGCGTCCAGGAACATCACTTACGCTTGTTGAGAGCCTTGAGACGGTCTTGGACATGGACGGGGTTCACGCTTGCAATCTTACTCTGGCGTCGAGATTCTCGGGGTTGATGGGAGTCTCGGCGAGGCTGACTATCAGAAAGAAAGTGAAGGTAGACTGATGCTCATTCTTGGCGTTGGATGTATTGGGACGTTTGGCAGTGAATTTGCTCAGATTGCAATTCAGTCACAGTGCTTCTTCTGCTCAAGTCAAGCATAGACTCCTTTCTGCAAGGGAAATTGGCGGCAAGTCCGGCTTGAGGACCGACACGAAATGAATGCCTTTGGTTTAACGAACCAGTCTCCTTGTGCCACGCTGGCTGAAGACCACGCGGCCACTCTTGAGTAGCCGCCGTAAGAGGTTCTAGACTTTGCGGATAGACCACACTCCAGCTTGCTCCAGCTAGGAGTGTCGTTCCGTTTCTGCGTGAGAGCCACTTTCCAGGAGCACGTAACTAATTTTGCCCTCAATTTTGCAGTCTTCGAGGCCGGCAGGCAGTCGATGCAGAGCTTCACGCAATGGCGGCAACGTAAAGACTCCATCTATAACATGGCTCCCATACTGGGCAAGAAAAGGAAACGTTAGGTGCCGAGTTGAAGCGCAACGCAGGTCGAGCATGTTGACTAGAAAAAAGGACAGGAGTTGTTCAAGTGTCAAGATTCAATTGGTAATCAAGAGCATTGGGCGAGCGCATTGACCGTAGGACAATCTTCTCATCTCAGGTCGTCATTGTAATATAGAGCGAAAGATTCTCAAAGGATCGGGGGAAAAACAAAGCATTGCTTAGCCTTTTGACATTCCTGAAGATGCTGAAGCCTGAGTGAAACATACCTCCTTGCTTCATGCTAGGCTCCCCCTTGTAACTTGCCTTCGAGTACATGTCTTTCGCTGAATCCTTTCAGATAGGGCCGGCAAACCTAGAATTCCATCGCATGCCTCTGCACACTGATTTGGATTTCGTCATCATGATGGCATGTCAATTGCAAATCCAGCTTAACCGCCAATATGCATGTTCTGCATCGAGGACTATAGTAGCAGGACTGCAGCGCACTCGAAGACGGTACGTCAATGAAAGCATGGCCTCAACATTCGCAGAAACTTGCACTGGCTATAGGGAACTTCAGGTGGTTTGTTCTGGTCCCGCCGTGCCATCATTTGCTGAGCGGGACGCGGATCTAGCTAGCTGGCAGCCGCAATCGATTTTGGAGTCTGCGCCATGAGCATCAAAATTCGATGTATGCCGAGTCCGACCAGGGACACGGATCTTAGAATCCGTGTGCACCGAATCTGGACCGTCTGAACTCAGCTGGCGACGGTGCATTCTTACACGTACATGCCATGGCAGTGACGGCACTTTACTGGCAATGCAACCCTTCCATAAGAGACTCATGTCCAAAGCTAGGAGCGCAGACTCCATGATGCATGGGCAGCCGCGATCATTAGTTAGGGAGGAGTTAGGGTTACACTAGGATTCTAAGCATTTTCAGCTGACCGCCACATGCGACGCCCCGGCCGGTCCAATTTCATATAAAGCGCGGCAGATCAAAACCGAATACATTCCTTAGAACCAACGTTGAAGTGAAGGCAAGCCGCACGCATGCACGCCGAACTTCAAAAGTCGTCCATCAGCTTGTGCACTTTGGACTTGGTCACCGACGTGTTGAAACCCGTGGTGCCCTTGCTGGGCCCGCCCGCGAACTGCGTGCTCGTGAACTCGCCCTTCACGCCGGACCACTTGAGCGGCATCTCGTGCTGCGTCGGCCCCTTCTTGCCGTACGCGTTGCTGCTGGTGGTGAACACCGGGTGCTCCTGCTTTGCCTTCCACTGGAACATACCTAGAAACAAAAGCTGATAATGGTGAGGCAATAGTTTCGAGCGCGGGGGATCCCCCTGGCGCTCTTGTCGGTTTGTATGCCCAAGGGCAGAACACCGGGTACTCCTGCTTGGCCTTCCACTGGAGCGTACCCGCACGACGATGGTAGATTGAAAACAGTAAGATGATAGGGAGATTCTGCGATTTGCGATCTCAAGCGCGGGGAATCCTCCTGGCGTCTCGGTTTGGGTGCTTGTACGCACAAGCCGTCGCGATGAAAATTCGTGGGGCAAGAAGCTACTCTAAGCCTTCGCAACGTAACCGAAGCTTTGAACCCCGTCGCTGAAAAGACATTGATCAGGCTGAACAACGGACCGCAAGAGGGTTTGACGGAAGGCGTCAACGGCGGGTCCAGTATCGCCGGACGCCAGTCAATGGCAACTTTCTTTAAGAGGTCCTCTGAACGGACTCCGCATTTACACAGAGTCATGCATACCAAGCACCAGAAGTAAAATGCAGGAAAGTTCAATAATAAAAGCAGAGGGAACATCTCACGCACTTGCGTCCTCGAATCGGGGTGGCAGCTTCGGCTCGTTCCGCTCCCTCTCGATCCGTTCCGCCTGGGCGCCCGCATACCGTTCCCGGAACGTGCTAATGATGTCGTGCAGCGGAAGGGGGCCGATATCGCCCATCTGCAGCATCATAAGGTCCGTCCTTTTCCGCCTGTTTTCATTTCGCCTTTCAATCACAACGTTGCAATCGGTCGTTATTTTCTTTTGTTTGCTCTCGCGAGGGAGAGGATTTGCTGAAAGGTACATTAGCCTTCGTCAAACTTTCGCATGGATGACGAAACAAACACGACTCCTCAAAAAGGAGCATTTCTCCCACTGATTGAGCAGGTAAAACGGCCTTTTAATCACTTCACGCACCCGCAGCATGTCAGCAGCTGTCACACCGATCCTGCTCCCCGACTGAGATCCGAGACTGGCGGTCCGTTCGGTGGAGCTCAGGCTGCGGCCGGTGCTTGATGACGTCGGCCCGGCATCATGTGAAGTCAGCGGCGAGCCGGCCGTCGCGTCCAGCTTGAGCTGGACGTTGCTCTCTGTGTGCTTGATGTTTCGGACGCCCTCCTTTTGCAAGCGCAGCTCGCGAGCATACATCTGACGGAAGAGAAACGTCAGATCAGAGATCGGAAGATCTAGATTAAGATTATATAACATCAAAGGTGTTATAACGTCGGATCAAATTGAATGTGGCACCGAAGAAGGTTGGATTCACAGGGGACTGTGTAAGGAGACGTATTCACCACGTCGGACTCTGCGTCGACGATTTATATTTTAACCTGGGCGAGAGAATCAAAAGATTGCAACCGAAGGCTCAATCTTTCTCCTGCTGTGAGCCGAAAAAGGTTTTTGTTCTTTGAGAACTCTGTGAAAGAACCTGAGGACTAAGACCAATGAGTCGGGAAAAGATGCATCCATAGGACGTCCAACAGAAAGGTGCGAAACTCGTACGATGTACACGAAACCAGAGGTCAGATGCTAAGGTTATCTTCTTAAACAGCCGCATACGCTCTTCCTTCCGTATTTATCCCTTCTGAAAGTTTGCAGCACGGTCAAGCGGTGGCTTACGAAAATGTGTCCACCAGACCGCATTTGCAGCACGTATACTAGTCGTACGAACACCTGTCAAACTTGTAGAACGGAATGATAATTGCAAGGAAAGAAGTTATTGTGTTCTGCTGGCGCTGACTCCAAAATGAACCAAAAGCGAGCCTCGACTCACTCTGAAAAACTGATCCGCGTACTCTGCTTGCTCCGGCGTGGATACATTAAAGAGACCGATTGTCTCCAAAGCAAAGATGGGCTCCTGCAACAATCATGGAACGGAGGTTTCAGGACTTCTAACGTTTGGGTATTCTAAAACTGCAAATTGATTGCTACGAGCGTCAAGGGACGTCTTTTGATGTTCTTGTGCGGGCGACCAGCGAAGCTTTCTATTTCTTTTTGCGGCCCATTTAGCAGATGCTTGTCGGGGCGATGAGACGGATGTCCTAGGTATCCGTTGAGTCTCCGAGCGAATCTCGGCGTAGCTTTGATGAGCAATCCGTCAAGCACTGTCTAGTTTTACTGGTGATGACGAAAGCTCTGCATCGTTCTTCTGTGAAATTCAAGCGCTCGGATTATGTTTGAAGGTGACACGAAAGTACGACGAGAGAATACGGTAGAGAGACACCGCCTGCGATTGGCAAGGCTAACATCGAAAGCATCGCAGGTTCGTACTGGGTCTGTAATGCGGTTTACCTGGGTGCTGAGAAAATGCAAAAACTCCCCCAGGTCCGAGGTTTCGCTGCGAGCGCGTTGCGACTGGCACTCCCGCAAATGGCATAGCGATGTATCCCGCAGGAAGATCAACGGCGTGACGGTCAGCTCCGAGCCGCTTTCACCGGTGAGGTCGATTTGAGCGACCTGGAGATGAAAACAGATGTCAGCCGTGGTTGTGGAAGCAAAGTATGCCTTCCGCGTGTATTTTGGAAGCGAAGTTGGATAAGTTTGAGCTGCGAAAGCACAGTCAAGCAGGACGCGCGTCATGCATGCGGTGACGTCATTAGGCTGTGGACGACGAGGTTGAGCTTCTTGATCAAAGGAACCGAAAGTCTATAAAGTGAGCATTATGAAGTGCTGGACGAGCGGGCTCCACACAGTGAAGACATAACATGTGAAGAACATTTGCTCGAGAAGGACCTGGAGATTTGGTGCAAGAGGGTTCAAACGCAGAGTCGGCGAGTAACTAGGATGGGCGGACGTACCCTAGGATTCGGATTTTGGGCGCCCTGCCCGTCGGAGTCCAGTATCAGCCGCGGCCAGCCAGGTGGCAAAGCCAGCTTATCATTGCAATGCTGCAAAGGCGGGCCCAAATCAGTGATTTTACTCGTTCTGCTGCCGTGTGCTGAGATAGACGAGAATTTGTTTCATTTTTGACTTTTGGCCTTCCTGCGAGCATAGCCTGGGGCGAACCATCTACGTACACGTACAGCTGCCAATATACGTTCTTGGTAGATTCTTCCATACGGACAGAAAGTCCGTCGAATGAAGCTAGGGTCTGCTCCAAAGTAGCAAGTTTGCTCCGAGACCTTTCAAAGGCCTTCGAATATGCCACGCGCGGTCTTCTTCGCTGGAATGAGGAAACGATTTTTGGCACGTTGAAACGCCGAGCAAGTCAACAACGGAGAGCTCGGACCCCTGCTTGGGTTTAGCAACTCCTCTTATTGAGCTTATACCAACTTCGCTTCGAGAAAACAACGCGATTTTTGAGGAGGTACTTCCAAGTTAAGCACTTTTTCTCGAAGCTGCGGACTTACCACAAAGGTGACAGTGTCCGTCCCCCTAATCAGAGAGTGCTCCACGATCCGGTTGAAGTTGAACTGCGGCGAGAATACCGCATCCCCCGAGACTATCAGCAGGTTTTCAGCGACCCCACGGGAGTCGATCCAGGCTTGCAGGTCGCTGGTATCGCTGCCACTCGTACTGGCCCCGTTGCTGCAGATGTTATCCACGGGGAAGCCTCCAGCGGGCTTACTCGGATCCGAAGCCCAGTGACGAAGCTCCTCTGCAAGTGACGTGTGACAAATGATGTCGGCTGATAGCACTTCGTGATTGGGTGCAGTGAAGATCTACAGAATTGCCTCTGATAGATTGCCTATGACAGATTTTGCTAAGATTGAACGTGCTTCAGAATTTGACTTCCCTAGGATTGTCCTTAAAGCTGAAGGCAAGGGTGACAAATTGACTTACTGAGAAGGAAAGCATGAATCGTTGTCAAAAGCGGAAGGATATGAAAGGAAAACCGTGGACATTGCTGCAGCGTTGGAAACTACAGCTAATCGACTCGAAGAAAGCTTTCAAGAAAGAAGTCAAGTCTTTTCGTAATTCTGCAGAGTGCTGGATCTCATGTCCGAGGTCTTTGCCGCAGCTTTAAAACCGAGTCCATCTCTAATTGACATGGAGATGGTCTAGACGGCATCTGACTTCAGCTTCATTGGTCGTACTAAAGTCCGCTTCTCCGACTCGAAAAGTACGTAGGTGATGGCTCTTTATGCAGGTGCATAAAACAGCTCTAAGTAGTATCAATAGGAAGCAAGGAGCCCACCTTCGTTGCTGTTATTGCAGAGCACGAAAACATTCTGCTCAATCGGCGCAAGGCGGGGGCACTGCTTGATGAGCGCCAGCCAGTAGGACAGCAGGGGCAGGCCGTTGAGCTGCAGAAGCGAAGTAGCTAAGTAAACAAACAAACAACAAAACAAAAAAAAGCAAATTAATGTTGCGTTTCATCGTCTTCTATTGACTCGTAGATCTAGCTGCTTGCATGAAGAGTAATTGCAGATGGTTTGAAAGGCTGCTGAAGCCCAATCAGTTTGTATGAGTGATCGGACAAGACACCAAATCAAGTGCCCAGTCTTGTGGATCTACCCATGGAAATAGTGGTGGCAAAGTCTGGTGCATGCCTGAAATTTCAGGATGTCGAGATTGCTGTGATTAATGATTCTGTGATAACTCTGTCCTTCATTGATTGAAAATTGCCTGCCAGCTACAGTAGCAGCTCATCTTGACGACTTTGCTTGATGCACACGGCTTTCATGGGATAAGATGATGCATACCTCAAGAAGTGACCTTGTACTGCAGCCTCGGACCTTCTTCGTCTGCTCAGTGACCGACTCATCTGCATGGAATGGTCCAGTCGCAAGTATCGCAACCTTCACTCCTGCCTGCCTGCCGCCGGAGCTCTTGAAGCTGCTGTTCCTGGACGAATACATTTTTCAACCGGAACTGCCAATGTGGCCCAAGTGGGCAGATGTGAAAATCAGCTAAGGAGCTTACATGTGACGTTTGAGCTCTCCTGTCAAGTACTATGTTCGGATAGAATCTTCTTAGCTCGACAGGCCCCGGCGGGGTGCCATGCATTAACGCTGAAGCACTGGATTTGGCCTGGGAGTCTACAACTGAGCTCAAGCGAGCTCAAAGGCACTCACACGATATTCGCCCCTTTCTCCTGTCTTTGGATTTTCACTATCTTTTTCTCAGACCTGGCGCTGATCTGAGTCTGCGCTGCTCCCTTCAGCTTGAATCTGCTGCTCTGAGACTGCAGCGACCTCAGCCTGTTGACCATCCATGAGAAAACCATCATTGCATTGCATCTCATTCAGGCTGCAGCTCAATTGCTGTGCTTAGACTTGAAACCTGCCTCGCTCGCAACTGAATCCAGGCTGACAACGCGCGCGCACATTTGTTCTCCGAACTCCTGCTGCAAGTAAATCTACCGTACAGGCACATACAGAGCCGTGGCTGAGATTACATCGGCGGTAATCGCTGACCGGAACGTTCTTACGTACAGACCAACGACCACTTCAGAGATTCGAAAGGAGGCGCAGTGATCTGGGACAACTGAACACTGATTCTGAACAGTCGACAGCAGCCTGCAGGGAACCAAGGAAGCAAGGACAACTTTTACAAGTCGAAGGAAGGCAAGAAAGCGAGCTGAAGTTGCGGTTCAGATCTGTGTTCCTGCCTCGCTTTGCGCCTGTTCCGAAGACCAGCAGAGGGGAGCCAAGCATGGCGATGGCTGCTGCAAAGTCCGGTCTTTTTCAGCACAGTGGCACCTTTGCAAGTGCAGCAGGCAGGAACATTGCAGAGCAGAGAAGGTTCGTGAGACCAACTAAAGCTGGGTATGCAGGTGCCGTAGATCAGTCGGTCCCTAGGAAATTCTCAGCTGGGAGCTTTGCTGGTTTCAAGTTTGGGGTAACCAGGAGCAGAAGCAACGCACAACCAGGCGAGTTCAGTGGTGCATCCTTTTTGGCTGGCTTGCTTGATTGACTTACAGTGCTTCCCTATTCTCGCAGACACAATGTAAGGATCTGCCATGACAGATTGCAGAGCCTGATGCCAGCATTCTTCTGTTCTGAATGATGATTACAAAGATGGAGAGCAGAATCAGACATTTAGACCAATCACCCAGACCATTGCTGCAGGGCCACCGTGACCTGTAGATGCATGTCTGGCACGGGACACAAAGAGAAGTCAGCCTGCATATGAATCTTCTTCCTCAACCATCCCCAATCTTGAACTCTTATTTCTTGCATTAGAAGGAGGAGGTCTGAGCACCGATGGTGCAAGCTGCTCACGATGCTAAAGTGTTGATCCTGAGGAGGAGCTCCTATTTGCCTGCTGTATGATGCCAAAGTTTACAGAAGCTTACAGGCTTCTTTCCTGCAGCTAAGACGGGAGTCCGATCAGCATTGATGCCCTGGACTTGGGATCAGCAGCGTGCCGTTGAGGAAGAACCCTCCTACATAGTGATGTGGCCCACAGCTTTTAGCGAGGTCAGGCCAGCATCAGACCTTTCGATTCTACATGACTCTTCTATCCTATCAGAGAAATTCTACGAACCGTCTCAGAATGACTCTGGTTATGGTTGATAGAAGCGGTCAAGCAGAGACATTTGGAATCTGTCAGGGATGAAGTGGCGGCTATCTGCAAATTCTGTCAATACTTGCCAGAGGTGTATGAGATCCCAACAAGCTGACAAACACCAGCGTGCTTGCAGGTCATCTCTGCAGTCTCCGCACTCAAGCAGGGCACGACAGTGATTCTGAATCTCAACGGTGTCAAAGGGTGAGGCAGCTTGCCACCATCAGTCTATTTTCAAAGAGCTTTGAGAGTATCCACCCCTCTTCCAAGGCAGTCCGAGCTTCTGAGCGTTGGGCAGAGAATATGCAGCTTCCATTACGGTCTATCCAGACCAAGAGTTCTCTCTCCAGGATTGCAATCAAGGAGGCCACCAGCTAGCTGTGATTCTGGGTGTTCCACAGCACTGAACAAATTAAGTTGCCAACTCGTTGGAGAACAAGACTCGTCAACAAAGGGTGACAGGTGACAACCTGATTCGTTTAGTGTCCTTCAATGACTTGTTTTCTGAATTAGGTTTGGTTCTGCTTATTGCAGGGTCGATGAACAGCAGCGGTGCGTTGACTTTGTGGCGGGGGGTTGCCATGCTTTGGATGGGTAAGTTGCCTTGCAAGCTGTTGCCTTTGCTGTCAAAGCAAGTACTGACGCTTGTTCTCTGTGAAGTCTTTTGGACGGCACAGGTGATCTAGGTACTCGCAAAGAAGCAGTCTGGAAAATAATTGATACATTCAGAACTTGTTTCTAAAGGCCAGAAAGTGCGATAATTCCACTACCATCACAAGGTAGTGTCACGAAGACGGTCCTAGAAGAAGTGTAAAGAAGTGTGAGATGGCGGAATCTAGATCCCGAAATTCGACTTCCCCCTTGACAGGCACCAGGAGTATCTGGCAGAGTGTGTCTTCCTGTTTGCTCCACCGGAGGTCAAAGTTGCCGCAAGCATGGTTCGGGACTCCTCCGCATAGGAGAGCTTTGGCGGCCAGACATAGTGGCGCCAACGCGCCAAAGTTATTTCAAGAATGCGGAGTTTGAAACCTTGCCAAGCCCGCTTCTTGACTTCAAGGACAGTTTGTGCAAGAAAAGTTAGGCGATGACAATGCAAGGGCTGTTCAGTAGGAGGTCGTGTGCACAAGGGACGAGCTAGATAGGAGTCTCGACTCGACCTCGTACATGTAGAGCAGGGATAATCCTTTTCGAAGCTTTTCCTGAGCGAATAGGGTCGATCCCAGAAGCTAGGACGCTAGCACTGCCTCGGATGTGCATCCCGTTACAGCTATAAAATGTACATAGTAGAACCATAAGAATCTATATCAATCGCAATTCAATTTAGGCGCTATACTCAAGCTCAACCATTTCTGCTTGAAAGATATTTGAAACGTGGCTACAGTTGAAAAAGTGTATGGCCCTCAGCCCTTTACTGAACGAAAAGCGCAAGTGCCTGGATCCAACTGAGTGCTGATTCGCGAGTTGCCATATGTCACTCGCGCACTATCAATTATATCATGTATCGATCTGCTGCAAGAGCGCGCAATCATATATAGCCGGCGGCGGACCGTCTGTATAATATGTTCAGGTGCAAACGCATGCGCGAGAGCGCGCGCCTCGATTATACGTGTGCTATCTGCAAAACACCACAGACAGGGTCCGTACCGTCAGCCCGTGCGATGGTACTAATGCGGAATATATCATATCAATGCAGATATGATATGATCGATCTCTACTAGACATATACGCGTAGAATTATGATCCGGTCAATCTCGCATGCAGTTCTATATATAAGAAATCAGATTATGACCGTTAATTAGTAAGATGATGCACATGATGTGCCATGATGGTCTGTCTTCCTCAATATACTGACTGCGGCGCCGCGGCACTCAGACTGAATGTTCACAATGTATTCGAGGGCTAGATAGCTGTAGGCATGCATGTCGGCCATGCGGCACAGATTAACATTCCGGTACAGAGCCTTGCAATTAGCTCAGTTGAGTCTTCCAAATTCTCGAGAACGATCATGCACTGCATTCTCTCATGCATGAGACGGCCTAGTATCAAGCTCCCGTGAGTCTGGTGTCTAACAATGCGGCGACAGTAGCTCGCAGATCGGATCTGATATTTGGCACGTCTTAACAAAATTATTTTGTTATGACCAGAATTGAAATGGTAGACCTGCCTGTGGCAGGTCGGATTGATCTTCTTTAGACCTGTGTCGCACCACCACATAAGCATCGTCAACGCGTTTTTGACTTAGTGCATCAGTCGCTGAAACTCCTGCAATTGCTCGCTCACACGCTTTCCCAATTCCATGCTAACCTTCTCTAGCCCCTCCTGTGCAACCGACAGCTTCTCGGCCAACCTTGACCCGTCCAGGTCTTTTGTCCACTCTGCCAAGCGCTGCCTCATCTCCACCTCCAGATCCGCTCCCAAACCCAGAGCCGAGTCAACCGCAGTTTGCAGAGATTCGTCTAGTTTCAAGTCCTCCAGCGCGCTCAAACGCTCTCCCAGTCCCATGCTGACTTTCTCTAGCCCCCCCTGCGCGGCCGACAGCTTCTCAGCCACCCTGAACCCCTCGACATCCCGCGTCAACTCCGCCAAGCGCCGCCTCAACTGCATCTCTACATCTGCACCCGAACCCAAAGCCGAGTCAAAAGTAGTACGCAGAGACTCGTCTAGCTTCAACCCTTCCAGCGCTTGCGACGTTTCAGCATACCGCTCCGACAGCCTCTCCATCAACCTGAACTCCTCCAACTCCGCCAAGCGCTGCCTCAACTCCACCTCCAAATCCGCTCGCAAACTCGTCGCAGAGTCGAGCTTACTTCGCAGAGACTCGTCTAGCGTTGACTCCTCCAGCGCTTGCGACACCTCAGCATACCGCTCAATCAGAGCGTTCCGGACGGATTGAAGAGCGTCCGAGTCCGCAGCAAAACTCTGTACATGTTTGCGAGCGTCCGAAAGGGCCGCCGCGGCTACGGCCGCCGCGTCCTGAAGCGCCCCGAGGGCCGGGCCGGCCTCTGCGAGGGCGTCGGCAATAGCGCCCGCAGCCTAGGGAAACGAAAGAAAGGAGTTATTCAAACGTTGGAAAGGTGCAGTTTGTCTGGTTGCAAAGCTTTGGGTTTCCAATGAACTTGCATGGGTTAAGCCCGGTTGCTCCAAGTGGACCAGTGTTTCCGGATACCACCCCTTTATTCAGTCAGTTGTGAAGATTGACTAATGAATCGTTCTCTCCCTTTAGAATTGAGAACTTTTCTTATGAGCTAAGACGAGCTTCAGGAAAGGGTTGCATTACCCACCAACAGATGCAAAAATAAGGTCCAGAGAAGCGGACACCAAGCCTTTTCAGCGTGTGCCCTACCCCTTGGCATATGATGTTCATGATCGGGACGAGGCGAGTCTGTTTCAAGCTGCGAAAAGGAGCAGACTGACTCACAAAAATCAGCTTTGATGACATCTGGTTGCTTATCTCGTGATGCAAAAAGACGCTCGTCGAATTGGCTCTTCATCGAATCGTGAGGCATCGAACATGCCATTCGTACCCGCAGCATTCAAACCGACTTGACTCGACCGTCTGTGAGAGTCCTCGATTCGGCCGTTTGAGTCTGGATGGGTGGACGTTCAAGTTTCCACTGGCAGAGACTGAAATTTCTAAAGATCGCGGAAAAGGAGGACCTAGACCTGAGGTTGTCGAGAAGAACTACTGAATTGCTCTCTACACGGCTCAACGTCAGAACGGTGAAAACTAGAATGTCCTCCCCCGTGGAAATTTTGTGATTTTTGCGTTGAAGGGTTTAATATGGGTTTAAGCATTCTTAGTTTTTAAGCAGGGAATGTGCTGAGGTTAGTAGGGGGTTAGTCGTTCAATTTTTCGGTCTCGGTCAATGCGGTCAATCCGGTAAGGGTTTCAGCCAACAGAATCACGAATAAAATCGCCTTGACGTTTTTGGAACATGTCATGTCAATAAGGGAGGCAAAGATCGGACAACCGGACTGAAAGCCAAACCAGCAACCACGAACGACTTCTCCAGTACGACATGAAACTTCATACGTATGACAAACAAAGAAACGTCACCTCACCAATTTGCTGTCCAGCGCGGCCTGCCCCGCCATGATTGCCGCGGCGCCCAGCCCCAGCAACACAAGTGTGAATCGGCCCCCGGGGACCAGCCGAGAGTATTCCCCTAAGGCCATCGAGTCGTCGCCCCTTCGCTTGACACTGGACCGCATGCTCCAGGCCATGGCCACAGGGAAGATGCCGTACAGTGTCGTCATGCCGTAGGCTCCCTGTAATAGATAACGAAAAGAATTAAGAGAGGATTTAGGACGGAACTCTCCAGTACAGGCTCCCTTGGAGGGCAGGCTCAAATCTCACTTCATTCCAACTTCATTCTGCGCCGCTGGGAGACGCAGTGATGAAGCCAGTCTCTATGAATGTCACAGACGGAGCAAGAGCAGAAGTCCAACCCATAACCACACTGGGTCAAAGAAAAGCAATCCTTCTGTGATCGACTTTCATAACATGATATCCGCGAATGAATAGGAGTGCATCAATTTCCACGGACTATCGCCCCGACGTCGTCCGTCCTCAGTGTTCTCTTAGTCATAAGCCTCTCCAGAGCCCCACCCAATCCACAGTCCAGAACAGACGAAAACAACAAGAAGAAAATAAGAGAGCTATCGAGGACTCAGTCGGAGGCCTCACCGCAAGGTTGCTCGCCTGGAAGAACGCGTCCGGATACTGGCTGGCCACTCCGACCGGGGGAATCAGAACCATGCAGAAAGCACCCGTACGAAGTGCCCAGTTCACTTTCCCGGTTGTCGGGGCTTCAATAGCCCAAAGGCCGCCCACAGAATCGTCCGTTTTTATCCCGCTTGAGTCCGGTCCTGGTGCTGGTCCGGTTCCGTTTGCCAATCCCCTTCCGTTTCCGTTTTCCGAATCACTTGAACCTGTCTGGCTAGACGGGGATTCTAAACGTAGACTATTAACAATGGCTGAGCTACTAGGCAGGCTAACATTATTCACAGACGAAGCACCCCTGGTGTGAATACCTTCTCTGGAGGTGCGCGCTCTGGGCACCGAGCGCTCATCGAGCTTATTTACACTGTACAGGTTGCTCTTGCGCCCGTTCCCCACCTCACGCTCAAACCGCGACTCCCATTGCGCGAGTTTGTCCTTAACCCGTTTTTGCAACCGATCGATCTCTTCGTGTGCCGCCGCCTCCCCTGCCCTTCCGGATCCCTTTGACGACTTAACCTGATTTGACGAGCTTCCTCTTAACCCGGTTCCCAAACCCCCTTGATACCTGCGCTCTGTGGCCTTGCGAGTATTTACACTTTCTGTAGGTTCCTTTCTTTCGGCAAGGGGGGGTCTGTCCCCTGCGAACTGCAGCCCCCCGAGCTGCTCAAGCGCGAACTCGGTTGCCCCCAGGATTGTTCCGATGAATGACGTGGAGATTGCCAGCAGGGAGAAGCACTCAATCAGAGCGGCGGGGCCAGGACCTCCTAACCTGGATATACGAGGAGCATTCTTAAGAATCGACTTGGTCCTCGGAAATAAGGGGCACGGTTCCTTGAAACCTTATGACAGCATGGGCCGGAGAGTAACACTGTCATTCCTTCATCGCGAGAAGCACACGAGACAGACTGTCGGGACCTGCCTGAAGTGGATACACGAGGAGACTAAAAGCGGAGTTGAGACTCAATTTCAGTTAAGGAATGTCGGGCATGGGTCTTTGACTTCCAGTTACACATCAAGCGGAAATGAACACCGACACCCTTTTGATTCTCGACAAAAACACGCGTGCAAATTCCATGATTTTTGCTGCCCGGCCTGATTAGCTGTCAGTTTGAAAACAGAGCACCCGCTAATTTGAAGGAGCTTCGATTGCCTTGTCTTGTCAGAAGCTTTGGCAGCGCTTTCATCTTCGTTCGATCTCCTTTTGACCAGGTTTACCAGGTACTCTTTTCCTTGAAAACATTTTGACTCCCCTCCGGACGAAGATCCACCAACAAATGGTCAAATCACTGACCGGCTCGTCATTCTTATTCCCTTCAATGCACCCAGACCTCACAGACAACAAGAGCTCACGTATCTAGATGAGTAGAGACGCTCCAAAATCCCACATAATTTCCCAAGAAAGATCTCAAAAAGTCCAAACTCTCACCGGATGATGATATTCAGCGGGTCGCCACCTCCCGTGACTGGCGAGATCGCGAGCGCCACCGCGTTGCAGGAGACGAACATGAGGAGCGGCACCAGGCTCCCCCCAATAATGGCCTGGCGAATCCGCTTGATGTCGCCACCCAAATAGCTGCACAGCACTGCAAAAGGGGGCACAAACTACGGTTCAGCTTTACCCCCACAAAAGATTTTAAGGGCCGGGTATGCTGCTCATACAGCTCTTCTTGGAGAACTCGGCACGCTCACCAGCAACCGGCCCCTCAAAAAAGAGCTTGACAAGGTCACGTGCCGCTTCCTCAACCTACTCTATTTTAGCTGGGCAACTGACTCGAGCTTCAGCGCTACTTGGAAAAGTCAACAAGGTCCTTTACAGGCAGTCGAACAAGCTAAGCAAATTCTCCTCAACAGAACCAGAGCATCAACCCCGTTCCCTGTGACTCATTGTGCACACTTTCACATTGACTACTACTGCGCATGGTCTTTCTTCCTTTGCGTCTCCTCTGTGTCCCTTTCTGTTTGATTGCTCCGTTGTGCTGCTCTTCGCTTCTAGCTTCGAAGCAATGTTAGTGTCCTTCTCAAGTCCCGGTTTCAGAATCTTACCGGGTGTCAAGTCATGATATACTAGCGACAGAAAGATGATCGGGACGGCGGCCGGCGCAGCCGCCCAGTCTGCGTTCTCGAGAATGGACCAGTCCGCAAAGAGAGAGCCCCCCCCGACCTGCGCAGATGACACCCTTGCTGAGCTCTGGTGCATGTATTCATGGAAGCACTTTTCGAAAGAGCTGCCAGTCACAAAATATATGGGAAAGCTGAAAGAATGACGACTTGGTCAAGTTTGACACGCAAAGCGACAACACATCCGACTTACCTGTAAACTTCCCTTCCGATTCGAACCCGGCAGCTTGCTTAAAAGCACTGTGATATTACCAGAACGTGGATGATCCTGATAGACCTTTAGTTTAGGTAAAATAGTTCTAGGTATGATATGGTCGTTGCCCGGTGAACGGGTGGGGTTGGTTTGGGGGTTAGGGTGGGTACGGGTGCGGGACGGGTGTGATTGTCGGTTTAGGTTTTGGTTTCGTTTCTCCCCAGGGAGTGTTACCATCCTTCCTAGAAACTATCCTACCTAAACTATAGGAGTACATGATCCTGCCAACCCGGAGGCTTCAGATCGGAACTCAGTGCAGTAGAAGGCTTGCAAAACTGGAGAAACAGTTTTGTAAGCCGATACGCTTTGTAAGGTGCAGAGCTGCACCCCACTACTTAAAAGACTTGTGCACACCTCTATATCCGGAGTCGTTGCTAACCATAAAGAGGAAAGGAGCAGGTTCAGGCTCAACTCACCATGATTGCAAACAGAGTCAGCATGATCCCTGTTGCAGCCTGGTTCACATAGTCGGTGAAGACGGTTCCGCCGACCAAGAGAACCACCCCAAAGAACCCCACGAATGCAACGCCGGCCCACTCGGTCGGCAGCCCCATCAGAAGGGAGAGCACGTCGGCCGACTTTGCAATGTATGCGGTCTGCAAGAGGGAGCCAAGCGATGAGCGGTCTTTGTGAGGATTGGCAAGCGATACGTACGGGTTTTCCAAGCGGACTCATGTACAGAAGGATGATGTACGATGGCCAACAGGAGAATCAAGGTCGGCAACCACGATAAACACTCTGCGAGAAGGTAAAGGGGGAGCAACAACAACAGCAGCATAGGGGAAAAGCTGCAAGTCTCTAGTGGAGACCTTGAAACCGAGTGTCTACATCGTATAGAGACCACCCGCTCACAATTGATCGAGTATCACACTCATCTAGGAGGGTTTGAATAGCTTCTGGATATGTGTCATATTGTGGCTCAGTACACAAGTGCACAGACAAGCTTTACGCCCCCATGTGCGGGCACTGCACAAAACAAAAATCTCTTCGATGAACTGCCCTTTGAAAGCAGATTCATAAACTCAAAGAGACACTGCATTGCCTGACACAGACATCACCACACGTCACAAGTTGACTTTATCATGCTGTTGCAACAGACGTCGCTTCACCGCTTGCTAAAAGACTCAAATACACCAACACCTCGGCACATTTTGCAGGAACGATCAGTCTGCCTCACCAGGAGAGCATACGTCAGGAACACATATGCGAGCGTGGCCGCAGTGCCCCCCGCTGGACCCAGCGTCTTCTGCGCCATCGTCCGGAGCGACAGCACATCCGAGGCCCTGTTTTTGTCGCCGGCGACCCCTTTCAGCAGCTCCACATTCACCTCCGCCAACAACAGGGCCTCCCCAACCAGGAAGCCCCAGCAGCCGACCATGATCGACGTAGCGGGAATGAACCCGGCGGGGGCACTTATCCCAGGAAGTGCCAAGATCCCCGCTCCTACTGACGTGCCAGTGATCAGAGCCACAGCGCCGAGAAGGCTGCCTGAGGCTTTAGGGCTTTGGGAGGCTAAGGGTTTCTCACTTTCAGCTACCGAGGACTTCAGGTTTTTGGACGCTGATGAATTGAAGAGGTTCGAATCTGGAAGCCAGCGATCCGAAGATGATGCGGGGGGTGGGAGATCTGCACTGTACGTGGTGTCTCTGTTCTCAGCATTGTTGTGGGGGGATGGAAACTGCAGCTCGGCTTCAAAGAGTGGGTCCACTTTCTTGGGACCTGAGACAGCGGACTTCGCTGGATCAGAGGGTTCCGCAGTTCTGGAAGCATTAGCACGCTTCGAAGGAGCCCTCGTCGGCGGCAGAGTCGCTGCACCAGTCTTTGGCAGTCCTAACCGTGCAAAGCGAATGTTCAATGGTAACCTGAGCGCAGCATTGCTGGAAAGATCGGAAGAAGAAGACCCTCTTGTCGAAAAGTAAGCAGTTTCAGGGATGCACACTGTGTTGATTTGCGCCTTGATCCCGGGGTACAGCTTGAATCCTGATCTAATCTGAGGAGACAACTTCGTGCCTGATGGATTCAGTGCATGCGCAGCTGTACAACGAAGTCTGGCATGGACCTCATGTTGTTGCTGCAAACCTTGGAAACTCATAGGGTGCCCTCTCAGACGTACAGCTGCACAGCTCATCTTCCCTACTGCGCCTCAAACCCCCAAAAACTTAGCTCTGTCCATAGAGCTACTTTTGCTCAACCTGCGACATGCCCTGCTGCCAGATCCAACGCATACCGCCATATATTCTGAGGCCCCCTGAGCCAAGTTGGCAAAGGCATCGCTGGAGGGCCAAAAACTGAGCAGGACGGGCTGCCAGGCCGCCTGCCTATGTCTTGCATGGAAGATCAGCTGGGCCGGACCCCTGACAAAGGCTGCAGTGAGCTTGCAATTTGCTAAGGCTGAGCCTCTGCCTTTGCCTGAGGCCTGCGCGCCGCGGCGGCTCCGCCGCCCCAAAACCCCGGCCGCGCGCCGCACACGCGGCGTAGTAAGCGCGCGCGCGGCGGGCCGGCCGGCCGGCCAGCGGCAAACATCGGAAGCTTATGCAGCTAATTCTGTAGCTGCACACACAGAGCTGAGAGCTCTGCATACGGTAGTGCCAGTAGGTAGTAGTAGGATATGGAGGTATTTATTCAGAGGCGGAGCTTCAGAGCTTACTCTGGCAAGACTCTGGCAATATCCGTCTAGACACGTCCCGTCAATGCAACGTCGTATTGATAGACATCCTCGCTGAGTGCCATTAAGACGTCAACCTCTACTTTGCATGCGAAAATGGAACTGACCATGCAGATTATCGAATGACCAGTTCATGAATATCGATTCGACGTTCTTCTGTTCATGATATCCCTATGATATCAATCTAGTTAGTATGCTGATATGCTTTAAGTGCATCCAGTGCTCCTCAACAACCTACAAATCCTTCTTAATATATATCTATGCTTGCATCTTCGAAGCAGTCAGATGTAAGGACCTATGTTGCTATGTCTCTGCTACGACACATCGGATACTTGTACTTCGAGAAGTTAAAGAGCAGCTACAAGTCCGAAAGTCCTTCAAGTCCTACTACCTAGATTCACTAGCTGGAGCCTCGTTTCCCCCTCAGCCGATCGTGCGAGCCTGTCCGGATCCAAGGATCTGGATTCTGCATGTGCCCGATCGTGGGTTACAGATGTTCACAACAGTAAACATAATGTGAACAGATCATGCTACTCGTTCCCATCATTGGCGTCGTCGAAAAGTTCGGAAAAGCAGCCGGCTGCGGTTTACGTCGGTTACTATGTCGACACTAATAATTGTCGACACGCAACTGTACAATGTGTTCACTTTAAGTTTAAGTGTCGTCTATCGTAGGTTTCAGGTTCCGGCTGTTGCCTTTGTTCAAGGCTAGAGAGATGTCAGCATTGTCCATGTAAGATCGCTTTGCTCTTTCATGACTGATCAGCTAAACCGTCGTCTTTTCTATACCTCTGACCCACCTGAGACCTCCCTTCCCTTTCGACACCAGCTTCTTTCAAGCAGAATCCTAGGTATGAAAGATGCTGAGATGCTAAGCTAGCCAACCCGGTGCTTGACACGCGAAGCTGAGAATCAGCTTCATTCCACAGAACGGCCGACTCAGGGCAGCTACGTCCTAGAGACGATTCCCGAACAGCGTGTCTGAAGCAGCAATCTGTAGTCCTGGACACAAAGACACGCTAGCACTAGTGTGCTTTGGCAAATCCGCTTGGCTTTTGATCCAGCTTACACTGTTAGCTGAGCAGGCAGAAGGCTTTGCTAGGCCCTCGCATAGCAATTCGCATAGCGTCACCGTAGCAGAAGTAGAGTTCTCTTCAGTACCCCAAAACCCTGGTACAACAGCTTGAGACTTGCTTGAGATCAACATCTTTGAAGCTGGTCTGATCACCCAGTCAAAATCGACTTTCACAACGAGACTCTGATTTCAGAGCATGCTCTTTGACATAGTATTGCTCTTCCTCAATTCAAGCTGTGTTTTGAAGCTGAGTATTTTTTGTAAAAGGGCCAGCTTGAAAAAAGCAGATAATACGTCCACAATGGGTTCCAGGCAACGCCTAAGCCACGTGTCACCACCAGGGGGCCTGCTTCTTCAACGCTTATCTATCTTTCTCCTCAGCTTAGTTCTCTCCTCCCAGACTTCACTCGCCTGCTCCCTGGCTCGCAGTCTCGCTGAATCAGCAGATGACGTCACCTCCTGCTTGCTGACGCCTGAGCTGGTGGAGGGTCCCTACTACCTGCACAACCGCCTCATTCGCGCTGACATCAGCGAGGGCAAGCCGGGGATCCCCTTCGAGTTCTCAGTCACAGTCACAGACTTCACGGACTGCTCGCCCCTGGCGAACGTGTTTGTCGACATCTGGCACTGCGACGCGCTTGGCCTTTACTCTGGGTATGCCAAGGGGTCAATGGAGCAGGTCGGACAGCCGGACAAGAACAACCTGGGCCATGAGCTTCCGACGGACAGCGACACGTATCTAAGGGGGACCCTGGTTACAGATGCAAACGGAGTGGCGACGTTCAAAACGATCATGCCCGGGTGGTATGAGGGGCGGGTGACGCACATTCACACCAAGGTGGGAGCTCTTGCCTGACTTGCAGCTGATTGATTCCTTGTGTTGCTCGGAGGAATCGTAAGTTTGTTTGACTTTGATATCATCATGTCCCTGGTTATTTGGAAGGGGAATGAATCGGAGGCCTGGTGGCTTGAAGCTGACCAAATAGAAGTCAGGTACAAGCTCTCTTGAGAGCGAGCCTTCGTGTAAGTGAGGCTTTTGACTTGGTTGCATCCAATAACAAACAGACTTTCTGAAAGGAGATTATCTGAAGGCATGTAACTGGTTCCTGAAGAAAGGCTATCAGAAGCTTTTCCAAGTCGAAGGACTAGACTTGTTTTGATTATATAACAAGGCTGCTTTCTGGACATTCATGCAGCTTTCAACCACTGACGATTCGTCTTGGCACCAAAAATGAATGTGCTTGCCGTAATCGTGCTCACAGTACGTTTGTATTCGAAGAGCCCTACGATTAGAAAAGGACACAAAACTGAAGTGTGTCACGGGCTGATCAGCGGCTCCATTCTCCCTCCCACTTCAATGCTGCTTCAAAAAGGAGGAGCTGCTTGGAATCGCTCGTTGCCATGCTTTTGACCAGAAGGCTTCTCAAAAGAGTTCTCTTTTGTCATTCAAGAAGCCAGTTGAGGCCTGCATGTTTGAAGGACCCAACGTTTGAACCAAGGTTGATAACAAAGAAAGAATCATAAACTGAGCTTTTATTCGCTCAATCTGCTTGGATGTTCTTCGATGAAGGAATGATCTCATTTGAGTAAAATCAAAATTGGGCTCCGCTCAAACCCTCTCTGTTGTTGGAGGTTATTGGAAGGTAACTTCCCTCGTCACCGAACAGGTGCAGCCCTGGTTCGCTCGACGTGGAAAGAACAGAACCAAACGATTGTCTGATCGAACTGTCAATTCGTTGGAGATTGCGATAGATATCCTTCATGACACCTTCCTTCCTTCGTCAGATCCATGTGCCCTACCAAAAGGTCTGGACCGACCAGCTGTCGGCCTACGAAGACAGCCACGTGGTGCACGTGGGTCAGTTCTACTTCAACGACTCCTTCGTCAGCGAAGTCGCCAAGGAAGCTCCGTACAATACCGGAACAGCCTTCCGTACGCCCTTGACCAAAGATAATTACTACTACGTTGAGATTCCGGTCACGGAGATTTCGCTCAAGGGATCGAAGCTGAGCGAGGGGATTGTGGGAAAGGCGGAGGCGATCGTTTATCCTTACTGGGAGACGGTCAAACCAGGTGAGTATAAGGGCTTGAAGGGCAATCTGCTTCGCTGATGATTGAGACCTGCCTTCCTCAGAGAAGTAGATGCGAAAGTTGCACGTTGAGATTGCCAAGGCAGTCCGGAACGAGCCCGCATGTGGACCAGTCAGACCGTTTCCATGAAGCCCAGAAGCGAATTTTGGACCTCGAATCTTTCAAAAGATCTCTACTCCAAAAGCTTTACCTACTTTCAGACAGATCCTCTCGTCGATCGGAAAGATCCTTCGTCATCTCTTACTCAATTTCTCTTCCTTGCCCGTATCAAATGCGAAGCCGTCTCACCGAGCGAGGAAACTGCTGCACGGTCGCATCCTCTGACGTTCCGCCGGAATCGTTCGAGGATAAACGCCGAGTTCTCAGAGCGACGCAAACAAGTATCCCTCACAGCTGCCTTTCAGGCACCTGAGCGCGTCTAAGGATTGACAACTATTTCCAAGCAGAATTGAAGGTTCCGTTCACTCACCACATGGCGCCTTTTTTGCAGAGACCCTCAGTGTGGCCAGCCTGACGGCAGCCGCTTCCGCTGCGGCCACGACAGCAGCCAACCTTGCGGCCGGGAGCGGCAGCTTTACCGCCCAAGTAAGCGGCCGTTTTTGGTGGGCTCCTTGTCGTTTTCACCTGTCACCACTCTCTCCAGCTTCGCCTACGTTCTGTCGACTCTATTAATTTCAGCGACGAGCGAAGTGAAATGGAGTGCTGCGTTGCAGACAGTAACACTCAAAGAAGACAGGACCAGACGAGCTGCGCTCAACAGCGTACTTATTGCTGTAATAGTACTTCGCGAAAAGCCCTTACCATCTTGATCTTACTTTTGAATTTAAGCCAAATAAGATTGAGCATCGAAGTCGTCCCTTATAGAGCAGCAATATGAGTTCTTACGTTCTAATCTAATCGAATGCTGTATTCAGTCCCGTTCAGATTGAGACAGTTCCTTGGACGACGCTTTCTATGATTTTCGCCACGTCAGGAGTTTCTAATTCCCGTACGCTTCCCCGGTTTCTCCTGCAGTGGTTTACCCTCCTGATCGGAGCGGTCGGTGGAATCGTGATCGGAGCAGCGACCGTGCTTTCCGTTCTAGCATACAGCGGAAAGCTTTCTGCTGCGGGACCCGCGTTCGTGCTGCTGCCGCCAGGCGCAGAAAGCGAGGAGGCCGGACTTCAGGTAAGCTGAACGACAATGAAGTGACGAATGCTGAAACCGCTCCTTGGAGAAGCAAGTCGGATGCTGAGGCCCGTCTGGCTTTGAGGTGTACCTGGAAAGGAAAACACGGTAAGCTAGTGTCGAAAACGAGGTCTTGCAACCCAGGTCTGGTAATGGAGCGTGATACAGGCCACAATCTGGTCCTCCAACCGTTGATTATGGTCGATCTCCACGTTTGTTGTGCTTTGAAGTCGACTCCTCAAACAATGTCTCCTTCACTTTGGCTCACTGGTTGCCTTTCCGGGTCCCCCAGACGGTCTTTCCTCACCTCAATTTACTTCGTCACTTTTTGCAGATGGCTTCGAAGACAGTGAGAGCAGGTCCACGTTACCCTCCTACTTAACTTCCTTATTGTCAAATGGATACTTGGGAAAGTGTCGACTTAAGCTAAAGTAGAAAGCCAAACAGACTGGGATAAGTATGGACGCCGCAGAACACGGAGTCCTCAACCTGATCAGTCCGGATCTAGGCTCGCTTTGTGTCAAAGGTCAAACAGGTTCTGATGTTTCAAGCTGGGTGACATATTTGTTGCCAGGACGTATCGATCGTTGAGATCGAACTCTGGCGGAGGGAATTCCGCAGCCCTTGTGATTCGCACCTAGCGAGACCGCTGAAGAACCTTCTACGGATCGACCGACCATTCAGACTGCTCACACTGCCACCTTAGCAGAAACAATATTATACTCGACAAAGCTGGTGCCCACATCGTTACGCTAGAAGATAATGTCTTCAAGCAGAATAGACTTCTGAATCTCAGGAGTTTTTTAGTAGCCGGGCCAATCGAAGGGATTCAACAGCCCGAGTCCTCAAGTTGCATTTGATCCGGAGTGAGACTGTGAAAAGCGGACTACCGCTTAGGTACCCATACGTCGGAAACAAAGCGTGAGACAGAGGCAAAGGCCTTCCACTTTCACTCGAAGTGGAGATGGGGATAGGCCTGCATCCGGAAAGAAGATGCAGTGTAGACCAGCATCACACGGTACGTTTTCAGGAATGTTAAGAGGAGAGCAATGTGTATATATGTACGAGACCCAACAAGACAACATCCTTGAAATCTGCAATGTTTTTCTTTCCTGGCTTAGATAGTCATCACCGTTGACAATGAATCTGATCTTGATGCGGCCGCATATGAGTCTCAGAGCATCAATGTGTATCAATATCATTGGAATCACAGCAAGCGCTGCGGCGATGTGGCGCAATGTTTCGAAGTTTTGCTCTCACCCTGGGCGTTCGAAGTGTCAGGCGACGACGCTTAAAACTTTGCAAAAACTGGTTGATCCAGAACAAAGCGGGCACCGAAGGAAATTTTCATTTTTGAAAGAGTTGGTACTTGTACTTCAGCGCCCGGGTTTGCCGGGTCACTCTTATCGAGTCCTTTAGAGAGATCGGACGTCTATCGATTGGTCACAAGTCACCGTGGTGATTGGCTCAATATTTCAAAATCGATCAAAAACTTCAGTCACTGGTTTCATGAAAAAAAATCACCGGCGTACGATCCTAGATTGACGCATACTTGAAGATGCTGCCGGTCTTTCAAAATGATTGATGCAAGTCGGAGTCGTGATCGAAAGACTTACGTAGAAGGTGCTCTTGTTATATGGTGTCCATGCAAGTCCATTTTATTTGCTTACCGGCAGGCGCTCAAAGATTTCTATGTCCGAAAGCAAAATGTATTGGACAATCTGGGGATTGCATACACAGCTCGTGCCAATCCTGTTCGATAGCGCTATGTCGATATGCTTTCATGTCTCTGACAGTGTTGCAAGTGATCAATCGTTTGAAGAGGCATATTTTGTGGTGGGCTGCCGGCGCACTTGGAGCGCCATGTGGCGGGACCCGGCAATTGCGGGTCCCAAGCTCGTCCCAACGGGGGCTCAGCCATTGAACCTGCCAGCGTTCGGGTACAGGCTTGGCGCGGCTCGGGACAAAAATCTGCATAACCGGTTAGAAATAGGTAGGGGCCATGCCTGGCCATCAGCTAATGAGCTGTCAACCGTTGCGCGCGGGAGGCGGGCGGCGGCCGCCTTGGGTTGGCCGGCCGACTCGCTGCTAGCAACTAGGCCGAAACTTATATTTGCGGGCCTAGTCCTTCGGCTAGATTTTGCCAGAAGTTCGGAACTTTGGAAGCTTCCAGAGGTCGCCACGTGGCACCCCGCCTGGAAAGTTTGAAACTTCAAGTTGGTGGCGAAAATAAATTTGCAAATACACTAAGTATAAGCTCTTGGACACTAAATGGCGAAAAAGACACTAATGGCGAAAAGCCGCGCGCGGCCGCGCGGCCGCGCGCCTTTACGTGGCACGGCCGCGTTACATGATACAGGCCCCAAGGGCGCGGCGGCCGCCCGCCCGCTCCGACGATGGCGCGGCCGCCCGGGCCGCGCAGAGACAGGCTCAGCCGGCGGCTGCCAGTTGGCGCGACCTTACATTTCCACCCAACTAGCTCCCCCCGGGGATCGCCTGTCGTATAAGCTATCCGCCATAGGGACCCGGAACTGCTCAAAATGGCCCATCTCTTACCATTACCGCTACTCTGCGAACCGTTAACTCCCACCATGTTCCCAGAGTCGGAACCCTGCTGGTATCCAAGTCTTAGTAAGTTAGGGTTAGCCTTGACCATCACAGGTTCCTCACTTTGCCGCAGACTGCTCTGGAGGCTGAGCATCCTGATACCTCTTCCTCAAGCCGTCCCTAAGCAAGATGGCGAGCCATGGTCAGGTAGAGCCCACTCGGGCAGACCAAGCCACGCCGACATCGCGTCAGAGGTGTTGGTTCTTGTAAGAAAGTGCTGGATGCAGCACGAAGGCACTCAGAATTTGCTGCATGTAAGTGCAGCATCTAGAACAGTGTAACTTTGCCACATTGCTTAGCTTGCGGGTTCCGCTGTCATACCGGCCATGGAGGTCAGCGATCCCCCACTAATCACGATCAGGAGAGGCGACACCGAGGAATTTTGCACACTCGACGACCCGCCATACCTCTGCAAGGATGTGCTGGACTATCTCGACGTCACAAAAGGCTGGGGCAGAGGAGAGCTGACGAAGACAGTGGGGGAGCGCGTGATCTCCATACACACGAGCCGCCAGGTGCCTGCTGGCAGCTACACCTTCAGGGAAGTGCGGGGTGAGGCACATCTGGAGTCTCTTTCAGGCTGGACAATCTGTTTGCATCGTCATTGCATGAGCATGTTCGAGTTGTCTCCAGAAGATTGGCTGCAAGGGAGAACCCCACTAGCGACTCAGAGCACGAGTTGCCTGAGGATTATTTTCTGCCCTCCTTGAGCATAAGTCCTTGAACACAATAAATTGAACCAAAGTATTGGAAAACCTTCTCTTTCAACTATATCACTAAAATTTCGCCCAGTGTAGGACAAAGTGGAGCGGCTCCAGTCAGCAAATAGTCGTTGCACTTGGTTTGCTATCTGGGAGTTCAAGGTAGCATATGATTGCTTGAAACCATAGAGCAGCATTCAGTGCATAATCAGAACAAATGTTAGACCTGTGCAACAGCAACTGTGCATGCCTGCAATCTGGCAGATTGCCGGAGCTCTCTGGCTAATGGTAGACGCAGTCGATTGTCACCCCGCCTCCGGAGAGCCGGTGCCTGTTTGGAGTGTCTTCCTCTGCCTCTTGGGTTGTTTCACCTGTCTGGCCAGAAAGAGAGGTCACACAATCCCTGAGCTTGGTGTTTGGTATGGAAGTTGCCCGGCAGAAGCATTCATACAGACTCTGCTTGCTGCATTAGACCAATTCTGGATGCTTGCCTTTTCTTTGAGTCAACAAAGGCAATGCATCGGTGCTCATTGAGGAGATGTGGCACAGTAGGCTTGTCTCGTCCTGGCTGCTGAGTACTCTGCACCTAGAGCTTTGAGCATGACATTGCTGCTGATTTTCAAACCTCTACAGCCTGCTTGGCAGCGGGGACTCTGTTTCATTCGTGCTGACTTTCAGTTTTGGCCTTGTGCAGCGGCTGCTGGTCCAAGTATCACAGGAACTGGTAAGTGACATGCATGTCCGCATCTTTCCTCCTATGTTGCAAGCTTTCTTCTTCTCTGAAAAGTCTTCGCTGCTTGTTTGCTTAGGATTACGCAGGTGTATTTGTTGGCTGAATGTGCTTCCATGGAAGGGTTTTTAAACATGTTTGCAACTTGTGCGCAGGGGACAGATCCCGGGAATATATCCAGCACCTTTTACCAGGACCACCACCTGCTCTCCCCAGTGTGCGAGCCGAGCTAGATGCGGCATTGAGGCACTCGCAAAGCGCCAGGATACCAGTGACATCAGAGTGTTACACTGCTGTTCAATCAGAAGATGCGCAACTTGCAGAGCAGCACCTGGTATCAACGGATGGGTCTCGACTGCCAGCCTTTCTCAGCAGTTGGATCTTAAATGAACCTCCAAAAGCCACAACAGAACAGAATATAACTTTGCATGTGAGCAGCAGTCTGCTGCAGTTGTTTAGCCTCCTTGAGAAGCTGAGCGGGCTCGAGCTGAAGCCTAAGTTGACCTTCAATGCCGCTGAGTCAGATACCAGCAGTCAAGCCATCGCTCGAGGAAAGCGGCCTGACACGCTGGGAATTGCCAAGGCATGCACGCTGCTCATTGGAGAGGATAAGAAAAGAAGAATGCTGGAAGGAGTGGAAGATCTACGCCGAAAAAAGCTGAAGCTATCCATGATGCATTATGGAGACCTGAAGTTTATTGTGGGGTATGCAGCAGCTGAGGGGATCTTCAAGTGGTTCTGGATGGGAGCAGGGCAGCAAGATGTGAGTGTCCTCTTGGGCATTCCGTTTGAGACTCTGCCTTTTTCAATGCTGTCTGTGGTTGCCTGCGTATGTAAAAGGTTTTCAATTCTTTGTTTGTTGGGGCCCTGTGTTTGCATGGGCTCTAGACGGGACTTGTGTCTGATAATCCGCTCAGAAAGATGGCCGGAACCTGCCTGCTTGGTGAGGTATTGGAGGGTGGGTTGACAACCCCGCCAGTGATCTTGGTCAACATCTCTGATCATTCCTGTGTGATTGTGCAGATTGCTGAAATTGGGGAGGAGCTCAACCTCTTGGAAAGGCAGGACCGCATCAAGTGGGTCAAGAATGTGGTCTTCATCTACCGTCTCCTGGATGTCATGGCCCAAAGTGTACCTGAGCTTCTAGGCAGAGTTCCTGTCTATGACCTGTTGGAACGACCTTCGGGTGAGAACCAGACTTCTTGCTGTCTCCTTTATCCAACGCTTGGCCAACCCTTTGAACATCCGCTTTAGATTCTCCTTAGTTGCGTTGTCTGTGGGCTCCTTACAACAGGTGGCATGAGGCACACCAGAGAGGTTTTGTATTGTCATCTGTCGCACTTGCGAGAGTGAAAAGACACATAGCATGCTGGATTGAAGTAGAAAACTGCAAGAAGCTTCCAAGTGCCTTCTCTGCTTCACTGCTGGCGCTTTGGCAAGACTTTCTAACATGCATTATGCATGTCTCCAACCATTCCTGGTGCCTGAGTTTTGGCTTGGTGACTTGCTGCTAGGGTCACATTGAGGTTCTTCGGGAGTTCAGGGCACACGAAAAATATTAACCTTATCTTAAGGGACATTCCAATAAAACCGGTAGGTTTCGAGCAGGCTCCAACTGCATGCATATTCCATTAATCTGTGGCAGGGGCGAAGATCGTCTTCCATGAAGATGGGGCTCAGAAGGTCATCTCCAACTTTGACAAGTATTGCGAAGACTATGAGACGAGCTTCGAGGCTGTGGATCGTGCTTACAAGGCAGCGCAAGAAGCAGCGGCGGAGGCAGCAGCGTCAGGTCTGCAACCATCTCTGATCCAGGCAAAGTGTAGCCCCGAGGTGCAAGGGCGGCGGAAGACTTACTCAGTTGAGACGACACCCCTCGGCTACGGGAGGCCTGCTTCTGATCCCCAGGTGAGCTCCTCGCATTCAATGAAGCAGATGTGTGTTTACGCCGTATCTGATCCTTTCTATATCCTCAGAGATGATGGACTGGGATCTTGTCTGCAATCTGTTGTGCCCGCCTCAACTCGGTTGTGTAGAGTACCAAAGGCGCAGTTGCTGAGAATACGCTTTAGATGACCAATCCTGCTTGCGGATGGAAGGAATGATGTACCTTATTGTAGGCTTGCAGACAAGGATTAGAAAGAGATGATAAGCTGTCACCTGTCCTTCGTTGTCACCTTCTCATAGATTCTGGTTGGATCCTGATTCGCAGGACGCCCGCGCTATTGCATACGCTTGCTGCAGTGCAGCAAGAACGCTCCACTCAAATGGTATCGTGCACAGGGATTTCCGCATGCCGAACATTGTTTGCTTGGGGGCGGACAATGGAAGCCTGGACAGCACAAGGGCTGATGTTGGGGGCTCAGACATTGCGGGTTCCCATTCAAGGGGTTTGGGCAGAGCATTCATGGTGATTGATTTAGAATCGGCTGCAAAGGAAGGGGATGTGGTATCGCAAAACTGTAAGCTTGCCATCTGTCACATGCCTGGGGTCTTGGATGAGAACAGGAGGTATACCACAGCGAGCGACATGTTCGAAATTGGGATCCTGCTGGAGGGTATTCTGAAAGATTTGCAGTCGTTTAACGGAGATGCAAAGGAGTTCGTGCTGGCTTTAAAGGCCAAAAAGTGCAGTGCCGCAGAAGCACTCGAGCACCCATGGTTGCGGGCAGCCGCAGGCTAAATAGGGGCAAAGCAGTAGGAGCGGTTCAAGGTCGTTTTGCATGGCCCTTCTTCCTTTGATGTATAGACGTGGGCCTGCGAATTGACTCAAACAATCCCGGACGATTTTGTGAAAACGTTGTATAAGGTGGAGTAGACCGAAGTCGTTTTGCACGGCCTCTCTTCCTTTGATGTACAGACTTGGGAGTACGAGTTGACGCAAACCATGTGGATGTTTTGTGGACATGTTGTAACGGACAGGGCGGTCTGAAGTCATTTGGCATGGCCTCTCTTCCATTGATGTATGGACTCGCCAGCGTTACTTGACAATCTGCACCAGCAAGTCGAATGAAAATCAAACCAAAGTTCTAGCCGATTTGAGAGCGCAAAGGCATACCCCCCAGGATCCACAAGAGTAAAATGGTCCAGTAGGGTTGTACCACAGGTCGAAAGCTCTTCCGACCCCAAGTTTACTCCCTCCGGCCACCCGCGCATTGCGTCGGAACTTAGGGACAAAGATTGTCCCTTTTCCCCAAGTGCCTAACATACATACATATTCCACAAACTTCTTCCTAAGAGGAAAAACAAATGCTATGGTACTAGTCTCTTTTCTCTTCCTCTCTCTTCAAATTGTGCTACAAAATCATCTGGTATGGTCGTACATACATACACATTGGCCATCAAGGCCCCAAGGAAAAACTCTGTACTGTGGATCCGTTATACTATATTTTTAGCTCGGTTTATATCATTTATGATATAAGCTGAGATCCCGCGGTTGAAATCGGCGTCCACCCCGGAAAGTGACGCTCCAGACTGGACCACTCACTTAAGGGGATTTTAGTCGTCGTATGAGTTTTGGACCCATCGTGGGCTGGACCAGACCCGGCGCCAAATTTGGTTCGATAGCGATTTGCCCTTTTTTTTTCTTTGGGGAACTTTCCATGAACGTCGACGTCGAAATACGAACTGAGTCGGACCGTCGGTTAAAATTAAAGTACTTTTCGATTGCGCCGGGTGTAGGCACTCAGCGATCGATCGCACAATTTTACTCGCATTGAGTGTTTTCAGTCGATATGAGTCTAGGCCCGAAAAGCCTAGCAAATTAAATTTACCGTATCCACACGGGCGGGACTCTGCGCGTCAAATCAACACTTCATCTACTGCGTGAGGGACTGGATGACTCGAAATGGATGTCATTCTCCTCGTTCAGGGGTCGTTTTTTCTCGTTTCCAGCGCCAATAATCGGTGACTTTAGGGGGGTGTTTCAAAATACTGGTCGTTTTTTGTCGTTTCACCTCGTTTTTAGGGGGAACTCTCGACAAAATATTCTTGTCGTCTTGCGCAGCATTTACGGGATGCGCTGCATTTTCTACGCCACTTAATCATCGAACCGTCCATAAGAGCACGTGCAGAAAATGACACGCGCGCAGTAGTATATATTCGCACGTGTAAAACATGCTTTCGCGCGCGCAGGCTAGCTTGACACGTGTGACGGACATTGTGCATCTGCCGTACGAAAGTGGCTCCAGCGTCCAAACAGCATTAGCCAATCAGAATGCGACGAATGGAGCATCAATCATCTTATAAGCTATGAATTTCAATAGCTTACCATTAGCTGACCAAATATATGCGCTTTTAAAATCCTGACAGCAGCGGCCCGGGCCCACCTTGCACATTACTACTAAGCGCGCGCAGAACGCGCTCAACCCGGCCTGCTTTGTAGCGCATAAGCTATGCTCTATGCTCGTCCTTTTACAGGATAACACCCAATATACGCAGTCCATATTACAGGCCGTCGACGTAACGCACAAGAATGGTCGCATGAAAACCGAGCTACTCACGACCTTTAGCCGTTTCACCTCGTTTTTTCCAGAAGTCAGTTATAATATTTCGGCTTCGATATGGGGTATGGCCTCAGCTACAAATTTCTTACAAGGTATGGCCGGGGAAAGGCCGGGAGCCACGATCCGAATTCCTGTCTGTGCTGTCTACCTGCTCCCTGAATTACAATATTTCTACATATTACCAGGTACGAACTGGAATAGGCCGGGAGCCACGATATGAACTCCTGTCTGTGCTGTCTACCTGTCTGGTGACTCCGTGAAGTACAACTTACATATTACCAGGTATGGCCTGGGATAGGCCGGCAAACATGATCCAAACGCCTGTCTGTCCTGTCTACCTTGTCTGCGGGCTCCGTACATAAAATTTTCCAAATATTCTCACCAGCAAACCAAGTGAAGTTTGGCATAAGTTTCACCGAAGACATGTGTTATAGTCACTCTCCATCTATCGAAGTCGAAGTCGAAACCTGACACAGACTCATATGTATATATGTAACGCATGTAACGCATTCGACAAATTGTATCGAAACCCTCATGCGTAGGTTCACGCATGGCAAGAACATAGGAAATCGCCACGTGTCCACGGCAACCCATTGACAATGAAGTGGTGTAAACGCGACACTGCCAGAGCTCGGACTCGAACCCAGGACCTCAAGCCATCCGACCAACCTCTTTAACCACTAGGCTAAAAAGGTCGCGGACGCACAATTTTAGAACTTTTTAAAAATATATAATAATTGATCTTCGAGCCTGCGTGTGCGGCCGCCGCTCGATCAAAGTAATCGACGACCGTCATACTCACACGTGGCAATTCGCTATGTTCTTGGCCAAGCGCAACAGCACGCATGAAACTTTGACATTCGACAAGGACTGATACGCCTAGTCGATAATTTATGCCACTCAAGTCCCCGCAGACCCGAGAATCTCTTGACCTCCTTTTTTTCGAGACGATGCGCTTGTGAACCCCAGTTCCGGCCACTCCCAGGCGGCCATGTCATACCCCCCTGGGCGGGCCGGCCATACCCAGCACTTTTTAGGTCTTGGTACCGTCGGTTCGTTGCCGAAGCGTACCGGCCCTTCGAGAAGTTCCCGTCCCGACCCTTACCACAGAGTTGCTGCCTGCTGGCAGACCATCGAGCAAACCCAGCCTAGTTGCCAGCTCTAAGCTTCCCATAGCTCCCAGGGAAGAAGCTGAGCTGGCAGTGGCGCGTCCACTGGCGGATTTTCGCAGGCATGGCGGCCCTTGGCGGAATTCAGCAGCCATGGCGCTTCTTGGCGGACCTCAACAGTCCATGGCGCCCCATTGGCGATCTGCACAACTGGCACTTTTCAAAACCTTCCCTGTCAGCTGAGAAGATTCCAGAAACATCTTGGGATTTCTGAAAAACATCTTCACATACCAGCAAGGGGCGCCAGCTCCTGCCGCCTTGCTTAGTGTCGCGGCTCTTTAGACTTGTAAGGTTGCAGACCAGCTCCTTCAGCAGAATTCGGACCTGGCAAGTCAGAGAAGGAAGATTGGGAGAGAGAGGAAGGGTGGCCTGCAGAAAGCAGAACGCATCTTGCAGCGCGCTTGAACACATGGCTGCGAAAGGGGCAGCCACTGGAGCAATCAAGGTGAGCGTCCTTCCTCAATCTGTGGCAATGTGCAGATTGACTGCCACCTCTAGCGGGGAGCTTCTTCAGCTGATTGAGCTGATTAAAGAGGGACAGTCAGATTGCATTGGCCCCGCTTTATGACCTATAAAGCAGTGGGAATCGACTGCCCCAGGATGCTTCCTCCAAAACCATGGTATGAATGGGGCCAGTCAACCTGCATAGGCAGTACTTTCAAAAGCAAAGTACAAGAAGCCTCATGGATTCGAAACTATTCTGCGTGTGCTCGGCTTTAGTCGTGAGTTGCCTTCAATCAGCTTATTTAATGTGGTGACAGGCTGGGAGAGTGAAGGTTGTATGTTGAATCAAGTGTACAGGCCAATTCGTTGCATCCATGCAAAGAAAGAGGAGATGTTCAAGCTCTAGGCTCGGCTCGCGCGTCAGCTTCAGCTTTCGAAAGCTTCAGCTTTCAGCTTTGGCATGTTCATGGTCTGCTAATCTGGTGCTGATTTGGTGCTTTTTACGAACTGAATATAGTGACCGCTGGGGAACTGATCGTGGACTGTTCGTAGACCTGCTTGTGGCTGCAAGTCTGGGCTGGTTTTGGGTATGCTGGGAGCTGATCGGACTCTTGGCCCCAGCAACCGTGTCTGCTTAGGGGCTGATTGCGTTGACCGCCACACCCGCTTTGCCTAATAGACGAGGGCAATCCAAGCGCATAGGGTTTGCTGGGGGAGCTGTTTTTTTTGGCAATTTGCATCAGGAGGGCTGATCCCGTGCTTCCAAGTGCAGATAATGCTTTCAACCAAGCCTTCGAGCCCGACCTAACGGCCCAAGCTCTAGAAACTGAGCTTGAAACAGCGACCGGTCAAAAGAAACGGCGGTGCGCCATGACTTCTGGAGACAGTTCCCAGCGGCAAGATACAAGGACCAGCGCCCCGCAGGACGACGAGCAGATGCAAGTGAGTGGGGCCTTTAGTTGATTCGTCAGTTTGTTGGTGCTTTTTGATTGTGTCATGTTCTCTGCGCCTCGTGGTGGTTGACTGATAGAAGGCAGTCAATCTTCACCGTGTTAGAAGGTCAAATGTGTAGGTCGTTGGCGCGTTTCGAATGCGCCCCTCAGCCGTGCCCCGTCTGCGTGCCTCTGTGGTGGACCGTCTGCGTGCCTCTGTGGTGGATAGAAGCGAAGGCAGTCAATTTGCACGTCTATGAGAAGCTGTTTGTAAAGACTGACTGTGCATTTTGACTGCGTCTCTCAGCCGTCGCCCCACCTGCGTGCCTGGCGGGCGCAGCCTGATCGGGTTGTGCCACTGGAGTTCCTCAACAGATCGAGGGTCGGACACGAGCACGTGAGTGAAAGTTCATATGGTCGTCGCCAGGACCCACTGTGGTTGTTAAAACTCCGTCAAGTAAGTCAATCTGCACGTTTCAGAAAAGCTGAATGTCTAGACTTACTACGCATTTTGACTGCGTTTCAAGCTGTGCCCCCGATTCTGCGCTTTTTTGTGATTGATCGCAAAAAGGCAGTCAATTTGCACTGTCTCATTAGAGTTGATTCCTTGAACTTTGCATTTTGACTGCCCCCCCCCGCCCGCCGTTCCCAATACTTGTTTCGCTCTTTGGACTAAAAGAACTCAGTTCTTGCGAATGGTTCACAGAGGCAAAGAGTGACTTTCCTAACAACTATTGACAAGGTGTGGTCCACGCTTTCTTTTCGACGGGATGGCTGATCGGGCGTATTGAGTGGACCACACCTTGCAAAGTTTTGCAGGGGCGAAGATGGACTTTTCTTAATAACCATTGACAAGGTGTGGTCCACACTTCATTTTGGCTGGGTGGCTGGTCCGGCTTATTGGCTGAACTGGCTGGACCACACCTTGCA
>DF236959.1:359684-468152 GCA_000708835.1 Klebsormidium nitens | reverse complement strand
TTTTTGCGCTCAGCCATTTCGGCGTTGAGTATTAGTAAAGTTTCGACGTCGAATTCCGTTGGCGACCCCAGCGGTGAATATATATGTTTATTCAACGCTCAGCCGTTGAATAAACGCGAGACCCTTACCAGGTTCGACGATGCATCAGAGTCCGGTCGTGCGATAAGTTGGTTACCCTCACTCGTGCTCGAGCATATCGAAGATTTCGCGTCAAACTCGAGCTCCATATTCCACTCGGGCCTCGGAGGCCCTCGTGGAATATCCGCTCTCGTTCGACGCGAAACTTCGATATTCTCTCGCACTCGTTGGACAACCTATACATATGTAACCAAATTAGACCGCATAGGTAAGATACCTATACCGGTGTGTTGACTGACGTGTGTTGTGTTCGCTCAAATAGGTCTCGATTTCATGTTGACTAAGGGAAGGCACCCGGGGGACGGGTAGGGTTGGTTTGGGGGTTACGGGCGGTACGGGTGCGGAGCGTGTGTCAACTATCGTTTTAGGTTTTTAGGTTTGTTTGTGCCCCGAGCACTATCCTTAGTCAACATGCGCCTAGTCAACCTGAAATCGAGAAGTATTTCGCTCAAGGGTGCACATCGTTTTTCAATCATTACCACCGGTAGCACCCCCGGTAGCCTCCGGGAAAGTTGGGGAACTCCAATCGGTGTAAACTTCACTGTAAAGTTGTCCTGACATCTCGGCATGACTCATGAGCCGCATGACCATCGACTTTGATTGACTGTAATTGGCTGATTCTCCCTCAACCTCAAACTATGATCATCAATGATCATCGCGGCAGTACCTGCACAAGCCGCGCCTCCGGCGCCTGCGGCGCCTTTATGGGTCACCTTACCGGCCTAATTAATGTGACAGTCTAGCAAGTATCTAGACTCTACTGGTGGTGGCAGGTGCGCCCAATTTCGGACGAATTAATATCGGACGGGCAACCCCGCGATCCAATGTCGGAGTACGGCTGCCTGATTCTGAAGTTGGACGGAGCAGCCTGATTCACGCGTGCATGCTAGCACAAGATCTGGGGCATGATGAGCCGGCCGCCGGCTCAGGTTTCTGCCGCGGGTTTTGGCAGCGGAGGGTCGGATTGAAATCCTCGAATCTGGTTGGTCGAAAGATTTGGCCTCCAATTCTGTCGTGGTGTCCGATGAATAGGAACTCTCATCGCAACGGTTGACAGATTCCTCAACCTGCCCTACTCCTGCAACGGATCCAACAACTTGCTGCAGTACTAAAAAGTTCACACGGCTGAAAAACCATTTCAGTGCAGTGCATGTTGCAATTGTGTATATTTTGATCAACAAGACTGCACGTGCAACTTCGTCTTGGCTGGAGGACAACCATATCGATCGTTGAGGGGCATTCATTGACAAGCGATACTGAGCAGTGACGTCCGACTCTGATATCATACAAGATTGTCGACGAACAGCAACTTTACATTTGGATGCAGTAGAAGTCTAGCTAGACTGATCTATTGACGCTGTCCGCATTTGACCAATGCCTTTCCTGACGGTCTACCGAAAACAATCATTTATTAAGGCGCTGACCTCTACGGCCAAAATCGAGTTATGCTACTCAACAGCGACTCGTAACCCCAGAAGCACCTTAATTATGTTACAACTCGGACTGACGCTCTACGGCGGGCACCTCTTAACGGAACACTTTACAGCTTGTGTCTAATTAAACTTTCTCCAACACCTGCTGTCCTAGGAGTTTCTCCTGTCCAACCAACCCCCGCGTATGTCAACACCAAAACATATATGCCGCGCGCAAGCGAGCAGTATTTTGCAAAGTCTGGTACCACTCAAGTAGAGCGAAAATCCGTTGCAACCCACGCAACTTCACTGACAATACGAACTAGCGGGAAATCAAAATAGCTGGTTGAATTTCACCGACCCAATGTGGTACGAGTCGAGCTGCAGGAGCTTGACGGGCGCCGTGCCGTTGTTGAAAACGACGACCCGGGAGTTGGCGTCATTGGCCACTTGCGGGTAGACACGTGTCGTGATCGCAGCACGGCCGCCCTGCGCAAACGACTCGATGATGGACATGTCGACCTGCGGAACAAGAGAACGATGTTTTCAAAGGGACTAAGACAAGTTGGAGGGGGGGTTAGTGGACAGAACTGAACAGAAGTCGGATTCAACCATTGGTCTTCAGCACAGAATCGGGACTCGAAACCGTCAGAACCTTGAACGTTGTGTCCAAATATACTTCTCGAAGCTTATTCACCGGCGAATTCGCAGCTCCTGAAACCACTGCAAGCATGTTCAAGTTTTTCTTTTTCTTTCTCCCATTTTTTTTCTTCTTAAGTTTCTGAATGAAAGCTTCCACAGAAAGCGGAAGAAGATAGAGCAAAAGAACGTCAAAGCATTCCAAACCCCCGCAATCAGATAGAATAACTTTGCAAGGAGAGCTCTCCCACTCTCGCCAAAAGTAGGCAACAGCAAGGTAAACAGTAGCTGAGGTCGCGCTTACGATGATCCTAAGAGTCAGCGTTGTGTCGGTTTCCAGGACGCGAACAGGCCCGCCGTCGATCTGCTTATCGACGGTCGTCAGGGTCGACGAACTGCACACAGACGATGGCGCGTTGCACATCATCAGCACTCCGACAGACGTCGAGTCTGCAAAATCGAAATAGCTACAAGAAAGGAGTTCCACCGTTCGTGGGTAGCGTCGGAGGATTTATGCAGCAACGAAATTCTCTCGGGCCCACAAAGGCAACCCCACATTGGCGGGGCCTCAGAATCGGACGCGGAAGTCTAAACCGTTTTGACGCTCCATTCATGTGGAACGGACCGGCTTCTCAGAGCAACAAAGCATTTCGCAGCTCGAAGGCCCACAGTCTTCACAAACAGCCGATTTTAGTGCTGCAAGTCGGTTGATCCAAAAAGTACAACGTTGCCCGGTCTCATTTGAAACAGACAGCGCGGGAACAGCACGCTCACGGGCAGCTCAACCCGTTGAAACAGAAGCTGGAGCGGCTCGAAAGATTTGCTCGACCAGCTGCAGAGCTCTGAGGTCGAGTCTCCATTGCAATACGTCCAAGTCCATTGTCCACACAGCAAGCTCCACAAGCATTTGTCAACGCACTGATTCACACTCAATAATGACCATTCTCCGCGATATTTAGAGCACTTCGACAATGATTCTCGGCTCGGACAGCCTGGCAGAAACGGTGTGTTTGCGGCGACTCACTGGGGCGTAGTCAGCGCAGAGTTGTTCGCCCAGTTGCCGCTGGCGCCCATAATAAAGTCGAAGCAGATGGACCCGTTTACTGCGCTTCGTGACCACCGCAACTTCGAGACTTGAAGCAGCTCGACGATTCTCTCAGCTCGACCAACTAAACTAGGGAATCAATATGGTGTTTTGCGGCGACTCACTGGGTGTAGTCCGCGCAAAAGTTGGTCGCCCAGTTGCCGTCGGCGCCCATGACGTACTCGAAGTAGATGGACGTGTACTCCTGATTGCCCACCGCACCCAACACGCTCACACCGAAGGGGCCCACCGAACCCGTGCGCTCGGCTCCGGCTGAAAGACAGGTGGGGAGATCATCTTCAGGTTTTATTTTACTCCGCGTTGACCGAAACCGAGGCGATCGCTCCAGCGCCTCAACTTCGGGTTGAGTCCGCCCAGGTTAGGCTTTGCGCTTCAACGAAAGTGGGTAGTGAATGCTGTTATCCCGCAGGGTAAATGGAACCTTTTCATTGGTTCATAGGTGTGCAGATCACGCTTTCAGTTGACCGCGAACCTGACGGTTGCTAGCATTTTGCGTTTCGAGTCAGCTTATTATGAGCTTTTGGTTATGCGGTGTCGCTGTGCGGGCATACCGTCTCTGAGAGCGCTTTACCAGCTGGGAACAAACGCGAAGCTAGTAGGATCCAGCAATAATCCCGGTCTCTATCAAGACAGGATTACCTTTACGGCGGATCCGACGAGTATTTCAACGGGCGCATTGGAAGAACCTCTCCGTTCTCTATGGGCAAGCCATCGTAAAAATTGCGGGCCGCTGCGGGTGGTTTGAAACGGTCTTCTAACTCTAGCGCTAAGGATCTGGACTTGTCGCGAAGCAAGAGGACAACACAATGGAGCATACGAAGCCTCGTTTTGGAACTGAGTGAAGCGGATACCTACGCTCATTGAAAGACCACGGTTCTACAGGAGGCCCTGCCGATTCTTGTGCGACGTCAACTCCCGCTGTCCAGCTATGTGCGAGAGACGTGTCCCTCAAGCAGAGCACGTGCAGATTTGAACCAGAAAGCGAACAAGAAAAACTGGCTGCGTCTCAGTCAGCGAGGATCCATACCTGGGCTGCACACGTTCTCGTTCGTGAGGCTGCTATTCCGCTGCGCCATCGCTAATTGCACGATCTCCGGCGCCGGAACCGGCTTCTCGAACGTGTACTCCAGATCCAAATTACTCCCGGCCATGCCAATCATTTGCACGATGTCACCGCTCGCGAGCGTGAAGTTGCTGAGCGTCACGTGGCTCTGGCGGAGCGCCGCCAGCTCCTCCACCGGGTAGACCAGTAGGCTGGTGCCACGTGTCGCCGGGTCGACGGTAATAGTCCGCGGGATGGCCATTACCGAGGCCCAACCCCGGGCGAGATCGTTCGCTTGGGAGTCGGCTTCGAGAGCCCAGCCCAGAAGGACGCGGCGCTGCTTGACCGGGTCGAAGAAGGACTTGGATGCGTAGTACTGCGAAGAAGAGGTGATTGCTGCGATTAGAGGGTAGTCTCGAGGTCTTTCAGTCTCAGTCCGGTGAGTAGCAGGTCTCCGACACGTCTCCGAGAGGAAGAGCACCGCATCAACGGGCACTGATTAGAGAATCAGGGTCTTGCGACGTGGCTTTGTAAAATCCGATCACAGCGGCTAACCTGCACCGAGCATGTCGAACTTGATTCTGATATTTTGAGGGAATACAAAAGCACATGCCGAGTTCTGAAGCATGCAAAGTGACAGTTCACAAAGCTGAAGAACAGGACCAAAGGCAGTCGGAAACGTTAGGAAAGAAACGCAAGCAACGACTTAGAGAAGCTCCGCTCAATAGGGGGAATCCAAATTCCTCTGAAAGAGTTCGAAGTCCGCTTGTCTCTTAAAACTCCACTGCTTTTCTGCAGCATAAAGTCTTCAAAAGCATCGCAAGCAAGTCTCTTGCTTACCCTGCCGTAGTCGTAAACGAAGTCGAAGCCAGTGACGATATCCTGGATCGTGTTGATTGGTGTGAATACGTCCTGCTGCGGGTCATAGGTGCCCATGATGTAGTAGTCGTGCCTGGCAAGGTCAGTATTCACACCAATCAGGAGTCCACACTCGTCAGGAATTGATTCGTCGGGAACGAGAGTCTGGGAGCTGGAGATGAGACTATTCGACGCCCTTTGGAGTTCTGAAATCTCGAAAGCAGACGTTCAACGTGTTCGGAAATATACACGTCTGCAGAAGTACTGTGACACGAGACCGGACTGCAACACCCACGAAATAGACCCGAAGTTCCTTTCAGGTCAATGCTTGGTATTTCAGAGACCATTCCCCATGCACCATCCCAAAGAAATTCCGCTATATGCCCGCTTGCATGGCCGTACCAAGTCTCGTTCTCGGCAATCAGTGACCAGACTTAATCAAGCTCGACTTGAGCACGTAGGTCAGCCCCGCCTAATCGCCGCCCAGAGCCGCGAGCGGCAGCCCCGTGGCGTTGTTCGCGGCGACCGGGAAGAAACTTTCGGCGCTTCCGCCACTCCGCCCGTTCCGCGCCCAAACTTTGACAGCAAACGGAAACGCACCTGGAGTCGTTCAAGCTCGACTTGAGCACGTGGGTCAGCCAGCCTGTCGCCGCCCAGAACCGAGAGCGGCAGCCCCGTCGCGTTAATCTCGCGACCGGGAAGAAACTTTCCACGATTCCGGCCATTCCGCCCGTTCCGTGCCCAAACTTCAAAAAGGGAACGGAAAAGCAACTGAAGTCGTTCAAGCTCGACTTGAGCACGTAGCCTCGCCTGGTCGCCACCCAGACGCGCAAGCGGCAGCCCGCCGTGTTGTTCGCGGCGACCAGAAAGAAACTTTCGGCAAATTCGGCCATTCCGCCGTTACCAAAGCAAACGGAAGCGCACCTGAAATCGTTCAGGCTCGACTTGAGCACGTAGGTCAGCCCCGTCTGGTCGCCGGCCAGAACCGCGAGCGGCAGCCCTGTCGCGTTGTTCGCGGCGACCGGGAAGAAGTCGACGCACTCCCACATGCCGGTGCCGTTGTGCGACGCGAGGCGGGGACCCACCGTCCACGTGCTCCAGTTGGTGCTCTTGTATACCTGTAAAGACGGGATGACGTCAGCAGATGACGACGAAATTGACGGCGACCAGAAATTTTGCGTAGCCCAGGCTTTGGCGGGGCGCCAGCCGCGGGCTGTTTTGCTCTGGGTAGATACTCTTGTACACCTGTGCAGACGGGATGACGTCAGCGAGGCGGCACAAAGTGATGTCAGCAAGATGTGCAGGACGTTGCACAAGGGACGCCGTTAGAGAGAAACACCATGACAAGACTCTCATGTCCAATCGGGGAACATCGGGAATTCCGGGGAAGTAAGGGAGGCAATTGTAGCGGATTCCAACTGCGCACTTCCACGGACGGCGGACTGCCACACGCCGTCCGAGATTATCATGCGGAAAAGAGAACTTGCGACACGCCACACTGGGGAGACAAAATCAAAAGTGAGCAGTATACCGAGCGGCAAGAGCGGTTCCATACCTGCGCTCCGGCCCCGTTCACAATCTGTTCCCAACCCGATCACGATCCGCCACACACAATTGGAGGTGTCTGATTCGGAAAAAGGAGGAATAGGAAAAGCCTGAGCCAAGGTGAACTGACTGAAATTGGACTCGACGGCGGAAGCGGACTGTAAAAAGTAAAACGCACTTGCGCCCCCGTTCATCCGTTTGCAATCCCGATCACAAAACGCGAGACGCCGTCCGATGAGACGACCGCAGCTCGAAGGACTAGGAAAAAGGGGAAGATCAAAGAAAATCAAATCGAGTCCAAGCAGTCCACCGAAGACCGAACGAAGAGAGTCAAGTCTTACCTGCGCTCCCCCAGTTGACCCATTCGCAATCCCAATCACGAATCGCCAGACGCCGTCCGATCCCAGCCACGCTTCGCTCGGGTCACGGAAGTTGTCGCTGCTAACCCCGGGGGGAGGCGTAGCAAGAACCGGGTTACCGGGGTCCTTAACCCAGGTGGTTAGGTACGCGTCGCTCAGGTTAGCAGGGTAAGCCAGGCATTGTACCTGGGGGAACGTAGTGAATTCTTCGTTACAAAGGCGCGAAGGGATGAATGAAACTTTGTTCAAGAGCTTCACTGGCGTTAAGTTGCAATACCGCCGGGGAAGACATCAACTTTTCTCCCTCCAAGATTCTCTGCCAAGATAACTCTGCAAAGCGCCCCTTCGGGCTCCGCGGTCGTAACTCCTCAACGTACGAAACTGCCGATTTTTATCCTAGCTCAAAGATCTCCAGTCGGTGGAGCTGCACGCATCTCGATCCACAACAGTATTGCTCGGACCGCCAGATCGGCGTTGACCAAATCACAACGTACATTCCAATCGTACAATAGTTGGTGGGGTGCAGGATAACCGCGAGCCCGGTGGGGCAACCACAGAATCTAGAGACGGAATAGAGTAACCGACAGAGTTGAGCACGAACAAATGGAGAGCATTTCAAATTTGATGTGAGTGGCAAGCCTTCGGACCCCTCGTAAAGACTAATTTAGGGTTAAAGTATTTCATCGGACATGAAAAGGACAATTGGTCACTCAAACTCCAGGAATCTTGAAGTCGCCTTTCATTTTGTAGAACCAAAAAAATAAACCTTTCAGAGCCTTCATAACTCTCGGAGTCCTGACGCCACAACAAATGCTGTTCCACTGTCAAAAGCCGTTTCGCGCATGAGAGCCATCTCCCACCTCCCGCGTTCGAATTGCCTTCAACGTCAAAGACTCCTTCGGTTCATACCTTTGAAGCGGGCTAGAACGAGAAAGAACCGTTACTTACTTGCTGGGACGCGTTGCTGTGGCCCGTGTAAGCAACGACGGGCCCCTTCCCAGGAACGATGGTGGCGGAGCCCTGCCAAGAGCATTACCAATCCGTGAGAAAGGAAGTTTACTACCGTACCGATTGTCCGGTTGTGCAGATTTTTGCCCAACAATTAATTTCGTATGTTTTGGCATTTGGGCAGCTTGAATTCGTATTACAACCGTTTGGAAATTTGGGCAAACTCCAAATTTGTGCTTTTGTTGTTTTCTCACGGGGCAATTCAGTCAGGCAAGCAGAATTAGGAAGTCGTTTTCCATTTGGAACTTTGGGCAAAATCTGGCCATTGATTTCTCAGATTTGGGCAGGCCAAGAAGAATATACGAGTCTGCCCAACCGGACAATCGGTACAGTATAATCCGCGGATATTTCAGAGAGCTTACTCGTGAGGTCTACCTCGGGTCTGCCTCGAAACCAATTTCTGGTCTACATCGATCTGCTTACCTTGAAACTACTTCTCCTCGGCTTTCTTCCGAGTCCCTGGGATGTGTACAGGCGTTGAGCAGAAAGATCACCTTTGAAGCTACTGTAGGTCCCAAACGTACTCCAAGAATAAAGCAACTTCCTTCTTCGAGTCTACCACAGTAACTGTCCTCGTAAAGAGCCTCGACAACCTCACGGATCGAGCTCCGGAAGCATCACCTAAACCATCTATCGGGCTGCTGTAATCAGCAGAACCCAAAGTCAACAATTCTAAGCCCCACAACCGGTAGAGAAACGCTCAGCGACCGGTAGGTCCTCACCGACCAGCATCCCTGGATGTCGTACCAGTCCGGCCCGGGCTGGATGGCGAGCGGGAGGTAGTCCCAGTGGATCAAGTCCCGGCTCACGGTGTGGCCCCACGTGATGTTGCCCCACTTTGCGGCTTGCGGGTTGTACTGCAGAGGGCAGAGTGTGACAAAAAGTCGGGAGCTAGACCTGGGGGCCCGAAACCGGTCTACATTCTTCTGTCTCTTCAGTTTAGCAAGGGTGAGCTCTATGAGTAGAAAGTTCCTATGTTGACACCCGGAATCCGAACCCGCAATATTACCTGCTCCACACCGGTTCCGACCCTAAACCCCCAAACTAACCCCACAGGTTCCAGGCAGCTTAGCTCACTATAGCTAAAGTTTACTACTGGGAATTTGAAACTTGTGAATCGGTTAATTTGGACGGTTGGGCGAAAGGGGAAGGGACGCAGAGTGCCTCTAGTACGTGAAGGAGCGCAGGATCATGCGGACCAGAGTTTGTTACAACGAGAGAAGAAATTGATAGAAGATATAACCAGGAATGGTTTCGACGAGCCAGTAGGAGCGAAGAGGAAGTACCGCACGGACTGCAATTGCAGAGGCTTCTCAAGAGAAACGTTTTCTTGCAATCACCTTGTACAGTAAGCAAAGAAGAGCAGAACCTTCCAAGCAAATCGATCGAGAAGTCCACGCTTTGGTATACACCTTCGACAAGTTTCGATGGCTCCTGAGGTGAAGCAACTTCACTTCCTAGTTGAGCGTCTTCGTTGGTCAAGAAACCTAACAATCGGTTACCTGGTAAAATTGGTGGTACAGCCCGTTGTAGTACATGGGACCTGCAAGAAAACAATAACTCCTCTTTGTTTTGCCAGAGTTCCTTCCTTCTCGACAAATGCTTTTCTACAATACCCCGTCCATGCTCCATAGTCATCACTTGCAAGTTTGCTTGCTCACTAAAATACGCTTTCTTCTAGGCGCTTTCACAAGATGTCGGTGACTTCTCAAGATAGTAGGACAGCTCAAAGTTCACAGGCCCACAAATCGAATGAGTTCTGAGTTGCTCCAGTCGTCAAGGCCGAGATGGTCTCAGCCACCTCCGCTCAATGACCATTCAAGGAAGGGGCTGCTTCAACAACGAAAAGATGAAGACTTCAATGACAATATGTCACAGGCAGCTTCTTCGGAAGGGACCACCTACTAGGATAATTGGGTCGCACTATATCAGGACTCAAGTTTTGTTGCACCATTGAAGACAGTGGCAAGACTATTGACTGGGAAACGTTTCGTCACGGCATGTATGGAAAAGCAGGAGGAGATCGAAAGAGCATCCAACACTTGCCCAGTAAACTAGTCTCTTACTCGAGACTTCAAGTATTGCCCCGACGGTGACTGCTCAAGCCCTGAAGCCTCAGAATTCCAATCACCAAGGTGAACAAACTCCAGCCAAGCGACCAGTCAACGACCACATTCGAGCTATCACGGATGTACCAAAGATTGGTAAAACATACAAGCTGCCAGAGTGTGCTGATCAAAATGCTGGTGCCAACCATAGACTGCCAATCAAAGAAGAGGCAATCAGAAGCGGCCCATGCAGCTAGATTCATCGGTGCAGACGCCTACCGTTAGGGTCGTTCATCCAGTTCTGTGGGGGCTGGAAATGGAACGTTGTCCTCGCAGGGTCACTCTTGGGGACTTTGACCGCCGAAATGGGAACTCCCTCTGAGGTCGGCAGCAGGTTCCTGGGAACCACCTTTCTCCTCACCCCCTCCCAAGAACGTTTCCCACTGAGGGGTGCATTCTCCTGCAGCTGGAGCCCCCCCATGGCGGCGCGCTTGTGGTCCCATGAGGTGGTGTCGGCACAAGAGGCGGTGACGTTGGAACGGATGAAACTTTCCCAGGGGGGCAGTTTCACATTGGTCTTTTGCATGCGAGCTGGGATAGCAGACGCTGAGCTGCCGTCATTAGCTGAGCCGCCCCCCAGCGCCCCCACAGAGAAAAGGCATAGTACTGCAGCAAGGACGAAACTCTGCAACTGGGAAGCCATTCTGGAAACCAGAATTGTTTCAGAGCTCGCCTGCCTGCAATAGGGCGAAGATAGCTATTTGAGGCGCCCTGATTCGCAAACTACCCCCCTCTCAATGCGCTTCCTTGACCCCCCTCTTTGAAACCTCCTCCTCTTCTCCGAGTCTGCCTCTCTACTTCCCCTTTTTCACTTCTCCGCCTCTCCGTTCTGCGGCCTTTGTAAGTAGCGCTCTGGCATCTGCCAATTGGACTCGTTTGAGAAGCGCCTTCTCTCCCGTCCCTTCTGAAGCAGCAAAGTGTCCCTTATCCAGCTGCCGGTCTTGAAATTGGCAGACGCCACGGAAGGTGCAAGAGTATTCTGATCGTTTACCGTATCAGACTTTAATACCTTCAGAAAGGGTCGCTGCGGCCTGTGCAGTGTGAGAGGACGGCATTTCACGCTAGCATGCCACAGTTCCTCTGGCCTCCTTCGATGTCGCGCTTAGGTTTCGGAGATTAAAACATAATTGTGACGTACTGCGTGTTGACAAGTCAGCTTCATGGCGTCATTCACTATCCACTTTCAATGCTTCCACCAGGGCCAAGTGGCAAGATTCTGAGGCTCTGGGGAGTCAGGGTACGGCACTTATATCATTCAGCCATGTCACCGCGACGGGCGCGGCCGCGTAGCAACCAGCGCCCGGCCGCGCGCAATCATGACGGCCGCGCGTATTGGGGCGGGGTCGACCGCCAACTGCCATGGTAGAACCTGGCACCTTAGGTCCCTTGAAATAGGTATAGCTAGGCACGACTATGTTCAATGCATGGTCGACATGTCCAGACCATAGTTATTGATTCCTTGTTTGTGCACTTAGACAAAAGCACATGTTCGATGAAGACAACAAAAGCTTGTTCAATGATAGACAACAAAAGCATGTTCAATGAAGACTCTTCAATTGAATCCTAGCCCAGATCATTGTCTCAAACGTCTATCAAGAACACTCTTAATTAGGGCCTCCGGCATACATAGATGTGCCTTGCTCAAGATTTCGCCACATTTTAAGATGAATATCCTGATTGCGTGTGCGACTACTTATAAGAATTGATTCTCAAATCTCGTAAAAGGAAACCACAGATGAACCAATCATGATGCAAGCTGTAGTAGTTCATGAACAAGCTCGCAACCTTCCCGAAGAAAGTTTTCGAGAGACAAACATGCATGGCTGCAACGTCAAGCACCGTTGAGCAGCTACCGTACTGCATGGAGCATTCAAAGCAAGCTCGAAGCTGCGCCATCAAATGCAATGTTGACATGGGATAGATAGCCAAGATGACTTTCTTTTCTGATAGGGGAACCTCTAAGCTGCGACACCAAAGCCCTTAACTCGAGTACCCTCCGCTCTTGAAGAGGTAAAGTATTCTACTGTACCCAAAGAGCAGAACGGACGCTGATCAGCAATATGGCCCGTAAGTTGGGTGGGGAGCGGAAGGAATAGAGCGTTTCAAAAAGTACGTGTTGCAGGCAAGCGGAATCGGTGAACCCATCAGTACACCTCCAAGTCGTGCTTCCGGATTTGGGTTGCTCTTTCTGCAGCTCTTTCGCTCCCATCAACTGCAAATTGCAGCAGGAGGCACTTTGTCTTCATTCTTTCCCAGGATTGTCTGCCTCAGTTATGCAAAGCAGCTTTCCGTCCAGAACGGCCCAATGAGTTCGACGTACGGAAAGCTGTATCGTATGGTGTTTGAAATTGTAAACGATCTTGTTGCACCGGCTCTGCCCGACCATGCTGGACTACCGGAGAGCGCAGCCGAATGAATCCAATTGTCTAAGAGAGACCTCAAGGTGTGTTTACGTCCTTACCCTCGCGCAGTCTCCTTATCATCGCATCCTCCCGCTTGGGGCGTCTCCAGCTCCTGCCACGTGGCAAACAGGCAGGCTCGCGCTCCTCGTCCAAGCGGGTCAACAAGGACGTCGCATAGCACACGGATAATGGCCGGCGCTGGTTCATTGCTGCTGACGAGCAGGCGTCGTAACAACGGCTGTGTCCTGAAAGGGGCATCATATCATTGTTAGGGAGGGTCGGTCTCCCGCTGAACTGTCCACATAATGAAAAGCCTTATGTATGGATCAACTTAGTTGGAATGGTCGAGAGCATCGTAAGGGGCCGAAGTGAAGGCGTCCTGTGAGGTAAGATGTTGCACACGTATTCCTAGCCAACTTGACGTCGCAGAATTCTTCGCAAAAGCCTGGTGGATTTGGATGTCATGATGCAACAACCAAGGAACTAGCCAATGAAATATCTATTCAGAGGCACACGAGCGATCAGGGATGTGGAAGCACCGAATGGATCCTTCCGTGCACATTTCAGCGCAGCAACCGACTGAACTAATTGCTTGATCAATTTCAAACCCCCTTCGAAAAATATATTCCGAAATCTTACCGTTTGAAAGCTCAGGACTGAGCCCCAGTGGCATCACGCAACACTCATGCCGGCTCGCCCGGACTTTGGGCTTGGATCCCCGCAAGTGATTGCGCTACCCTGTTCAAATCCGGTGAGGTTGCCATGCTCAACGCAGTCCCTTTACTAGGCGGCCTGCCAGCGCTGAAACCTTTCCAGGGCGACCTGTTCCCCTTCTTGGGGCTGGAAGGTGGGGTGGCACGAGGGGTAGCCAGAGGTGTAGGCAGAGCGGAGCCTGCATGGCTGCAGGATGAAGAAGGCAGCTAGCATAAATATAATGGGGAAATTTGTGACAAATACGGACTGCAGGTTGAGAGCGCGTCGAACCAGGAACAGGATATGATGAAAAGAGATTGATGGGAAAGAGAAGGCCGTGCCTGACGGTAGTCAAGCAGGCCCAAAATGGAAAGGGTCTGGCGCACATGGCAGCATGGAACCAAGATGTAAGTACAACTACGCTTGCAGGACCGCCGAGCTTTGTGCTTCAAACCGATTCACGAGAGCCAGGTCAGACAAATTTGTGGAATCAATCCAACATATCGCAACTGATGAACCTGGAAATATGGAAGATCTGCACCATTCAAATTGGAGTCTGGTCTTTCCCGAAACGTTGTTCTCAGAATGAACAGAGACACAATGACCTTACCCTCTCATAGCCTTCAGAGCTGGCAGGGCCTGGTACGCCCTTTCCATGTTCTTGCGCATGCGCTCAAGATTGGCCGGTCCACTTTCTTTCATGCCTTGGATGGTGGTAGTGGCAGTTTTCACGTCTTCCCCCACAAAGTTGGTAATGTCCCGCCCGTGGGCAACTTGCTTCTGCACAGGACAATGAACACTTGTCTCTGGAGTCATAGTAAGACTGTGACTTTGTAAAAGGCAGCTCTGATTTCAGTCCGAAGTTGGAGAGGAAGGAAAATATGTGAAGAATAGTTCAAAATCGCCAAATAGAACTCAGAGGCCTTCCTTGACAGCTGAGCATACGATTATTCAGGAGCTGACTTTCTCAACGTCTCTGAAAGCACTAAGTAGGTTATTTGGCCTCTTGATCAGGAGAGGGCTTTTGCTACCTCCACTGACATTGGATAAGCATACTATCAGAGCAGTTTGAAACACTTTGCAAGCTGCAAGGAAGATCCTCATGCCAGTCTTCAAGTGAATGCTCCGCACCTTTGCATCAACCAACGCCGGAACAGCCTTTTGGACATGTTGTTGCACATAGTAAAGGCCCACGCTTGGCTCATTGGCGATCTGTGTGGCGATGTCAGCCACCTTCTCATGCACTGCAATGGGGAGGCAACAGATTAAAGTGGAGCAGATACTTGCGCGAGCAGATTGCAGGTAAGTGCTGTGTAAAGACGACCTCAATGACTGACTACCTGCGAACCAATGTAGCAAATTTGAAGTGAAGTGCCCTAGTATTCCAACGAGGATTGAGAGGGAAAGTCTCCCTGACCCCAACCAAAGGTGAGGGGTCCAAGATCGCAGTACGAAATAGATTCCTGCCAAATACCAAGAACTTTTAGGCACCTTCAAAGAGAAGCTCCCGCCGCTGCTTTGTCTCCACAGAGCTTCGAAACATGGTTGCAGGTATTAGAAGAGCAGATGTGTAGCGTTCTCCTGGGATTTCTTCTGAGTTTCTCTTCAGAGAAATGGCCCTCTGCAGCGCTCTGGAACGAGTTTGTGTGGTAGTTGTAGATTGTGCTGCTACCAGCTAGGCCAGCTGCTGCAAGCTGCTTGAGGTGACATGTTGAAGGTGGTGTCAATGTTTGATGTGCAGATTCCTTGATTTATAACGAATGCAATTTAGAACTCGGCTTCCGCGTCTGCCCCACTGACCTCAAATATGTGGGAACTACCGTACTATTTTTGACGGGACCTGGAAGTGGCAGCCTTCTTCTATAGAGGACGAGTTTTTAGACTTGTTTCAAACCTTGACACTGCCTCAGCCTTTAGCCTAGCTCCTCAGCAGCTGATTTCTAGCAAAGCGCGGCCAAGTCCATTCTGGAGCTGTTTCGAGCTGCTTGTGACTCTGAGCAATCAGATTGGTTCAGAAGGACGTTTGGGGGCAAGGCTTACATGTTAAGCTGCTAAGCCGCCCTTCTTTGCAGTCAAGGTGCTGGAAACAGGAAAGCACGCTTTACCAAGAGGATATTGGTGCGGGATTGAGAAGCAAGCGTTGTGCCTGCATCCACTCCGGTCATGAGTGGAACAGTGATGGTCAGGTTATTACTGATGCATTGCCATTTAGGACTCCATCCTGTGGCTTAGGGGGGTATAATACAGGACCGGGTAGGATGCAAGTCCTCTGAGCATAAGGTCCACAGAGAAGAATTGGGCTAAGGCTAGGGCAACTATGGTTCACCAGCGGAAGGAACCTTCAGCGTTCAGAGAGAGGCCATCCTGGAATATCATCGCATTACTGTCAAGCGCTGCGGTTATAAGACTTGCTCTCATCGCTTATGGAGAGTGGCAGGACCGCCACATGCTGGTGAAGTACACCGACATAGATTACCTGGTCTTTACGGACGCTGCTTCTTTTGTGGCTGCTGGGAAGTCCCCATATCTTCGATACACATACCGCTACTCCCCTTTGCTGGCCTACATTCTGGTGCCGAATACATGGGGCTTTCCTGCGTTTGGCAAGGTTGTGTTCTCGATGGCCGACATCCTAACTGGGTGGTGAGCTTTTCAGTTACTTCCAACTTCCAGTCAGTCTTCGCTGCCTGGCAAGACTTCCTGATGTCGCTTGGGATCTCTGCTTGGGGGCCTTAGTAAGACCTGCCTGAAGACGTTCACTTTGTCCCATTTGAACCACTGATGCCCCACATTTGATTCAAGGTATCGACGGACGGTGGTGCTTTTGTTCGTTCTCTTCTTCTCAGGTAGTCTCCTTTTACTTCAAGTGATTGAAGCTGTAGAACGATGAAAGATGCAGAGTGAGATAGTTCAACCAGTCATGGGCTGAAAGCAGCTGCCTTATTGTGCCTTCAGAAGACATCAGACCACAATTTTTCCTTTGTGCATTCCGATATTGCAAGGTTGTCTGAGTGTTAGCCACGTACAATTGTTGGGAGACTGCTGTGGCTAGATGGATTTAATTTTGGGAACAAGGCCAGTCGCTGAAGCTTAAAGTTGCTGAATGCATCAACTATGAAGGTCCTCAGGTCATACTTCAAAGGTCTGCCTCCGGTTTGATCCAAAACCACTTTCTAACTGCCTGCTCCTGTTTCTTTCAGGCTGACATATACCCTAGTCCGGTTACGGGGCACGTCGGAGACCGCCAGCTTGCTATGCGCTGCAGCCTGGCTGTACAATCCATTCACTTTCTCGATAGGCACCAGGGGCAACTGTGAGGCGCTAGTGAGCGCACTCCTGCTGGGGATGCTTTACCACCTCTTTACAGGCCGGGTGCTGATGGCAGCTGTATGGTGAGGATCCGAACCGATTTCGACAGCTCAGTTTTTGGCTCTTCATCGGTTTCGGTTGCGTAAGCAGTTGAAAAGGTCGAGGTCAAGTGTTGCCCTGGTCCCTTCCAATATTAGCCTTCGAAGCTCCTGTCAATAAGAATTGCATGTGAACAACCTTGGTATCATGCAAAAGTGTTGATGCATCCAGTAGGTGTCTGCAGACTCAGCGAGCAGAAGATCTGGACGGAGTGTAGAATTGTAGAGAATATCCCTTGCGGAGTACATCCACTTTTTAATACTTCTCCTGCGCTTCGTTTTGAGCCATTTTGTAAGCGTCCGCTCTCCTGACTGGGCCGTTTTGAATAGGGAGTTCCAAGCCGCAACCTGTCACTGAGGGCCTTTTTGAATACAGAGTACCGTCAGCTCATCTGCTTTCTGAGGCCTCGTCATAGCGCCCCTGATCACCTCCACTCCTCCTCAAAATACCCCTCAAACACGCACCCTGAAGCATGTTTATCCTCCTTCAATCAAAGCAAACACGATATGAACGAGCTAAGATGCAGTATAAGTACTCGTGCAAAGCAGTCTCAGACAGAGTAGTCGAACTAGACTGTGAACTTTCGATGCAGGTATGGACTTGCCGTCCATCTGCGAGTATACCCCATCATCTATGCGCTTCCTCTCCTTCTGTTCCTCGACAGCAATTTTCCCGCAAGCCATCGCCGCCTGACCCAAACCACCGCTCCGCAAAAAGGGTCGCTTAGTCCCTTTGGCTGGCCAACCCGAGAAGGCCTTGTTTTCGGCCTGGTCGCCGGTTGCATATTCACGGGCCTGACTGCCAGTTTTTACCTTTTGTACGGAATGGAGTTTCTGAACGAGGTGAGAACCTGCAAAGATATCCCGCTTCGAAGAGAATGTGAAGGATCATTCGTGCCTCTTCGTGTTTGCCTTGCATGCATAGTCGTTTCCGCATGGCAAATGGACGAAGCTGAATTCGAAGTAGCGGAAACGAAGCTCCAAGAGCCTCGCCATTCTGGCTTCACGCCTTTCAATCCCTGTCGAGCATGCCAAAAGTCGCACGAGTCCATAAATGCATTAGAAGCCGGCCTTCAGAGTCAAGCGGCTGTCGTTCAAGCAGACTTGAAAGCTCCTCACTCAGCTGACGCTGTTTGTGCAGGCGCTGCTTTACCATCTTACCAGGACAGATCCCCGCCACAACTTCTCCATCTACTTCTACCAGTTCTACCTCTCCCACGAGTAAGCATGCTTTAGAATACGAGTGTTCTCGTGAATCTTATAAAACTGCATTCACCGTATCGAGGTACACAATTTGACCGTTGTTGGTTCACTTCACTCGGGAAAACCATGTTTGCGCACATTTCCATTCGTTGAAACTTCCACGATTCCAAGTAATCACTTCGAAACGAACGATCACGCAGGCTTGACATAGAGCACTATAACTCACAGATTGAGGTCTCTTCTTTTCCCTTTACGTGTTATGTCTGCTGACGAGTCCTGGGGTGGCAACTTTTCGACCATAAGTCGCCGAGTAGAAGGGGCCAGCAAGTTTGCGGTGTTACTCCAACATAAGATTGCCGCCTTTTGTGACTAGACTTCGTCAGTTTAGTCCTCGCTGCTTCGACTGGAGTCCGACTTTTAAAAACCCGTCTTCATGTGGGCGCTGCTCTTGCAGATCGGCGCCGACTGCCGACGAGCGGTTGCTGGCTTTCCTGCCCCAGGCACTGACTCAGCTCGGTCTGTCCGCTGCTTTCGCTCGGGACCTGCCATTCTGCATGTTCGCACAGGTAAGCTGAAGCAATTCTCTAGACCTTCGCCTTTGGAAGAACGATTCAAGGGGCCCGTTGACTTGCGAGCTTAGTCCTGCGAGCTTGATCGCCGCTTCCTCAAATGACCGACGCCCTAAACTACAATGTGGAGACCGCTGTTTGTGGTGTGATGTTGATTGACTGTTGTTTCCAACTTAGTTCTTGTGAGAAAATTTTGTCGCTTTTTTCGATCTACCAACTGAGCCAGTCACTACCTGTGCGCTCGCAGACCGTCGCTTTCGTCGCCTTCAACAAGGTCTGCACTGCGCAGGTACGCATGTTCGATGGTTTTAGGGTGCCAGGGTTTCAGGGTTTTAGAATTCGTGGTTTTGGGGTCAAGAAACGCTCTCCGAGTCCTCTGCCAACTTTCTTCTCTTCATCAACCTTTCTCTCTGACATTGTTGTAATGTAATACCGCTGTCTCAGTATCCAACGAAAGTGCATTTCAGCAGAGTGAAAGACAAGATTTCCCCCAGAGTCATTGGCACAACAAACATTCTTGGATGGCCTGCCCTTGACAACCATAGTGACTACAGGTTCCTAACTGGAACCAGCTTCCCCGAATCCAAGTCTGCCCTGTCCCAGCAACTAAGACTCAAAAGTTGACGGAGTTCGCGACCTCGTTGCACATTGTCCTGCCTGAATCCTAGAAGCCTCGTCACGGTTCGCAACTACTTCTCTTGCAGTACTTTGTGTGGTTCTTCTGCCTGCTGCCCCTGATCCTTCCTTCCACTCAACTCAAGCTCCGCTGGCGAGGTCTCGCCTGTATACTTGTCTGGGTAGCCGGCCAGGTATGCCCCACCCGCTCATGAGTCCACAGCGGCCGTCCTGCAGGGCGCTGGCAAGCAAGTCATTTGCACGGATCGCCAAGATGTTGTTCGTTCTCCGTACGGGTTCCTCAATGTTTCTGATTTGGGATGGACCGACTCGACAGGGACTGCAACGTTTTGCTTACTGCGGCAGCTAGTACGAACCTTGCTGGCAACGTGGTGGGAACTCTAAGTCGGGCCCTGAAATGACCCGCTGCAGTTCAGGTCGACGGAGCTCGTTTCCCGAGTCAGCTCTTTAATTCCAACGGAAGGCCAGCCGATTATATAATAACGAAAAGGCGTTTCTGAGAGTGGCCTTCCGGTGTGATTTTTACTGCTTTGACGGAGACTCTTTCTCAAATCTGCATGCATCGGATGTGGAGCGTCAAGATGCGGGACTCGAAAGTGTCGGTTCGATCGCAGGTGCACTGGCTCGCTTGGGCGTACCAACTCGAGTTCGAGGGAAAGCCGGTTTACCTGCAACTCTGGGTAAGTCCGTTTCAAATCCTGCTGAGGTTTAGTCTGTTGCTACCATGCAGCACTCGACGGTTTCGCAGCGTCGGCTCCTTCCGCACAGTTTGGAGAGCAATGAAAAGCAGCGCTGGTCCTGTGTCGGACCACAAAAGTCCTGCATCGACAGATCTGCTTTAGAGACTCTCGCTTAAATCCTTAGATCGACGCTTTCTAGTGCTCAGTACAGTAGTTTTGCACCTAAGTTTGACCTTTTCGCCTGTTTGTCCCGCACATCAGCAAGGTTTTCACGATTTGCGGTTCAGGCGACATGCTTTTCTGGTCCGCGGGGTTGCACTTTCTCTTACATTACCCTGTCCCTCCGGAACTCTCTTCCCTCCTAGTCTTCACCCTCGCTACGGCGGACTTCATCTCTGTTTCATCGTTCACTGTAGCAGCATCACTGTATCTTGAAAGGCAAGATTGGCCAACCCTTCGCTCCACTGCAGGTTGCCAGCCTTGTCTTCTTCGTCGCAAACGTTTGGGTGCTCGCGACGCTAGTCACCTACCACAGGCGAGCGGCCCATCTCCATTTCCGTTTGATCTCAAGTTAGGATCGCCACAATCGTTTCCGACGCGTTTGGTCATCCCCTTTGGCTTTTCGTGCGGTATGGCGCAATTCAGACATATGGTCATTGTTCCCGGTTGCAAGGGCGCTCTTCGAAAAGTCTGGTCACTGTTGATTGAGACTTTTCAAACAAAAGCGTACCCGCTTCTCTCGACCAGAAAGTCGAAGGTGTGGTTAAATGCAGCCACGTGGCCAAGGGGAAGGGTGGGAAACGCACGTTGCCATCGCGCTTTTGTGGAGTTGGCATGACCGGGCTGACCGGTAGGATTTGCGCGGCTCGTAAAGTCGCCGATTCGACTCATCGGACATTTACGTGCCTTGCGCCCCGTTTCAAAGTGTGAAAGTCGTCCCTTCTTCCCTTCCAGGTGGCAGCCAGTATTTGTCAACGGGGAGCTGAATGCCGTCTTTGGAGCCACAGGAAAGGTGGATTAAGTGGTGAGGTGGGATTTGAAAATAGACTGGTTGAAGGAGGCCGTCGGTGACCTGGACTGTGACGTGTCGTGGACAGCCATTGCTGTGCAATCTGCTGATCGTATTATCCATTTTGCGTAGTCGTGTTATCCACTTTGCGTAGTCGTATCATCCAGTTTGCGTAGTCCCGGACTTTGGAGCGGTCGATGTTCGAACTGAACCTTGCTTCACAGTATGACCCTCGTGCAGGAAACGCCTCTCATTCGCCGCACAGGGCTGGCGCTTCAGAAAACATTTTGTGACTGTGGGCGCCCCGAGGCTGGCCAATCTACACATGCCCGTGGAAAGTTGCGGGGTAAGATTCACAGACTCACGCTCGGTCGCTTTACCGAAACTGCTGGTCTTAAGCTCCTTGCAAGTCGGGTCCCTCAGCCGCTAAGCACCGCTTATGCTTGCAATGATGTCGCAGAGAGGCCGGCACGTGAATGCAAACTGGTTCCATCTAGAATGCAGAGGGGAAATATTCGATCGGCAGCACGTGAGCACGGTCAGAGTGGCCAATCTGTCAATAGTCCGTCGGACTGCGACTTTTTCCAATTTGCGCAGCCTGGCCTGATCCATGCTGCCAACAAACAGTCGAGTGTCTGTCTCAGATTGACATGATTGCAGTTCCTGGGTTCATCTAGAATCACGTCGCAGTCCAGTCTAGATCAGGGTTGTGCTTTCCGGAGCGGGTGCTTACGGTGTCGTCCCAGTCTTTAAGCGGTTTTCTGATGCAAGAAACGGGTGTAGGCAAACATAGACAATTCGCCACTTTGATGCACTTGTGTAATGCAGGCGAGAGCCGAGCGAGGGCAGAGCTGGAGAAGGAGTAGAGCTGATTGTTTTCATCCGTCGGAATGAGACGACATCTGCAGGACGGTTGATTGATACAAGCGGGCAATGGATTGTCGGCGGACGAATAAAGTACTGCCTCTGATCCCTTGGATACATGGCGAGCGCTATACACTCGGCCACAGCAGCCTAAGCTTCAGTATCCTGGCAACGTTGCGAAGTGACAGATCAATCGGCCCTGAATGAGTGAGCAAGCTGAACGATTAGTATGATGATACCCAGTCTCGAATCACGGGTTGCCAGTATTTCGAGCCGCATCTTTATTCATAAGCAAATTCGATCGATGCGAAGCATGACTCAATCGGCATGAAGGCACTGAGTCTTGACCGTATCCGGTCGATCGCGTATGTGTCTCGGCAGTTTCTTTTGATCCGGCCTGCAGCTTGTTGCATCAAAAGCCTGAAACTAGCCATAAAGAAGGTATACGTACCCGTGAGAAACACTTGATTTATATAAGCAATTCAAGAATATTTATGGCATCATGGCAGGCACCTGGCATGTCGCCCAGTGATCGCGGCGAGGCGCCACGCATCGGATGCGGCGCACAGATTCGTCTTAAAATAGATCGCAACGTGGGTCGAACGAACGGCATCATGGCATATGGTCGACCCGGGCCGTCGGACGCGAGTATATGGTGTTAATTGATGCAGAACCGGCAGTGCCAAGAACCGGCTGCAGGCTCGAAACCTAAGATCTTCACAAAATAAATTCTCAAAGCTTACTGTACTATACCGTCCCCATACGCATGCATGTGAGTCTGGCCGGCACCATATGATGATCAATCAATCCTTGACAATCGTCTGGCTGGCTGTGAAAGTATGAAAGTACGTTTCCTTTTCGGATCAGGAGTCACCTCCTTCAGTTGACCTTTAGCAGAAAAGCAAGGGCTGATCAAAACAGGTTCCGCATGGAAGCTGTTTGGTTTCTTGGTGCAGAAATACATTGGCTGCACGCCAGGTTGGGTCCGTCTTTCAATCAGGATGTTCGGACTTCACAAAAAGCTTTAATCCAAGCACAAATCTTGGAAAGAAGTCGTGGGATGTGTCTTAAATATGACGACTGGACGCCACGGAATCTACCCGATTGCGGTCGCTCGGAAAAGCCACGTGGCCCTTTTTTGTAGCGACTTGCAGTCCAAATGTGTCGATCCGCATGGGGTCATCGCCTTCTCTAGTTCCTGTTCTGTTCCTCATCGCAATGGCGCCGCCGTCCTTCCCTTCCGAGAACATGCGCCACTTTCCAAAAGCAAGCCCTTATTCAACGGCCGAGACGTATGAGGGAAACAAGGTGACATAGAGAAAGCTCTGGCGGGCTTCATATTGACAGATTTTCACTTGTTGGGCAAGACTGTCCTAGCGGCTCGGTCTCATTCTTTGCACCATAGAGATTAGTGAAAGTGCATCTCAGAGTACCGAGATAGATTGGGACGGACAGCGTCCACCGGTATCAGGTTTGATGCAATCCCCAGTAGCACTCTGAGCAATAGAAAAAGGGTCAAGTCGTTCCCATGACTCGAACCCTTGTTTCTGGGCTTTGGCGCCGAGCGCCTATCGTCATATCGTGGATACCGGCCGAAGGATCAGTTAACCTGTCTCCAGGAACTTCATGTAGGTGTTCGTACAGGTCCCCGTGGTGGAACACAAGCCGCGCGCGCGCCGCGTCACGGCTCGGTTGCGCAGCAGTGACAGTGAGGCAACGACAGGGTTTTGGATCTTACCTGTCCTCGGGTACTGCGGGGTTTTAAAGGGTTTCGTACCGAAGTGGGCGACGCGGCCGCGACTGAGAGGCCGGCCACTTTCAAGTCTATGGCTATCCGGCAACACTTCGCAGATCACGCTAAGTCTTAGTGCTTGCGGCTTTTAACCACGGTCGCCAGGGTCTCTTACCGACGCATGACAGCCAGCGGCGCATTCAGCGTGAAGCTCGCCTCAGAGTTTGTTCAGAACACACGTCCCCATGAGACCTGCGGTGAGTAGTAACGCCAGTCTGGCAATGGCGCAAGAGGCCCTTGGAAGGCCGGTAGGGGCGGGAATTTTTCCCGGTCGAGACGCTATCCATGTGAACAAAACCCGGCGTGTATTTGGATTCACAAGCACCAAGAGCGCAGTGCTTTTGTTCTCAAAACAAAGTATGTTGCAGACCAGATTTACAGCCTGCGGCGTTGGGAATAGTCACAGAGGGACGTCAGCCTCTGCTGGTAATGAGCTGGAAGCATCGTTGTTTATTCGCCAGAGCCGAACCACTGCTGCGATCAGAGGGGTCTCAACCGCTCGGAGTGATTCAAAGGCAGCGGACTGGGAGAAGACTCTCCGGGCAATCTCCGAGTTATCACGGGCAGAGCTAGGCCGGAGCTTTCAGAGAAAGCAAGAGTTGCAAAGGGTCAATCAGGAACCTTTGCGAGCTTCTAAACAAGGGACTCCCGCGGCAAAAGAAGACCAATCTTCCAAGGCAGAGGTGGTTGTACACGTGTCAGAAGAACCGCTTAACGACGGGTTCCTCAGGCCGCCTCAGAAGCCCCCGGGCAACGAGATGTGGGCTCCGTTGATCGGGATATCTTGCCTGGCCGTCGGTATTTTCTGCTTTGTGAAGGCGTTCGAACTCCTCGAAAAGCACTTTTTCGTTATGCTTCTTCTCGATTGGGTGGGGTTTTCTATTCTCATATCTGTCGGCTGGCATCTCCTGACGGAAGCGACTCACCCGAGCACTTCCCACTTCCGGCCGAGGGAACCGGGGCTCCCCCTCGACTGGCACAACCTGTACGACCCAAAGGCGCTCAGAGAGTATTACTACAACTCGGCCAAGAGAAGCGCCCAGTGGGATCATCCGAGCCCAGGCGCCGACAGTGTAAATGCGCCCGGGGGCTGTGTAACTAGGGGGGGCATGCTATCCTACGCAATCAGCGGTTTCTGGCACCAACTGGCGGTACTCTTCGCTCCGGTCCTTACGACGGGGGTTTATTTCTCTCTGCTGAGAACACTCGTATGGTGTACAACGTCCCTCTTTCAGTCGAAGTCAAGCTTCGGCTTCTCCCTCGCGCTGAGTGCAACCTTACTCGCGCTGCCCGCCCCCATCCCCTTTCTCATCATTGAGCTGGGTCGTCTACTCCCTTCCTTAATCGCCCGCAAAGCGTTTCTCCTGACCGCGTTCGGAACCGCGCTCTGCTTCGCGCTTCCATTCACCTTGATCCCGAGCGCGCGCTCGTTCCTGAAAGCCGTCCGCCAAGCCGCGCGCGCGGGCCTGCCGCACAGCGACCTCGCGCACTGGGACGCGCGCGCGCTCGCACGCCTCGCGGCCGCGGCGTGCCCCGCGCTCAGCTGGCGGCTGCAGCCGTCGGCGCTGCGGTTGGGTTTCTCCCGGGTGGCGCTTTTCCCGCTGCCGTTCGATTATCTCCTCCCGGTCCCTGTTCCCCGGTGGGAGCTCCTTGGGCGGTCTTGGGCCGGAATCCTCTTCGCGGCGACCATGGCCCTTCCCCTGGCGCGGCTGGTCGCCGCCGCGACCGCTGAAACGCCATTGACGCTGGGCGTGTTCTGGGCGACCGTTTGCGGGTCGAGACCGTTACGAGTTGGCGCCTGCGTTTCGGTAGTGGCTTTTCTGATGCGGCGGCAAAGAGATGTTTACGTGGCACGGCTGGAGGAAAGCGAAAGAAACGAGGTCGAGGAGATGGTGACGGAGGAGGATTTAGATCGGAAGGCATTAGAAGAGTTCGATCGAAAGTTGGGAGATGGGAACTCTTAGGTGTAGATGCTATATCTATATTGCACTTCGTTGGCCAAAGAGAGCGGAATCGTGTTTTACAAACTGTGCTTGCGCAAGTGCTTTGATCGAACAGAGACCGCTTGACGGTGTTCGAAGATGCGGAACGATTTTCAAACCTTCATAAGGAGCTGGTACCGTGAATAACCGTAGGAGGCAGGTAGCAAGCTTTGGGTATTGAAGACTCCAACACTCACTTCATAATCGTGCCATGGAATACCAAGACCTGTGTGATTATGGGCGTGTAAAGGAGCCTCACATCGTCGCAGTACGTGCGAGTGGGGGCCAAATGGATTGTCTTCTAAACAACAGCGTTCTTGGAAGCCTTCTGAAGAATATTCTACCAATAACCTTGCGGGTTGAGCGAAAGTAAGTCGACCCTAGTTTCTTCAACCTGAGTTACAACCTAGCTTCATGAGCTACCTTCCACAAGCTACCTGTGGGGGGGGGGTATAGCCAGCTAGTTTTGTTTAGCTGCAAATGATGAGCTACGCGTCTGCGTAATTGTGCGATTTGGGATAGCGGAACCGAGGCGTTGCCGCAGCGACACCATACCGCATGACAGCCCATAGGATGTTGCGTAAGCCTTGCTTTGTCGCCAGTCTTTTGTGACGGTCATGGGTGTGTTCGGCTTCATAAGTGAATCCCGTTCATTGATGCAAGTTCGACACTTTTTCTTGCACTCTCATGCAGGATGGGGGCTGTGGCGTTGATTGATTACAGAACCTGGGCCAGTGGGGACAGCCGGGCCGCCCCCATGCTTTGATCTTCTTCAAAATTCGCAGATTGTCTGTAAGACTAGTTTGTAAAGCCGCAGATTTTGATTGACAACGGTAAGGTCGAATGGAAACCATATCGAAAGAGAAAGGAACGGACAGCAAGAATCTACTACAGAATCGACATATGCGGTACGGTCACCTTGGCCCGAATTGCTAGTAGACTATGCCTGCCCGCAGCATGAATGCTGTCAGGGTCCTTAATTTGTGGCGTACTTAATCCTAAGTACGTGTTTCCTCGTGTGCCTTATTTAAGGCCAAGTCCTTGCCGATATCGATCAAACGAGTCGTAGCGTGGCCACCGATAGGTGCGCAGCTGTCCTATCTGGCCCCACTGATGCTTCATAAGGAAGTACGCGATTTGCCTGGCATCGGACACAGCACCAACAAAATTCTGCAGCCCGCTCGCCGACGAAAATGTAAGGGACTGCATGACAGCATTTCGGGGATTCTTTTGATCTGCTCCGAAGATACAGACATCTTTGCTGGACTTTATCTCAACATTATTCTGGTTATACAAACGCACCTTAACTTGTGCCCCAACAGGCCTCCAACCTAGATTCCAGTCCACATGGGCTCGGTGACGTATGGTACTCTACAGCTGATTATTGTGCATATACATCTTTCGGGGACGCTTTTTTGACCTGACCTAACCAACTTAATACATACTAAAATTGGATATAAGGGGCGGATGGTGGTACAGCGTTGAGAGTCTGGTGGGGCGCAGCGGCTGATCAAATCTGAGCTGCTGACGTGGCGTCTTCAACTCGCAAAGGCGTGCTATGCAACTCGTGGAGCGTTGTCACTGCAAGACAACGGTAGGAACGTTAACATCAGAGTGCAGATAGGTTGGTCTTTGCGCTCCCCGGTGGACCACAGATGCAGACGCAGCAAAAGCCAAAGCCTCGTGGGCTGCACCTAACCACTGGTTAAAAGAATAAACCCTGCGCATCGTTGAAGACGATCGAGTTTTATATCTACTGAAGTGCAGTTTGCCATAACCGACTGCAAGAGCCATCGAATGCGCTTCCATCAAACTGCTTGATCATTATCTTTTTGAGCCCGCTACCGTATCTGGCTGACCGCCCTTACTCTGGCTTACAACAGCCAGACATCCAGGTTTGATATTATGGAAGTGATTCTCCAGACTTTCGAAGATGCGGAGAATAATACGTTCCCAGGGCCCCGCCTCAAATCCGCACTTTCCTGCAAGCTTGTGACACGTCACGTTAGAAGCACCGTGCAGCTCTGAGGCCGTGACTCCGGAGGTGTGAAAAGGCGCGCAAAACGGGGACAACTCACCTCCCAGCTGGGCGAGGGGTGTATGTACACAAAACCAGCGGTGCCCAGCAGCTTCGGGACGTCGTCCTCCGCTTCTAGCAGGAAAAACTCCCCAGTTTGTCGAACCTGGCAGAGTGGGTCTGTCTGTGAGCATAGCATCACAGCCTGGTAACAAATTCCGACCCCTTTGCTACACCCCCCGGCTCCTTTTTCGTCAATCTCTGCGACTTTGTGCTAAAGCAAGACGATGAAAGTGTTATGATCATCGATTGCCCTGTGCATGGCTACAGTGATCTACCCGGCTACTACAAAGTGCACTTCGTATGAAAGAGGGCTTGGTTTGCGATTCTTCTCGATGACCGGAAGTGTTTTGGGTGGAAACACCTTTCCTGACCTGAAGACTGCTCTGCGTTGTTTCGTCCGACGCAAGACGCGAATACACAGAGTTGTTACGTGTGCTAAACAAGTATCAAGTTGGGCCTGACATCGACTACCAAACACCAAAAGTATCATCCTTCGGTCACTTGAGCTTCCAGCCAAGCCTTAAACTTCACCGACGCGCGCATCAGCCACCGATATCATAGATTCCCCGTCGACTTTTCTCGAAACACAACTCGCTCATGGCAACACCTTCTCCCAATGTTCAAACGTCAATTCTTGTACCCTCTCGCATTTCAGGCCGCCACTACTATCCGTCTCTAACTTTATAAGCAGGAAAACCTCCCCCGATTTGTCGCACCTGGTATAGGACGGTGAGCGGGTACGCCGTGAGTTGCGGCACGATCTTTCGGACGGTGTCTATCAGCGACTCGTAGTCGCGCGCGCCGTCCAAGCTCCACTCCTCCAACCGGAGCGTCTTCGTCTTTTTGCCCTCGCCACTAGTTACAAAAATCTGGTGAAGAGAAGGAGAAGGAGAGCGACGAGGTATTCACTCGAGAGAGATGAGAGGGGAGAGCAGAAACTTACAAAGCATCCGCGTCTTCGTGCTTCGCCACCTCTATTTACGAAGATCTGATCAGGGGACGCAACGAAGGAGTTCTGCTGACAGTGGCCCGTGTCTGCCAGAGAAAGCCTTCATCCGTGGTCGTCGAGACTTTGCAGGAAGGCCAAAGCTTTCGGAGAGGCCTCTGGAACGTGTTTTCCGAGATGACCCAGATAAAAGGTTCCCCTTCGAATGCCGAGCATGCTTCCTGCAGTCAAACCACCCTCTTCGACTCTTGTTTCCTCCTGAAGATCCACGCTGATCACAAATTGCCCACTTTCGCGAAATGCGTCCTTGCTCCGGTCTTCACGTCATCCTCCTCTCTTTACGCTGAGCGCTGCACCGATATTCCTTGCGCTTCTCTTCTTCCTCTATCAGAATTGAACGAGTCCTTTCGCTTGGAATAACAGCATGTCAAGCGATGTCCGCGCAACGAAAGAATCAGAAATTGAATTGCCGCGAATCAGATGTGAAGCAAGAAAAGGACGTATAAAAGTTGGGCGGCAAGGGCACCTTGAGCTCGTCTTTGCTGGGTTGACTGCGGCCCAGCTCCTTTAGTAGGTCCGCGTTATCTACCACCTGCGGTAAGATCAAAATAAGACTTCCATCATTCCTGATAAAGATTCTGGCACATCCAGCCCACTTTGCAGATTGGCATTCTCGCCAGACCACTCAACGCGCGTGATTAGATTGATACCTTGCAATCGTGAACGAGCCCTCTAAAAGAACCGAGCGGGCTGCGATTGGGAGGTATTCTTGGTCACGGCTTCACATTCCACATTTCACATTACAGACGGGCTTTCGGAAGTGTCCCGTTTACAGCTGGTTCGGTCGGCCTATTCCTCTGAGAACCTACTTTTGGTGGCGGCATCATCAAAGCTAAAGCCCATGCCCTGAGGACGCCTCGTAGCCATGTGATGTACATAGTCTGACGCCCTCCTCCGAGGGCCGGTGTCGTTGAGCGACCGTTTAGCCGAGGCTCCGTTTTCGTCGTCGCCCAGAAAGCACATGGTCGCAGCGAAACTCAGTCATAGTTTTACGGGCTACGTGTCGCCGAAAAGGCACACGGGGTGACAACCAGAAAAAAAGTGCAAAGAGGGCACCACACCTCCGCCTGCGCTTCGCTGGGTTCGCTCGGCCGCTCCGTTTCCGTTCCGCTGGTGGCTTCCCGGAGCGCACGCAGGTCTAGGTAAGACTGGACAGTAAGGCCCAGGATTAGGAACAAGCCTATGGCCTGAGTGGAAATAACGGTCCGCTGCAAGAAAAAAAGAAGCAGTCAAAAAGTAATGGAGAGAGGTTAACGAGGGTTATCAGAGAAAGCAACTCCGGACCTCGAAGTTAAGAATGGAAAGGCAGGAACGATGAGGGGAGAGTCGATGAACGCAGGTAGCACAAGATCGTGCTACAACCGGACTCAAGAAAACCCACCACGTGTGCGTGGAAAAGGGTGGTAGAAAACGAGAACGTGAAAGCGAGAGTCAGTCGAAGAATTACGTCGACAAAGGGCCAACAAAACTAGACAAACTATTGGGCACACACGTGTACGATGAAACGCGGAAAACAGTGAGGATGCTCAGGGCATCGATTAAGTCGTGATGATGGTGCGCCGAACGGGGGCTGAGACTGCGCATCGCTTCCGACCTGTCTGAATCTTGTGCATCCCTCCAAGAGGCAGTGAACAAGGATACAGGTTGACCGGCAAATTGGGGGACACGTGAGTGCCTGGTATCACGCAAAACGAAAGGAAAAAGAGACTTAATACAACCTAAATGGATCAAAGGCAGAAACAGAGCCACGATGATAAATGAACGTGTTCACCATGTGAGTCTCTGACCGTTTGTTAATTACGGGTTCAAGAAGAGTTCAATGATTGGTTCGTGTTCCGATTTTCCGATATTGAGCAATTGAAGCGAGCATGTTCTTCCCCCCAACCATCATCGAAAAGCACAGCGCGCGTATTTGCCCTTGTAACGAAGTAACAGAAGATTCGCCGGAAACTGGGTATAGAAACGGGTTCGCAAAGAAATCCAAGGGGTGACAAAGGCGCGCTCACATGCAATTCCGAGCCCGTAAGCCCAGCTGAGTGGAAGAGGGGTTCGCTGGTGACCAAGAAGACTGTGGTAAGAACGGTGAGAATCTGCAAGAGGAGCCCAAAACTGATGTTGGTCAGCAAGATGAGGTGGTACTATGAGCTGGAATTCATGTTGCACATGGAATAGTCTTGCTCTTGTTTCAAGACTAGTCTCTCTTCTTGGACACAAAAGCACAGCGACCAAGGAGACAAGGAGTAGAAAGCGAAATAGGTAGGAAGAGCAGGCAATGGATGACGAGAAAACCCATGAGAATGACCAAGGAAAACTCGCAAAGAGGCAGTAATGGCAGGTCATTCGTTCCAGGATCCAGTAGTTTATTGCTGTAAAAGGATACTATCATTGTAGACATCAGGAGCAATCCTAAGGTAGAGCTTGCTTTCAACAATGATCAGATCTTATTGTCATCATACTTTTTACCGCTGAGAACCTGCCAAACGAAGACAGCTTCAGATCTCCCAGCTGGGCAAGATGCTGGACCCCAGCTGTCTCAACCAGAACCAAATTCATATGATCTTCAATCTGACTGCGAGAAAGTAGGTGTCTACTTACATTTGACACCTCAATTGGCACCCGTGGTTTTGGCACCGAAAGAGGCCCCTTACTGGCTCGGACAATCAGGAGTGCTCGCCTGAGCGGTTGTCGTTGCGGCAAAGCCTGAAGCAAGGTTCACTCAACGTTTTCAATGCGCACGCTTCAGGAAGCCATTCAAGGATATGCGCGCCACTTTTCAAAGTCCGGTACAATATGACTAAAGATGCTTTCTTAGTGGCCCCTATTCACCTTTCTAAGGCGCTTTTGCAATTCAAAGGAACAAGGATTTTCACAAGTGCCCACAGAGATGTGCCTTTGCTGTTGCCCTTGACAATCCACACTTGATTTTGTGCTCGTGTATGTAGAGTCAGTTTCTTCGACTCAGGCTACGGTAGCTGTGGCAACTTCTTGGGGACCCTGTTTCGAGTCCATCTTCTTTCTGCATCTTTTGCATCAATCGTGCATTGCCAGAAAAGGCTAGATTGAAGTGGACGGCTACAAGAGGTGCATGCAGGCTCTGTTGAGCAGTCAAACTTACCGCTTCAAGAAGGGAATGTGAGGACGCACCCAGGAACGAACTGTGCTTGCTGCACCACAAGTGGCTACCACCGCATACTGCCTTGCTTTGTGCGCGACTGGCTTGGCGAGGTGGTTGGGAAAAAAGAAAGACCTGCGATGAGGTGATGGTACGGCATGGAGGCCTTTCACGGAACAGGCTTTGCAGTCTGTGCGTCCCCAATCAGGAAACATGATGGAACTTACAGGGTCTGAAATTCAGCTTTTGTTGGGGTGATCTGTGGCGTGGAATACTTACATTCTTTTATCTGACACGTGCAACAGAATGAGGCGACCCTGATGATGTCAATCGAGGGCAAGAAAGACTTACTACCACCACAACGGACTTTCCATCGCAGCAGGAAACAGCAATCTGGAAAGTGCCCAACTAGTAACCAATACATCCTATTCCCAAGAAACTCTTTGAGAAACTCGCTTGTGCACTGACCGGCGGTTTGACGAGGACTCTGGAGTGCTGATGCAGGGCGGCACTCTGAGAACAGCAGCGGTGAGTTGCCTGTGAAGTCCGCCCAATGCTGAGCTTCTGGCCTGCTGGCATTGCACCTTTCATTGCTAGCGACTCCATTGTCTGCTAGCACATGCATGCACTCTGTTCTAGGAATTGACAAACTCACGACCTTCCTAGTCCTTTCCCATAGGCTCTCATCTCTTCAGTTGCAATACTGATGATTTTCTGTGCGGCACCTCAGGCGCCCCTGTAGTTTTGCAAGGTGGCTTCGTGTTTTCACCCCATTCTAGCCGCCCCTGTTGCCTTCAGGAAATGCCCAAATTTTTCGAAGGCCAGCTACGCCGGTACGGTACCATCGACAAATTGGTACATACCCTTAGCCACATGGCAACGGCTGATGATGTGGCACCAGTTGATTCGTCAAGATGTGAAGATACGCGCAAACAAACCCGTTACCATTTCGCGCCAATCTGGACGGCTGTAAACTGCCCACGGGAACGCAACTCGCGGGAGAATCTGCAGATGTAGCCTGCGGTGCTTCCTGTTTGAGCTGCGCAACACTGCCAACAGACTGCGAGGCTTCATTTCCAATCTTGGCACAAGGAACTCGAGGACACTCTTTAAGTTTCAGCTGGGGCGGCAGAGCGCCTCCTCTATTGTGCCCTGCCATTTTGCACTGAGAGGCGCTCAGAAAGGAGCGGCGCTGAAGCAACGTTTGCCATGGCCGCTGCGTCGGTTGATTCCAACGACTCAGACTGCTTTGTCTGCTCAGACGGCGGAGACCTTTTGTGCTGCGACCACTGCCCACGATCGTTCCACGATACCTGTCTTACGCCGGCGCTTGACACCAGCGACGGGCTGCCCGATGGCGACTGGGCCTGCCCGCTATGCTCTGGGTATGGTCAGGGCAGGTTTGACACAGAGGTAGTGTCATCAAAGATGGACGAGGAGGAGAAGGGTTGTGTGCGAACGCGGGGTGTGGCGAATGGAGTTCTAGATGGCAGCAGAGAACTGAATGGAAAAGCGGAGGTGGAGAAGTTGGATGGATCGGCTGCACTTGCGCAATCCATGGGGACAAAAAAGGTTGAAAGGTTGGATGGATTGGTTAGCCAAGTGCAAGCCAACGGGAAAGCCAAAATCGAGAGGTTGGACGGACTGAGCAGCCCAGTCCAAGGGCGGGCCCTGGTTGGGAAGCTGAGTCCGGTGACACCGGCTCAGAATGAAGAGGGAGTCCGGACGAGGACTTTGCGCAAGCGAGCTGGTAAAGATACAGCTGGCAGTTTGGAGCAGAAGCGAGTGAATGGTGTCAGTGGGTCGAGGAAGAGGAAGGCCAAAGATGAGAGCGAGGTGACGGTGAAGAAGGAGGAAGCAGTGTTTGATTTCCAATTGGACGAAGGGGCCGAGTTGGATTTGCGGACACCAGAAATGAAAATGGAAAGAAATGGCGCCGGGTTTGGGCAAGACTCTGTCTCAAGTGGACGGACAAGAAAGGTCAGATTGTCGGCAACCTTCAAGCAGACCGAGGGGGAGGAAGTCGCAAGTGGGTCAGGGGGGGTTTCGGAGGAGGGCTTTGCAGAGGGTTCTGAGAGTAATTCTGCCAAGGTTCTGGGAGGGATTGGGGCAACAATTGGTGGGGGCCAGACTGGGTTTGCACAGCCTGAGCTTGAGACAGATGAGGACAATCCAATTGCTTTGAGAGTCAACAAGGGAAAGGCAAAGATGGGGGGGGCACAGGCCAAGACAAAAAACAGTGAACTGATTGCAGGGGGCAGACTACCCCCAGGGGCCAAAGTGAACGGACACCTGCCTGGCGAAGTAGCCCAACAAGCAAATGGTGCCTCTGAGGACAAGAAGGGCAAGAAGCGTCCTGCCCCCCGGAAGCGGAAGAATGCGGAGGTCGAGAACGACGGAGAAGCAGGTCCCTCAGGAACGGCCGAGCAACGCGGCAGACAGCTGGCGCCAGCTGGCGAGCAGTCAGTGGATGCTGCAGACGGGGCTGAGGTCGAGCGTCCCCGAAACCGCAGGCGTAACAGGGCGGCGCCAGCTGTCGATGCAGGTGGCGGTGCTGGGGATGCGCCAGCTGGCGTAGATGATGTGGGCGGCGACCAGGATCAGGGGGACAGGGCGCGTGCGCGCTTCTTGGCAATTGCGCGGCGGCGGGCTGCGCATTTCGCCCATTTTGCGGGGGATGATCATGTTGCGGAGGAGGACGAGGGGGATGAAGAGGTGGGTGCCTCTGGGTGTCACCTCTGTCAATCGGCAAAGGTGTTACCGGAGCATATTGGTTGAATTGCAGGAATGTCTTGTGCTAAGCATGTGTCTCATAGAGAGTAGCGGGGAAGTCTCAGTGGATAAGACCGATTTTTCAGAAGCCTTGTACATCCTGATTTGTCCTTCTAGCAGAGGGCGTGTTTCTTTGCTTGAGTGGTTTTGGGCTTCTGGGTTGTGCTTTGGGAGGACAAAAGAGCCATGTTTTGGAAAGCGCGAAGATCAAGAGTGACAAGCCCCGACTAGAATGCACAAACATGTTCCAGATTCGACGAATGAAAATTGTCGAGTTAGGCCTCCTAGAGTGAGGCCTGAAAAACACTTGCGCTCCGGGTGTTGCATGTATGCCGTTGACAAGTAGATAAGGCGTACACTTGTGATAGATAGGCAAGTATCTGCTCTGATGTTTGTGGAATTGTAAGCCTGAGGACTGGTTGCCAGCCTTATCTTGAATCGGCAAAGGTGCCTGAAAAAGGAGGGCATACGCTTTCCTATTGGGACTGCATTTTGCTGTCCCATTTTGGACTCACTACTCGCTTTATGGCACAGATCTATCATGCCAATTAATCTAGATTCCTTTGTTTTGGCAGGCTGAGGATGCCCCCCCACGCATCCCCCGAGGGCGCCAGGTGGCAGCCGACGATTCAGGGGGCGAAGAGCCGGACTGGCCCGGCCCCTTCTCCACCGCTCGCAAGCTTGTGCGCGAGCGTGGCGCCGCTGCAGCCGCCCGGGGGGAGCATTTGCCAGAGGATTCTGCCCCCCGGCCTGTGGTCGACTGGACCCCCTCTCGAACACTGGACACTGCCGCACTTTTTGGTCGTCGTCCGATCCCCTCGCTTTTCGACATGAGCGTGCGCCTGTTGGTGGATAATGCCGAGTTCGTTGAGTCGATGGAGGGCATTCCGGATGCGGTGAGGAAGCGTGTCGCGGCGGGGTTCTGTGCGCGACGGAAGATGATTCCCGAGACGCTCAGCCTGTTCTTCCGGGGATCCCCCGGGGAGATTGTGCTGCCGGACTGCACTCTGGTGGGCGAGGCGGAGATGACGGAAGCCATGGCGCAGACGGACACGCAGAGGTTGGAGGTAAGATGCAGATTTGGTCTTCTTCTCTCCCAGCTTCTGCTTCTGTGACACATTCCCTTCCGTTGTGTATTCCCGTTGACATTTCGGGCGCAATTGAGAAAAAGTTGAAGCTGGGCAGAAGCTTGTTCCTTGAAACTTAAGCTGCCACCAGACTTGCTTCTTTTGCCACAATCTGGAAGCGCTGAGAGTTCATCAACTCTACGTCGTTCACCTTGCAAGGCCCCCCTCCCTCAACTCGCGTTCTTGCCCCTCCCTTCTCCTTCCTTAGTGCAATTTCCTCAGAAACAAGCACAGCCTGACCCTGACAGCTCCTCTCGTCCATTCTGCAACCATTCCCCTCTCAGAGAAGGTTTTTACATCCCCCCCGCTTTTGCTTCAGGTGCTCGACTTGGGCATGTGCGGCCGCTGCATCACCGACCAAGGCCTGTCCGCCACGTTCGCGGGTGGTGTGAATACCCTCCCGCAGCTCACCACTCTCTCCCTGCGGGGTGCCTACCGCCTAACCGACGCGGCTTTGGAAAAACTCTTGGCGGCCGCTCCTGGAGTGACGTCACTCGAGCTGCGCAAGTGCTCCCTGCTGACGGAGGACGCGGTGCGTATGACTGCGGACGCTTTGTGGGGGCGGCTGACGAGTCTGTCGTTAGAGGGCTGCGCGCAGCTGGACGGGGGTGAGTTTTCGGACAGCATCAATTGCTCAAGCTCAAACGCGGCGAAAGTCGAGTATGGCCGAATTTCAGCTTTTCCTTATTTGGTGCGCATTTTGTCTTCTCGAAAACGTTTGAGGAGTTCTTCGAGGCACTACCTCCACTTCTTTTGGACCTTCAGTATTTCAGCCACACAGCCCTGTTTTTCTGCTAAAAGGTTTGGTTACTTTTTGTCCTGTTTCTTTGGTCCATCTGCAAACCCTCTGTGACGCGTGTAAAGCTCAATCCACTCGGAGTCACGATCATTCCACAGCAGTACAGGCTTCTTTGAGCCCTTCGTTTTTTGGGTGGAAAACCGAATTCGCCCTCGTTTCGTTCCGAGCCCAACTTGCTCAACAAGTCTCGTTTCGCTGCTCATTTGTTCTCCCCGTTCTGTCCCCAGCCCGCATCCAGCCGAGCCTCCTCCGACTCACCGGTCTCCGCCGCCTCAACCTCTCCGCCGTTTCCAACGTAACGGACGCCCTGGTCCAAGAGCTGGGCGTTACGCTCGGGTCCGGCCTGGAGGAGCTCCGCCTCGCCGGCGCGTCGGACGTTTCGGACGCCGCGGTCGCGGCCCTTGCAGCATGCTGTCCGAATTTGGCGCTGCTCGATCTGGACGGCGCGGTGAAACTGACGGACGTTGCAATCGCGCGGCTGGCGGATGGCTGCCGGGGAGTGCGCCACCTGTCACTGCGGCGGGGCAAGTTCATGTGAGTTCCGGTGTTCCGTTCCTTTTCCCTTCTGTTCCCGCTCCTGTTTGTGAACGGGCGTTGCGGTCTGGCCAACGGGTACCGCAAGACGCGCCACCTGTAGTTATTGTTGGGCAAGCTTACGTGGGTTCGTTCGGTGTTTCGTCCTGCGTTATCCCGTTACGCCTCGTTCTGCGCCGCTCCATTGCCTTATTTAGTTAAAGCTTGGATCGCACTGGTTAGCTTTTCTGCTGTCCAGTTTGGTTGGTGTGCCTTCTGCTGTTCAGAAGGTGCCCCCTTATGTCGGTCGAGTAAGTCCTCGTGCTTAGGACCTAGATTGAGTTTCATCTGCGCATTTGTGATGGTTCAGATGCTAAGCTGTGCCCAATAAGATGCCTGACAATGTGCCCAAAATGTTTCTGTCAAGTGGACGGCCAATTTATCGCCTCCTCTGCCTCAATCGGGTTCAATTGCAGGTGATGATTGCAATCTCGCTCATCACGAAGCCTCGTGATTACCTTCTCCGAACGAACTCGCTCGTTACGAAGCCTCGTGATTACCCTTTTCCGAACGAAAAGTCAAGAAGAGTGTAACCTCCAGGAATGCAAGCAAACGCTTACGTTATCTGTGCAGCGACGAGGCGCTCGCGGCATTTGTGACGGCTTCTGGCAGTCAACTACGTCACCTAAGCGTCAACAACGTCCGCAAGGTGGGTGCACGTTGCCGAAACGGATCTCAAAATGGGTTTTTTTTTCCAAATTGCCCTTTCATCTTCCTTTTCGGGCCATGCAAGTTGCGCTTTTCCCGTGTCTCTTCTCCCTCGCTTCAATGTAGAGAAGTAGGATGTCATCGGTTGGAGCTGGCTGGAAAGCAATGATTACTTACGAGCAACCGGTCCTTTTAGGCTGTCAAGGAGCGTCCCCAGTGACATTCAAGAGCTTTTTGTAACTATTTCCCCTCGGATTCGACGTCACTAAGGACAAATGGGTGGGTGTACACTAATTGACGAGTTTAGCTTAGGATCCTCCTGCGACTGCCATTGGCAAAAGAAAAGACTGTTTTGATTGCTTCGACTTTCTCCGGCCTTTTTGTGAAAGCAAACTGCAGATCACAACGGTTGGTCGATCTCGCTAAAGCTGGACTTGTGGTCTGCTGACGAATATACGGTCTGTTAGAAGCTCACCATCGCACGACCCATCGGAAGCCTTTGAAGATATTTTGGCTTCTTGCCAGCTTTCTTACCTATTGCGGACTTCACTCTGACTTGTTCAACCTCGTTTGGAACTTTTACAGGCCGGGGACGCCACCTTGATGGCCCTGGCTAAGCACTCCCGCGACTCGCTGACGTCACTCGACGTGTCGTGGTGCCGCCACGTGTCGGACCAGGGGCTCGGATTGCTGGCGGACTCATGCAGGCGCCTGCACAATCTGCGGCTCTTCGGATGCTCTCAGGTGAGCCTACTTTAGAATCAGTTTTGACCGTGGCGTCGGGTTACTTGTTTGACGCCAGCGTCAGCAGGGTGCATACGTATCAGCGTATACGTGTCAGTGTCCGTACTGACGTCTGCGGTAGGTGCGCTGTGCCTTGCGCCTTCTGAGCCGGGCTAGTGCGGATATCGGCGAAGCTATAGGCGACTGAGTCCGCTTACGATATCGTCTACTTCACGGGTGCGCTGTGATGTCAGCAGTCTGGCCTTGGGCGTCGATAGTGGAATGAGCAGATTTCATATCGATCAAGAAATTTCGGCCAGATTCCGCCTGTCTCCGATTCGTCAGGTAAAGAGGACTTGACATTCTGGGACTTAAAGTGTGGACCTGATGGTTTGCAGGTGACGGACCTATTCCTTTCCGGTCATTCCAACCCGGAGCTCGTCGTCACGGGCCAAGGAGACGACGTCAAGTGATCCCTTATGGGGGATATCGGAGCGCCACGTGGCAAGCGCTTGCGGCAGCCTTAAGATTCTCTTTGATGCTTCCATGGTTCTATCGATGTCATATATGATTGTTTACGAAGCACACAAATGCTCGCATAGATGCGCTCTGATTGGAGCAGCGTTGGTCGAGATCAGCGCCAGGTTCTCGCGATCCAGATGAATCACACCTGAAAGGCAGTTCACATTTGCAGAAGTGAACAACAAGCTAGATGCTCCGACCATCTTTATAGGTAACGTGAACAAGCCAAGTCACATGAACAATTAACCACCTCGCAGCACATTACGTGAATGTCCTCCCATTTGACCTGTAAGAAACTGTGCTTTTGCCATGCCACTGTCGATCATCAAAAATGAACGCGAACGTGAATGCATCTTACTCTGTGGGCACCTGAAACCTTATCACGTCCGACTGCTCAATATATCCTTGTAATGTTATGCGCATCTTGTTTCGATCGGCACGGGCTGTTAGAGAAGTCAACATCGGCACGAGGCTCCTACGAGCGTCTTCGTTTGTCATCCATGTGCATGACACCTGTCTAACATCCATCGAGTACAAATCAGCATCTCAGAACAGAAAAATGTCCGCATGGTGAAACGCCTGTCCATGCACTATAATGAAGCGTCCTTTGTGAGACTTCATGCATGAGCAATTGATCAGCTAGCACAATGTTGACTCAAAAGTAGCCCTGTTTAGGCAATGTCGGATATTGACGCCTACGCACTGCTATCAATTAACATACTCAGCCAGGCATGCCACCGCCGCGAGCTGCCAAAGCCGTGAGCAAATTTGTAGCGCGAAGTGTTTGTGCGATTTGCATACATTGTTTATACACTTCGTTCTGACAGGTTCATGCCTGAAGTATGGATTGCACGGCAACTGCGATCAGACGTCGATCCTTACGTGATGTCGGAATTCTCTTATTCTGCTAGGATAGTATGCACGTATACGTACCATGACTTGCAATAATGGAACGTGGCCTCTGTGCGGATGTTGTTCACAGTCAGTGGAAAGAGGAATATGTGCCTCAAACCTCACTGTGCCCTCATGCAGTCAGTCATCCACTTGCTATCTTGAGAACACAACTGGTGAATCAATGCTTTCCGCACTGCCCCGTATAACCGAATAAAATTGGCACTTTGTCAGAATCATATTTTCGGCCACGCGGGCCAATCACCGCCGCGGGCCCGCGGCCGCACGAAGTTCACCGGAATCCGGAGGAGTAACGTCACCTACCAAACCCTTAAACCCTGTCGCGTTGCGAACCCGGGCAGGGGAGCCGCCATGTACGTAGCTAGCTCAGGCCTCAGCGTCTTTGCAAAATGTGCCGCCGCCCGAGTCAGGCGGCCTAGGTAGGTTCACTAGGCCGGCAGGCCGCCAGGCGCTCGCCTTTTGACGGAAGCAGGCGCGAAGGGCAGTGGTTTGCACGCACGGCGAGGCGCAAGGAAAGGCAGGCGAGGTATGGGCATCCAATGAGTGATGAATCCAGCAGGAATCCAGCAAGCTAAAAGGAAGGGGGAAGAGGAGTGTGCTAGCATATCTAGGCAGACACCAGCGGTTTGCAGTGTCGCAGTTTCATAACAGGTCAGAATGGGTGCCAGCCTCTGCTCGCCTTAGCCCATCAAAAGTGGTGTGCTTTCGAAAAGCGAAGACTTTTTACTTGTAGTGACCTAGGATCAGTACAATGCTGACCGGTGCGTCCCTTCTGGTTGGGAGGGGCTTTCTGGGAGCTTTTGCACTGCCTACCACCTCAAGTTGGAAGGCACGGCTGGCGGCAGAGAAGAGCTCACCCTTCAGTAACCCTTCCTTCATTCGCAGAACAGCCCATCAGCTGTCAGTGGGCGCTTTTGTTGCTCCCACGAGACGTCAGTCACTTTGCCTCTCTACAATCTCTACTGATCGCCGTTTGGGCTGCAAGGCTTCGAATGTGTTTGACGCTCTGCCACAGACTGCCCGGGGGGCCTATGAACCGGGCTCAGCTGCTTACGCGACTCTCGGCAAAAACAGCCCGGGAAACTGCACCCAGTGGGGAAGGAGCCTAGCTGGGGGAACTAAAGCGTGGAAGAAGCGCCCAGCTGGGGCAAGGAAAGCAGGGGGAACTAGAGAGTAGCTCTAGCAAGACGTCGAGCTTAGGAGACGACAGCCCGGGAGAACAGACCGAGCGGCCTATCCTTAAGGTTCGCTTGCCGGGTCCTTCAGGCGGTTCCCTGGCGTTGTCCGCTTGCACTGCCAGTTTGGCACTCCTCGTTTGCGCGTTCTTCCCCGCTGTGAAACCCGCCGCCGCCACCCTCAATTATGCGATTGCCGTCCAAGGCTTGGCCTCTCTTTTGGCCTACTTTTCGGCCGAATACACGCTGCTAGCGTTTGAAAAGGATTCTCGAATGTCGGGCCAGCTGCTAGAACGGGACCCGGCGCTTCCCCCCGACTGGCACACGCTCTTTGACCGCAAAACAAACCGGGTTTATTTCTACAACTCCGTCAGCAACACCGTCCAGTGGGATCCCCCGCCTCTCTTCTGGTCACTCTCAAATCTCCCGGCGCCTCCCCCGGTCTGGTTGTAACTATAAGCCTGTTCTGCAACGGCCTTCTTCAGCAGCTCGGGGGGATTCTCCAGGCACTCGTGACAGTCGGGCTGTACTGGAGCACAGTCGCAACGCTCTTCTGGTGCACGAGCGCTGTCTACGGGGCGAAGCAACTAGGTATGGGGACGAGTTTCTTCCTCGCGGCGGCTTTCCTCGCGCTTCCCCAACCGCTGCCTTTAGTCGTCCTTGCGCTCAGTTTGCGGCCTTCTGTCATTGGGGGAACTCTGGCCGCCCGGTTCGAGTCAGCTCTTTGCGTTACCCTCCTCATTAGCGTTCTCTCCGGGCTATGCTCCACCCTCGCAACAATCGACCGGGCTGCCAAAGCACGCCTGCCTAGTTGCCGTCTTCCCTGGAACTGCGCGTGCTTCTCGCGACTCCTAGTCGCTCTCTGCCCCGCCCTGAGTTGGAGGCTCCATCCCTACGCCCTCAGACTGGACTACGCCCGGGTGGCGCTTCTCCCGCTACTCTCTAGGGTTCCCCTCCAGGCGCCAGTGCCCCGGTGGGAACTCTTGACGTTTTCCTGGAGAGCGCTCCTGTACGCGGCGCCGATGGTCCTTCCCCTCGCGCGGCTGCTCGCGGCCGCGGCCGCGGCCAATCCCCAGGGCTTAGCGCCGGGCACGCTCTATGGCTTGGTGCTTCATTCCAGGCCGGTGCAAATGAGTGCGTGCGTTTCGGTTGTCGGGTTTCTGTTCGACAGACAGAGGAAAGCGTACGAGGTCGCTTTGGAGGAGAAGAAGAAGGAACTAGAGAGAGCGGAGGTTGAGAACCTAGACAAGAAGCTGCTTGCGGACTTTGACAGGATGCTGGTGGAAGTGAAAGACTAACTGCTTTAGGTAGATACATCTGACAGTACAGATTAGAAGACGATGGGCTCTGTCACGGAGTTGCTAATCCAACTGGAACGGTCGAGCCCCTTGCCGGATCCCCAGAAAGATTAAGGCGTCTGGAAAGTAAACAGTCATAAAATTCATACGATTCCAAGTCAAGAGAATGAACGTAACGTAGAATGGTTTCAAATAAGAACGGTGCACCAGCTCAAATGTTTTCAATGAGTCAAGACTCTACTCTGTTGTCCATGATGTACGTTGCAACAGCTGCCTGCTTAAAGATAAAGGACATGACTAGCCGTACAGCCCGTGCGCCGAATTTGTTTTCTTGGTCGGAACTTTCAATCGCAGAGGTTGCTCGTTATGAAATGTTTTAGGAGCAGGATTTTGCGAAAAGCATGAACAGAATTCTTTGGTCCGCTAAGACATCTTGAGCACGGGTCAATCCTAATTGGGATTGAAATCTATGCTACCACTATTTCAGTATTACTCATGACACTTGTTAGTACAAACGCGCGACTCCATACATTTCGAACGTGTACGGGAGTCTCATTTTACAGGGAGTACGACAAAAGACCCACCGTTCCGTCTTCATCAAAGCATATATGTAGCAGCGCCCGTACTGACGTCAGCGGTGCGAACGCTGGGCTTGTGAGGCTGTTTGAGCCGAGCTGGTGCGGGTAGCGGCGAAGCTATAGGCAACTGTGTCCGCTTGGGATGTTGTCTACTTCACGGTTGCGCTGCGACGTCAGCAGTCTGGCCGTGGGCGTTGAGCGGAATGAGCAGATTTAGAATTGTTTAGAGTGTCCTGCTAGGGTTTTTCAGTACATTGTTCGGATAAGAGGAGTTCACCTGTCGAAACTCGAGTGTGGACGTGTTAATTTGCAGGTGACGGACGTCTTCCTTTGCGGTCATTCCAACTCGGAGCTAGTCATTACGGGCCAAGGAGATGACGTCAAGTGATTCCTGATGGGCGATATCAGAGCGTCACGTGGCAAGCGCTTGCGGCAGCTCTAAGATCTTCCTTGATGCTTCCATGGTTCTATCGATGTCCTAAGAATTGTTCACGAAGCACACAATACTCGCATAGATGCGCTCTGAATATTAGAGCAGCATTGGTCGAGATCAGCGCCAGGGTCCCGCCGCCGTTACCCAAATGAAGTAGACCTGACAGGCATTCAAGAATTGCAGAAGTAAACAACCAGATGATTAGACCTTCTTTACAGGTGACGTGAACAAGCCAAGTCACATGAACAATTGACCACTTCGCAGCACATTACGTGAATGTCCTTCAATGGACCAAAAAAGCTGTGCTTTCGCTATACCAGTGTCGGAATAGTCAATATGAACGCTTGAGTAAATCTTTCTTGGGGGCACCTGAGAGCTCATCACGTGTGCTAAGCTACAAGTACAGGTCTAGGTCCTCTGGTCTGTCACCTGCACTCCATCTTTGTAATGTTGATGCGCATCTTCTTACGATCAACAGGCTCCTCCAAGCGACGGTCTGTCACTTGTCATCCATGTGCATGACAACTGGGTGATATTATCCATGGAGGAGTCATTAAGCATATTTCAGGACAGAATGTGTCTGCATGATGAAGTACTTCGGAAACGCCTGTCCACAGTCGACCGTCCTATATATGAAACTTCAAACTTAAGCGATTGCACTCTGATATCATCGATGTTAACTCGGCCTGAGCAAATCGGAATTGGCACGCTCCTACACACTGCATCACCGATTTACCGACCGGCACCACACGCCCGCGGCCGGATCGAATAGTCAAATATACACATTGTCTACATTTCGTTCCTCATTCAAATGCCCACGGTACGGATCCGTTCAGCATGCGATTCTTGATCATTGCCTGCATCTATAATGACGTTCTTCTACCCGGCGCTGCACATGAAATGAACGTACCATGCATGACTGGCAACAAAGGAAGATAGCCTCTGTGAGAATGACTGTCACTGTGGAAAGCGGATCATGTGCCTCCAGAATTTCAAGCCCTCATGCAATCACGTTCAGCCGGACTCGCTATCTTGGGAACCACAAGTGCTTCCGGCTATGCCATTCATATTTCGCTTCATTCAATTGGCAGTTGTCATGAGTATTCTTGGCCACAGGCGGGCCAGCGAGCGCCGCGGGCCAACGAGTGCCGCGGCCGCACGAAGCTCAAGTTCAGTGACCGGGATCCGATCCGGAGGAGTGACGTCTTAATCTACAAAACCCTCAAACCCTGTCGCGGTGCGAACCCGGGCTGGAGGGGAGCCGGCCGTCACATTGGGCGCTCATATTTTGTCGAAAGCAGGCCAGGCGCGACGGGCAGTAGTCTTACTTTGCACGCACGGCGATGCGCGAAGCAAAGCAGGCGAGGTATGGCCATCGCTTGAGGAATGAACATAGCAAGCTACTAAGCTAAAAGGTAGGGCGAAGAGGAGGGTGCTATGAAATTTAGGCAGACACCAGCTGCAGCTTGCAGTATCACAGATTCATCATCAGCCAGAATGGTTGTCAGCCTGGGATCGCCTTAGCTTGTTCATAGTTGCTTGTTTCCAATGGTAAAGTTCCTTACCTTTTAGTCAAAGTAGAAATACAATGCTGACCGGTGCGTCTCTTGTTGTTGGGAGAGGCCTTCTGGAAGCTTTCGCATTGTCTACCACCTCGAATCGGGAGCCACGACAGTTGACAGAGAAGGGCCCGCCCTTTCATCATCCGTCCTTGTTCCGCAACAATTGTTATCAGCCGTCAGTGGGCGGTTCTCCTGGTCCAAGACACAGGGCACCATGCCTCTCTACAGACCGCCGTTTGCGCTGCACGGTTCTGAAAGCATTTGGCGCTCTCCCACAGACTGGCCGGGGGAACAGTGAACCGGCTTCAGCTGCTAACGCGACACTGTGCAAAGACAGCCCGGGGAAGTGCATCCGGGGGAGAGGGAGCCTAGCTGGAGGAACTAGAGCGTGGAAGACTCTTCCAGCTGGGGAACGTAAAGCAAGGGGAACTAGAGCGGGCGGGAGTAGGAGCTCTGGCGAGACGTCAGAATCAGGAGACGACAGCCCACGACAAGAAACCGAGCGGCCTGTCCTTAAAGTTCGCTTGCCGGGTCCTTCAGGCCGTTCCTTGGCGTTGTCAGCTTGCACTGCCACTCTGGCAATTTCCGTTTGCGCATTCTTCCCCGGTGTGATACCTGCTGCCGTCACCCTCGGTGATGTGATTGTCGTCCAGGGCTTGGCCTCTATTTTCGCCCTCCTTTTCGCCGGATACACGCTGCTAGCATTTGAAAAGGATTCTCGCATGTCGGGCCAGCTGCTCCAGCGAGACCCGGGGCTCCCCCCCGACTGGCACACGCTCCTTGACCCCAAAACAAACCGGGTTTATTTCTGCAACTCGGTGACCAAAACCGTCCAGTGGGATCCCCCGCCCTCGCTCCCGGTTACCTTCAAACCTCCCGGCGCCTCCCCCGGGTTAACCAGAACTTTAACCCTGTTTTGCAACGGCCTTCTTCAGCAGCTCGGGGGGATTCTCCAGGCACTCGTAACAGTCGGGCTGTACTGGAGCACAGTCGTAACGCTCTTCTGGTGCACGAGCGCTGTCTACGGGGCGAAACAACTAGGTGTGGGGACGAGTTTCTTCCTGACGGCAGCTTTCCTCGCGCTCCCGCAACCGCTGCCGTTCGTCGTTCTTGCGCTTGGTTCTCGGCCTTCGTACCTCGGGGGAGTTCTGGCTGCCCGGTTCGAGTCAGCCCTCTGCGTTGCCCTCCTCATCAACGTATTTCCCGCGCTGGGCTCCTCCCTCGGGACAATCCACCGGGCTGCCAAAGCCCGCCTGCCTAGTTGCCGACTATTCTGGAACTGCGCGTGTTTCTCGCGACTCCTAGTCGCTCTTTGCCCCGCCCTCAGTTGGAGGCTCCACCCCTACGCCCTCAGACTGGACTATGCCCGAGTGGCGCTTCTCCCGCTATTCTATAGAGTTCCCCTCCAGGCGCCAGTGCCCCGGTGGGAACTCTTGACGTCTTCCTGGAGAGCGTTCCTGTACGCGGCGCCGATGATCCTCCCCCTGGCGCGGCTGCTCGCGGCCGCGGCCGCGGCCAATCCCCAGGGCTTAGCATCGGGCACGTTCAACACCCTGGTGCTTTCTTCCAGGCCGGTGCAGATTAGTGCGTGCGTCTCGGTTGTCGGATTCCTGTTTGAAAGACAGAGGGCGGCGTACGAGGACGCTTTGGAGGAGAAGAAGAAGGAGCTAGAAGGGGCGGAGGTTGAGAACCTAGACAAGAAGCTGCTTGCAGACTTTGACAGGATGCTGGTGGAAGTGAAAGACTAACTGCTTTAGGTAGATACATCTGACAGTACAGAATAGAAGACGATGGGCTCTGTCAAGAAGTTGCTAATCCAACTAGAACGGTCGAGTTCCTTGCCGGATCCCTAACGAGAGTAAGACTTCTGGACAAGTGAAATTACAATCAGGCATGTGGCGGGCTTACATTCTGTACGTTCGAGTCATGAGAATGGACGTAACTCCTTAATTGATCAAAAGTGGACGCTAGTACGAATGGCGTGAGGTCTTCCTGACTCCCACATCGTTGTGAACAGTGGGTCAAACCACAAATACGAGAAATTCTCATCTCGATGTCTCTGATTTTGAAAGCGTCTTCACGACCTCGAAGGCCGTTAGGACTGAGGACGCTGGAGTAAATATCGAGTCTTGGCACGTCGAAGGCGGGCGCTTCAATTACCTCGACAGGCTTGAATGATCCGTTCCTGCGTAACGGAAGCGCAGTCTTCCGATTGTCGTCTCTGAAAATGCAAAACTGTACGTGTTGAGCATGCTAGTTTCGGGCGCAACAGAGACACTTCGTTGAAAAGCACCGTTACAATCGGCTTTGCAATAGCGAATGACACATTTCCATTGCCTGATCATCTCATTCAAAGAGGCTTGATGGACACGAAAAGTCGACTGTATGGTTCGAAGTGACGCAGCTTCCGACAAAGCCGGGAAAGAAGGAGCAGTACTGCGTGGCTGGACTCAACCTGAATGCACGCTGCAACCCTTGTCTGTGACCTTGACTTAACCCGTCTCCTGCGCTGTCAAAAGGTAATCGAGAATTATCTTAATGACGTCGAGATCTTGTGATAGAATGACCGAGTCCATGGCATTGCAAACGAGAACCAGTGGACGTGCGAGATCAGGGGCCAGAGATTGTAAGTCTGGATTACATGTAAGACGAGGCGACAGGTGAAGACTTCAAGTGGTCACTCGATTGCAAGATTTGACTCTACTTGGATAGACGCTGCTCTTCTCGCTGCGCGCCTGCTTACCCAGGTGCATGAAGCGAAGTCACTGCGCTTGTATGGAGGTTGTAAGATCCAGAAAGAAGATAAGTTTACAGTAAACAGGCTAGATGACTGGTCGTGCCAGGTAATATGAGCAGGCAGCTGATGCAAGTGCGTATGGGCAGTATCCGCGATCCTTCACTTCGTACGTTTGAGCAGAAGAATCTTTATTACTTGCAGCCAATCTGACGCTAGCAATGGCTGCAAGTAATCCGTTTGCCCTTCAGGAAGGATCCCTCTTGCTAGCCCTGAGCTGTTCTGCATTGTTTTGGCAGAGAACCGTTAGGTCTGACAAGCCCAACGATGCTGATTCAGAGCGTTAACGCGCTCAGAAGAGGCTACATCCTGACCGGACGCCTTCACAAGCAGTGCGGTTGCAGAATAAAGATTCGCAAGTGAAGCTGAGTTTCATATAAGAAGACCGCCAAGATAAGGACCGTCACCGTGCGTCGTTGCTGACGTCATCTTTCCTCGATTGTCACATCCTGCTGGCTTGCTTGCAGAAGACGTAAGATTGTTGTAGAAGAGAAGGCTACGCAACCGCGCCAGTACTTGCGCGCCACTGCTGGAAAGGACTCGGAGTGCGGGCGCTTCATTAGGATCTTTTTCCGACGCTTGTATGGATTCATCTGGAAGAGTGGCGTGACGTCAGGCATGTCAGCAGCGCCAGCGTTTAGGACTAAGACAGCTTTATTGCGGAATCTAATTTCTGAGGGTGCAGGTCTCTGTCAAAGCAGAGGGAGTTCCTTTCGTCAAAGGAGTGGCACGGGACACTTTCATCTCCTGGGGACAGAGCTTCAGGGTTTCGCATTGCCCAAAAACTTGCTCTCGAGGAACACAAAGAGGGCCTGTACTTGGCCTTTTCCTACTTCCCCCGCAAGACGTCCAGCCTGGAAGTGGCCATATTAATATTACAGCGAAAGTTCCTTCCCGAAGCAGCCGTCGCGTCTAAGCTGCTTACACGCTCGACCGTACTTGTTGGTTTCGGGGGCAATGGTCACAGGTGCACCTCTCTCGATGAGTTTTAAGAAAGACGCACCGGGATCACGTATTGGCGCTACAGGAAGGGAACACCTGCCCTTGGGGGGGCTCAGCCGGGGAAAGATAAGGGCCGCAGAAACTAGAGGAGGGGGGTATCAAACGACTGAGAGGGGAAAGTCAAAGCAGGGGAGACAAGCCCAGGCCCGGATCTAAATCCAGAAGACCCCGGGGGGGATCCCCCGAGCAGCCCCTCCCCCACTATTCGTTCATACTCCCCCAGAGACCGTGACCCTAGAAGTCGGTTTATTTGCCCCTTCGTGCAGAGTCTTCCCGCCTCTGAGGCCTGCACGCTTGCCCCTGGGACCCTGGCTCATGCCGTTTTCCTCCACAGAGTGCTGTCTGCGTGCGCCGTTTGCTTCGGATCTGAGGCGCTGCGGGCATTCAAAGAAGCTACGGCTGAGGTTAGCAGACTGCTGGTCCGGAGCCCGAGGCCTCCCCCCGACTGGCACGCGCTTTCCGACACAAAACGAACCGTGCCTGCTCCTATAAGTCGGTCACCCAAACCGTCCAATGGGCTCCCCCGCCCTCACTCCCCGGGTCATCGTCAGATTTCCGGGTGCTTCCCCCGGTCTTATTGTCAGTCTAAGCCTGACTTTGACGGCCTCCTTCAGCAGCTCAGGGGAGTTTTCCAGCCACGTACTCGTGACGGCCCCGCTATACTGGAGCCGATTCGTAAACAGTTCGGTGGTGCTCGTGCGCTTTTCTTGGGGGCAAAGTACCGGCGCAACTAGGCGCGGGCCCGACGGTCCTCTTCTTCTACGCAGCTTTCTTAGGTTGCTCTTCCCCAGCGGCTGCCATCTTTCTAGCTGTTCTTCGTCTTGCTCCTTAGCACCTCCCATGTCTCGGCGTGTCTCGCTGGCACTTTGCCGCCCTGCAGATTAGATGTAGAAAAAAGATTGCCGGCCGTATGCTTCATGAAGGAGTCCACATGAATGCTGCATGATCCTGGCCGTTCAATTCAAACCATTTAATCATGATTGTGGATCGCGATGTCGCGCGTTTAATTGGATCGACATCACTGGCATGGTATACTTCTACAACTTCGGAAGTCTACCTTATATTTCTAAGAACGTTTTATTGCGCTTTATATCTCTTCTTCATATCCGATCTCTTTATGGATCGATTAGATTTAATGTATTAACTCGGTACATCATAACATTTTGTAACCCGCGGAGGTTCTATGATTTTGACTCAACGGTATCAAGATTGCCCACGTGCCGGCGCGCCGCGCTCGATCAGCTATGGTTGCGAAAGGCGTGCGCGGCTGTTAATGCATATCGGTCATGTCAACGCAGGTGTGAGGTGCATAGGTTCATTCCGCTGTATGCACAGGCTACTATAGCGAGCTGCCGGGCAAATATACATATTGAATTAAATTTGTTAAGGATAGTGACACGCATGGATGTGCATCCTCAGCATTCGATCGGATGACAGAGCCTGAGGCGCCTAGTTATGAAGCCAATTTTTCAAAGGTTTCGTATCTAACATGCATTCAATCTTGATGCATATGCAACAAGACGCGGATTGCACACCAGCACTTGAAGAGGGATCAATCCGCTTGGATGAGCGGGTTGGGGCAAACAAAAGGGCCAGCTAGATGATTCCAGCATCTAAATGAGTTGAGAACGCAAGTAGCAACAATCTTCAGTTCATATGGGTCATGGCACATACATCAATAGTGCAGGCTAAGCACCGCAGATTTCTACTCTGTGGACCTACTCCTCTTACTACATGCTTTGAGCCCCTCGACGGTCTACTTCTCCAGCAGCAAGCACTCAAGACTCAATAAACTAAACCAAGCCGAGGGAACTCTCACCTCACATAACAGCGCTCATCAGAAGAAATCAATACGCGAGCTTCAACGTTGATTTTTGAACCTTGATCCCAGAATCGGAAATGTAGGAATGAACAGCTACCCGCACAGCAACGCGTATAAAGAACGAACTTACAGCCTATGCATGCTAACTACCTCGGTTTGCTAGCCGCTAACCATATAGACAACCTGTTAGTTCTTTGTGTGTAGTCAACAAAGCCGCATTTTGTCAGCAGCTCCCTCAACTCGGGCTCCAAATGGAGTTGAACCGGCAGAATGCCGACTCGATGAAGTGCCTGTCTGATCTTTCGTTGGGTGACCCGAGAGAAAGGTAGGCTTGGACTTAGAAAAGTACTGGCCACAAAGACACCTCCAGGCTTGAGAACCCGGCTGATCTCTGCTACTGCTGTGCTCGGCAAAGGCCAGCAATGGAGGGCGGCGCCTGCATGCACCCCGTCGATGGAGCCTGTCGGGAATGGCAGCCGCCCAACGTCTGCCCGGACAAGCGCAATATTGGCTGAACTCTCAAGCGTCTTGTCTTGACTAATCAAGTCCCTGGTCTGCACCAGCATGCTCTCTGAGAAGTCTGACCCCACCACCACTGAATACTTCCCGCTCGCTGCAAACCGCCGTGTGAATAGGCCGCTGCCGCAGCTGACGTCCAGGAGCACCCCGCCTGCTGCTGCTTCTAAGTACCGCTGTGCCAAGGCAAACTCCTGGTCCACCCCAGGGAACCCTGACTGGGCAAAGTTTTGACGCCAGCCTCGCTCATAGACATAGCTTATTAAGGGAAGTCTAAACAGCTCCGTCCCAAGCGGCAAGAAGTCAGCATACTCCTGTGCGCCTTCTAATACCGTCAAGTCAGCATAGCCCTGCTTTCCGCAGAAGCTCCGCTTACAGCGAGGGCACTCAAAGCGGGAGGCATCCACGGCCGCCCTGCCAAAGCCCTTGGGTCCATACCTGACAATCGGCTCATAGCAGATGGGGCAGGCAAGCTCAAGCTCCTTGGTCCGCTTTTCCATTAACTCTAGCTTTGCCTGCATTCTGTCTGACAGGCCAGAAAGCGCAGAAGAAATGGCTGGACAGTGGACTTTGGACAAAGCTATTCTTTTCCTTTCTCTATCTAGTGTCTACACACTCCGTCCTCACTGCTCAGTACTAGCCTTTTGAGTGAGTGCTTTTCCTGAGCTTTTCCTGAGCTTTTTCTTTTGGACTCGGAGTGCTTGTCCTGAGAGCTCATCATGAAACAACTTGAACTTGACGTCACAACGATCTCCAAAGCGAACTGGCGCGCGCGACGTACCGGACTCCATGCGCTCTGGACCGGGTGGCCCCTTCTCCGGCTTCCCTTTTAAGCGTTCCCCTCCCGGTGCCCGGTGCCGGCACTGCCGGTGCACTGGTAGGAACTCTTGAAATCCTCCCGAAGAGCGCGCCCGGCCCTGGTCCCGGTCACGGTTCCCATGGCTTGGCGCGGCTGCTCGCGGCCGCGGCCGCGGTGGGCAAACCCCGGCGGGCGGGGCTATCCGAGTCTCTGGACACATTGAATCTACACCGGCCAGAAAAGTGCGTGCGTCTCGAATGTCGGGTTCGATAGATGACAGACTCTGAGAGGGCGGCGTACGAGGACGCTTGTACTTAGAGCAGGAGAAGAAGGAACTAGGTACTAGAAGGAGCGGACGGTTGAGAACCAGACAAGAAGCTACTTGCGGACTTTGACAGGATGCTGGTGGAAACGAAAGACTTGCTTCAGGTGACACCTGACACTGCAGAATAGAAAACAATCGGCTCGCGAACCAGCTCTGTCAAGGTCGCTGCAAAGCCATTGAATCAACCGGAACGGTCAGAATACCGTCTTGTTGGATCCTGCCCTACCTAGATAGAACGTCCTGGAACGTCGATATGAAGACGCTCGGACCTTGTACGTTTCCTTTGTTAAGACCGTACGTAGCTCCGCTTTAAATGGTTACTCGTTGCCCTAGGCTACATCTGGTCTTTGCTGTTGTGTACCCGCAAGAGACCGGAGAACTGTTCCGCATATACGTCTATAGTACCTGAGTACCTGACGTGTAAATGAAGCTGGGATGAAGCTGCCGCTTTGGACAGAGCTGGGTCAACACAACATTCATCGACATCCAGCTTGAGTCCGCGGGCACTGTGTTGGAAGGACCTTGACGGCGGAGAGGTTTGATAAAAACGAGGGGACTGTTTGATCAGTTCATGACTGACCGAATTAAGACGGCGCCAACACCAGTACCTTGCCACGTCATCCGCTGCAATAACGTCGGCCCTTACGATTGTCGATCTTCATGACCCCATCTTGCAATGGCCAGAGTAAACGCCTTAGTTTGCGGCCGAATCAGTACAAACTGCAGTCGGTTTGTTTCTAAGCGGCCCAACTCGCTGAGCTGTAACACTTCCGTTGCCGTGATTCGCGAGGTCTGACATTCGCGGTGCTGAAGCTAAAGCACGTACTGGCATGCTTAGCAGACATGAGCATCTGTACAGAGCATCTGAACCAGATCGATGCTTCCAAATAACCTGAGTTCGCGTGGCGGTGCTTGCAAAGGGGTGATACTTGACAAGACTGCCGAACGCTTCAGGGTACGAACTTCACCGTCGTCATCTCTGACGTCACGTCTTGATTTGTCACATCCTGTGGGTCTTGGCTGCAGCCTCGATCGAAAAGGAAGGAAGCAGGCCGCGCGCCAGAGATTCTGCGCTTCTGCTGGACAGGAACGGCGGGCGCTGAACTTATCTGCGGTGTCTGAAGTCCGGTGGCAGCCTGAGAGATTTTGAAAATAGCGTCAAGCATCACACATGCGTTGAGAGAAGAACCTCCATTCTTGGGTTGCTTCAGGTTCCTGAAGGTGTACAAGTGACAGAAAAGCAGAAAGTTCTTTCAACAAGGAGGTGGCGCGATGCTGACGGAACCTTTACGTTTCCTGGGGAGCGAGCTCCGACATCTGGCGCTACTGCCCAGAATGCCGGGAACAGTGTGCAATAGGAGGCCCTGTCAAACGACTCCTCCTTTTGGGTTTCTCCCTTCGATAATATGTCCACCCTGGAAGCGGCCACGCGTCAAAGCTCTCGTCCGGAAGCAGCCGTTGCGTCTGAGCTGCTTAGACACTCGACCGTTGCAAAGTCTGTTTGCTTCGGGTGTGGTCACAAGGGCGCTGCCATGGGTGGGCTGGGGGAAAGGTGCAATTGAATCAGCTCTTGACGCTGGAGCAAGAAAATGCAATCTGAAGAAACACCGCCCGGTAACATCAAGAGGCAGGGGAGTCGACGGAGGAGGGAGGCTGAACTGTGCTGAAAGGGAAAGAGCTCAAGCAGGGGAAACGAGCTCCGGGGAAACAAGCTCAGAAGGGCAGAGCCCGGAGGAATCCCCCGAACCGCCCCTTCCCCACGTCTCGCTCAACTTACTTTGCTCGGAAACCGTGACCCTAGCCACGTACGCTGTCGGCTTATCCGCCCTTTCGTGCGCATGTTTCCCGCCTCTGAAGCTGTCACGTTTGCCCCTTGCCGAGGCAGCTTTTTTCCACATCTTGCTGGCAGCGTACGCTTTTAACCTCGTACGTAAGGCGCTGCAAGCATTCAAAGAAGATACGGCTGACGTGGGCAGACTGCTGGTCCGGAGCCCGGGACTTCCCCCCGACTGGCACGCGCTCTCCGACCCCAAAACGAACCGGATTTACTTCTATGACTCGGTCACGCAAACCGTCCAATGGGATCCCCCGCCTTCACCGTCAGATCTTCGGGCGCTTCCCCCGGTCTAGTTGTCACTCTAACCCTGATCTTTGACGGCCTGTTTCAGCAGCTCGGGGGAGTTCTCCAGCCACTCGTGACGGTCGGGCTGTACTGGAGCAAGTTCGTAACGCTCCGGTGGTGCGCTTTCGCTCTTCTCGGGGGCAAATCGCAACTAGGCGCGGGGACGGTCCTCTTTCTCTCCGCAGCTTTCTTTGTCCTCCCCCAACCGCTGCCGTTCTTCATCTTGCTCCTTAGCCGCTCCCGCTGGTCAGCGCGTCTTAGTGGGACCCTGATCGCCCGGTTGGAGTCTCTTCTGTGCGTGGCGCTTCTAGTTAGCGCTCTCCCCGGGCTGCGCCTCACCTTCAGAGTATTTCACCGGGCGGCCAAAGAGGGCCTGCCCAAGTGCCCCCTCCCTAGTTGGGACTGCGAGTCCTCCAGAACACTCCTGATCGCTCTCTTCCCTGCTCTCAACTGGACGTTACACCCATACGCACTGGACTGGACTTCTGATCGGGTGGCGCTTCTCCCGCTTCCCTGTAGAGTTCCCCTCCCGGTGCCGGTGCCCCGGTGGGAACTCTTGACATCCTCCTGGAGAGCGCTTCTTTACGCGGCGCCGATGATCCTCCCCCTGGCGCGGCTGCTCGCGGCCGCGGCTGCGGCCAAACCCCAGGGATTATCCGCGGGGACAAACTGCACCCTGGTGCTTTGTTCCAGGCCGGTGCAAATGAGTGCGTTCGTTTCGGTCGTCGAGCTTCTGCTCGTGAGACAGGGTGAGGCGTGCGCGACTGCTTTGGAGCAGAAGATGGAGACAGAAGAAGCAGAGATTGAGAGCCTAGATAAAAAGTTGCTTGAGGACTTCGACAGGATGCTAATCGATTCGTTATTCTAGAACCTGCTCTACGTATTCTGAAAAGTCTGGAATCGCCGATTCGAAACGGATGCTTCAATCAAGGCACTGCTAATTCCAGCCGGAACGGAGAAGTACTCTCGGAAGATGAGACTTTCGCACTAGAAGTTCAAATTGTAGAAGTCCTCATCATTTTCTTACTGTGTCGTAAGAAGTACTGAGTGGTCGTAATGCAGAGGGGAGTGCCCATTACAATTGATCCTTCTGCTTAAGATGTACGAAAAGGACCAAGGGAGTCTGCCATGCTCGTTGCAGTAGCCTGCTCCTGAATGATTGCACGCATCACCAACCATCTAGCCTCTGTGCACGTGCTACGAAGCCATCCAATCTGCATTGCGGACCATATAAAATTAAATTTCACTGCAAGAAAGCCTTTGTCTGAACCAGGTCCGAAGCAGATCCGAACTGAAGTGCGACTCGGATCTGATTCGGACAGGTTCAGATCCACTTCGGACACGACTCAGATTGGTGCAACGACATGAAAGCGTGATTGCGGACCGAATTCTTATCAGGTACGGATTGAAATCGGACTCCGTTCAGAACAATTCTCTTTGCAATCTGGACACTTTCGGAACACAATCGGACATGTCCAACACATTTGAAATCTCGCCCGAAACGAATCCGAATCAGGTTCGAAGCGGATCTGAACAGTCAGCTTTTGTCACTACACATCGAGCTTTCTAGAGACAAGCACGCAGAGCGAGTTTATCGGCCAAACACGCCTTAGTCCTGGTTAGTTGCAACGTGGAGCTTATCAGAATTGTGCTATAAAAACACTCGCTCCAGTTGGTGACGAATCTTACGCTTGACCTTTTGCTATTAAGAATGTGTAGCAGGAGTAGAGCGGCTATGCACCTACCATTGCAATCGGCGCTCGAGTCACCTTCTAAAGATCCCTTTCTCTGCCGCCTTCAATTATTCATTTACTATCCTCGCTGCAATCTCCGGCGCCAAGCTTTGCTCGTCCAATAGCAAATTATTTTCAGTGTCTTCAGCTCTATTGTTGTTTGAACTCACGTGGTCGCGGTTCGCATTGAACGGTACGTCGCAAGTGACGTCAATGATCGTGATCATATGTACATGCTAAGCCGTACATGATTTGGCTGCTCAAACTTGACTGGGATTATTTTAAGAGCGTCCATGTCAATGGGTCTGACAAAAAACTTACATATTCTGAGGCTCTTCTATATTTATTCTTGAGTAGAGTGTTCCAGTCAAAGGCAGCATAAGGTACATCTACTTATTAATAGCGTGGAATTCGGTTGGATTGGGCAGTGCTTTGATATTCTGCCTCGTTCGCTAATCTCTTCTCGCCAGATCCTTTCACACAAAGCAATCTACGTATCAACCAGCATCCTGTCAAAACTCTCGAGTAGCTTCTTGTCCAAGGTGTCGACCTCCGCTTCTTCTTCCTTCTTTTTCTCCTCTAAAGCGACCTCGTACGCCGCCCTCTGTCGCCCGAGCAGAAACGCGACGGCCGAGACGCACGCACTGATCTGCACCGGCCTGGAACAGAGCACAAGGGTGTAAAGCTTGCTCGGTGCATAAACCTGAGGATTGGCCGCGGCCGCGGCCGCGAGCAGCCGCGCGAGGGTGAGGACCATCGGCGCGGCGTACAGGAGCGCTCTCCAGGAAGACGTCAAGAGTTCCCAGCGTGGCACAGGCACCGGGAGGGGAACACTATAGGGTAGCGGGAGAAGCGCCACGCGAGCATAATCCAGCTTGAGGGCGTAAGGGTGGAGCCTCCAACTCAGGGTGGGGCAAAGAGCGACTAAGAGTCGCGAGAAACACGCGCAGTTCCAGGGAAGACGGCAACTAGGCAGGCGCGCTTCCGCAGCCCGGTGGAGTGTCTTGAGGGTGGAGCAGAGCCCGGGGAGAACTCTAATGAGGAGGGCAATGGAGAGGGCTGACTCGAACTTGGGCGGCAACAACTTCCCCCAGGAAGGAAGGCCGCGAACTGAGCGCAAGGACAACGAACGGCAGCGGTTGTGGGAGCGCGAGGAAAGCTGCCAAGAGGGACAAAGTCGTCCCCACACCTAGTTGATCCCTATAGAGACCGCGCGAGAACCAGTAGACCGTTACGACTGTGCTCAAGTACAGCCCGACCGTCACGATTGGCTGCAGAAGCCCCCAAAGTTGCTGGAAGAACAGGGTCAGGGTTCCAAACAGCCCGGGGGAAGCCTCCGGGGTAGTAAGTAGGAATGAGGGCGGGGGCTCCCACTGAACGACTTTGCTGACCGAGTTGTAGAAGCAAACACGGTTTGCTCTGGGGTCGGATAAGGTGTGCCTGTCGGGAGGAAGCCCCGGGTGCCGGGTCCGCAGCCTGCCCGTCATACTAGCGCTTCCGTTCTTGAATGATTGCAGAGCCGTCCACTCGAGGAAGATGGCGTTTGACGACAGCAGGATGTGGAGAAGAATGGCCTCAAGAAGGGGCAAGTTTGCAATCCTCAGAGGCGGGAGGACGGAGCACGAAAGGGCGAACAAACCGAGAGCAAAAGCAGCCAGGGTCACCGTCCCCACGGAAAGTCTGAGCGAGACGTCGGGGCTCAGGGGCGGCTCGGGGGATCCCCCCGGGTTCTGCTCCCCTGACCTACTTTCCCCGGGGCTCGTTTCCCCGGAACTCGTTCCCCCTGCTTTCACTTTCCCCATCTCAAGTTTCCTCAGCCGTTTGATACTCCCTGCCTTGATAGCTTCCGCGGCACTTATCTTCCCCAGACTGCGCCTCCTGGAGTTTGACATAATACTTGCTGAAGGGCCAAGAGCTGATCCAAGTGCATTCCTCCTCAACCCCTTCCAGAGCGGCGCCCCCTTGACCACACCCGAAGCCGAAACTGTCTTGTTCAACGGGTGAGCGTCTAAGCTGCTTAGACGTGACACCTGCTTCCGGTGTAAACCTTTGCTGTGACATGGCCACTTCCAGGGTGGAATTTTGCTTGATGCGAGAGCAGAAGAAGGGCGGGTCATTTGACAGGGCCTCTTAGTGAAATGTAATTCCAAGCTTGTAGTGGGCTGTGCCAGATTTCGAAAGCGCTGAAGCTCTCTGCCAAGGAAATCTGAAGGCCCCTTAGGCAGAGTCGTACTATTCTTATGCAGAAGGCGGACGTTCCTCTTCCCCATAGACGCGCCATAATGGAGGTTCAGGACGCAGCACGATGCTGCCAGCCAACGGCCGGAACCTGGCGCTGCTGATGTGCTTGACGCCATTTTTCACACCCTTACAGACGGACTGAGAAACCACAGTGAAGCGCCCGCACTGGCGGTCCTGTCCAAATTAAGATGGCGTATAATTGCGGTCACGTAGCCTTTTGCTCGCCAGAGTCGACACGTCCGTCTTGGTTCTGCAAGCAGACCGACATGATGTGACAAGTGAAGTATGCTGGACAGCTGTCAGAGATGCGGCAGAGATGGGGTTCGGTAAGGTTTGTACGTGCGTGGGCCTTTGACAATCGTCTGGTCCGATAAAACGTAACATAATCTGGGACGGCGTTTGGGCGTTGTTTGTGAAGGCACCGGATAAAGACGCACTGTGTACCAAGCGTTTAGTGCTTCTGCTTCAGCATCAGTAAGCTGTTGTAAGACTTTTGGTTCAATGCCAAGCTGACATAGGTTGCGAAGGGAAACGGGGCGGCGTCGCCTGGCGATCACGAGACTCAAGCTTCAATGCATCAATTCAACCATGGGCCCCTCCTGTACTTGGGTCTTTGCAACTACGATTGGGTGAGGGAAACCTTGGTTCTTTCTAGAACCGGGGCTGAGACGCTGTAGGAACGTTGGACTCGTGGCGAGGTCCAAACACGTGAACCCTTGGTCATACTGGCACAGTCAAACCAGACATTGTTCGATCATCGAGGTTTTGCCTGGATTCGGACGACCTCGCCACGTTGTTACAGCTGTCCAACAGAGTGGCATCGGTCTTGGCCTTTAAATTATTGGATTTCCCATCGTTTTGTTTTGTCAGAACCGCGGCGGCCGCCGTCACAACTTGACTTAACATGTGGAGCCAAATCCATTCAACCGCAACCATGTGTCCCAGCATGCTGAGACAACTCCAAATTGCTTAGTTCGCAGATTGTCAACTCTTGATCATAATATCGTACGTACGAACTTAGCGGGAGTCCGTGATTGAGGCTTACAGGACAAAACTCCAACCAGCAAGGACACTGGCCGTTAAGGGTTATGCTCATCTGGCTGTACATATGCAACCGCGACATGCATGTGTTGGTCGGAACTTACTTAATTCAATCCCCCGACGAGAGGGATATGCTCGTGCATGACCTCATGAGCATTCTGCGGCATTCACGCGTGTGTCGTGATAGTGTCTTGCCGGGCGAATTGCCGTAATCAGAGACGCCCCCCCTAGCAGTGAGCACGTGTAAGTCCTAGCGAGCTCAGCAGACACCACTATTCGTCCCTTCCTCTCAGATTCAATAGTGGAGGACGTCCCCATGCATGTAGGACGTGTCACCCGCTCATATAAAACTTGACATTGTGCTTAGTACTGCAGCTGCAGACGTGAAGCGGAGCTGCGACTACCCTCAGTTTGGCTGATCGAGTGACTGTCCAAGGACCCGGAGAAGATGCATGAGGTTACTCAAGAAATTGATCGGCCTGTGCCAACTAATCATCCTGACTAGAAGCACTTGACACACCTGAATGAAGTATATGCAAACAACATCTTCTCATTGCAAGTGCGCTTGAATCTGCGTCGTCGCGCTTGAAGGGCATTGCGTTTCGATAGGGCTGAGACAAGCTCACAACATGCTTTTCTGACCAGCGTACAGTCAGCCAGATACAGTCCGTTCAAGGACTTACTGTCGCACGAGGATCTACAGAGTGAACAAGCTGTATGCTTTCCACGTTCAACCTTTGCAATCGGAGACTTACTCTACTTGCCGCCTGAAGCTTTGTTACGCTCCCGTCTTCGCAACTTCCGTTGCTTATGCTTGTTCATCTTTTTCCTCTGCACACAAGCAATAACATCGTTAACGGTAGCAAACGAAGACATGATTGGATACAGACGAGCAAGAAATCGGGGATGGTCCCCCAAACTGGATCACATCTGACGAAAGTGCGCGCAGTACCAGACGCCTACGCAGGCACGACGTTTACAATCCACGTTTATGGTCGGGTCATTTCTTCACAGAGGCTTCCTTTGACTTTTAGTCAAGTCTTCACGATTACGGGAACAAAATGCTGAAAAGATTCTGGGTCATCCACATTGCCGGTTGTTTGGCGGGTGGACGGTGTCTTTGTCTCGCTAGGCTGACAAGTACCCGCTTAACCGACCAAGAGGTCTGACAACATGGACAATCTCAGTCCAGAAACATTAGAAGCTCAAGATAAGTACACCAGATCTAGTGCAATTACCAGCAGTACTGTCCCAGACGCACAATTTGAGTTTGTACAAGCCGAAGTGGTTTTGGACAACTGAAATGGCGGTCTCACTGATCACGCACAGCCCCATCAGTCCACCTATGTACGCCTCTGGACAGCAGATTCACTGGTCCCAAACTGCTGACCAGTCAGCTAAGATATTCCAAAAGCCAGCGGCAGTATAACATCCGCTGTCGTTGAATGATTTGACGATGGAACCAGAAAATGCAGAGCCGAAACTTCAGCTGCAGCAGTTCACGGGTCTCCACTGACAAGTCTTTTGGTGTCTACGCATCTGTCCATACGTAGAATTTGTCAGTCGGACCCCTTGCGGCTTGATCAGGAAGGTGCCCGGTCCAAAGAAGGGACCGCACTCCGATTTGATTTGACTGAACCCAGCTAGAAGTGCACTGAATGGGTGAAAGAGTTGTTGGCTTGAGAGACAGGTAGAGTTGAGTGGACACCTTGACGTTGACGGATAAGCAAAACATAAAGGCTGCTCTGTGTTGGAACCTTACTGTACACATCAACCCTTTGCTTAGTGTCAACCCCAGCGCCAGGAAAGCATGCAAAGGACGGGTCATAGCCTCCATTTCGAATCAAGTGTTGCGTTGATCTGTCCTCCCCACGCTGATATGTTACGCATCCAAATGCCACTTAACTAGTCTGAAGAAAGAAACAAGAATGGAAGATTGAAAGAAGGTCTCAACTGCAGCAGACACTGATCTGTGTGAAGTTTTATCATTGACTTACCCGTTTCCGCTTGACGCTGTCTGCCTTCAAAGGGATCTGGGCCTGGGGCGCCGGAAATTGCAGCTTCTCAAAGGTCGCTTCCCCTAAAAGCCCCCTCAAGCTCCGCAATAGTCGTATCCGCTCCACCTGCTCTTCAGAAAGCCGCCAATCTAGTCCCCCATCACAGGCAATGCCCGATGAGCTCCCAACATCACCTGCAGGTCGTCAAAGGAGATAAGAAAACGTTTCAGCTTCTGCTTCGCCTTCTTTTTGGCGTACTGCATTTGTCCTTGAGACCGCAGGACGGTCTAAGACGGAGCAGATCACCACCAAATACCAATTCAAGCATGAAGATTTCAACCAACAATGCTGACTGGTGACTTGTTTGTGCCCAGTTTCAATGAAGCCGACACACATGGCGGAAGTGGTAACACATCCATGTGCACTACAGAGGGAAAAGACTCCAGGCGATCACAGAAGTGGTAATTGCTGACAAAAAAGGGGCAAAAGCAGAATAACCGAATCAGCAAGGTCGCTAGCAGACCAGCCACACAACTCTGAGAAACTCTGCATTTTACACCACCCTATAATCTATTTCGTAGAGCAACCCAGTAATCTCTCCGGCACCCCAAGTACACCTTTTGATGAGCAGATTGACGAATATTTTGAAAGTCCATCAATAACAACTGACCTCCGTGTGACGAATCCGCCCAAGGCCGCCATGAGGCTGAATGAGAATTGCTTGGAGCCAACACTTGCTTTTCTGCCGCCTCGCCATTTCGTGCCAGGGACTGATAACATTGTTCTGCTAAAGCTTGCAAAGGATCTCGTACGGAAATGGCGCTTTTAGGAAGGAGAGTTAGGAAGGTAAGCAACGGTGGTTTCCGAAGCTTTGACAATGCATGCCTCTGCGCCATGTGCTTAGCATCTAAAACGTGCCCGTCTCAGCATTTCCTAGAAACACCACATCAGAGGCAGAGAGAGCTTGCAATATGGTCCGGTGCACGCAGACAGAGGGGAAGAAGAAACAAAGACCCCTGCGCCGGGTCAGCTTTCCAGGTCTCTCTCTTTCAAGTTTCAAGTGGGAGTTTCACGCCATGGCGCGCCAGTGGCGCAAAACGTACAAAATTTAACAAAACTTGAAAACTCCTTTCGAAAGTTGGGACGCGGACGGTCTTTGTCCAGTGTTTTGGGGAGTACCGGCGCGGATTGGTAATGGCGGACGGTATGCACCGTTGAATACGAGTACGGTACCCGGCAGAGTAGCCGGGCACTCTCTGTGACATTAGGGTTAAGTCACAAAGTACTGATGGTGTGTTAGGGTTACGCCACTTTCTGTGACGGTTTGTTTAATTTGGGTCACGTCCCTTCCTTGTGACTGCTCTCAGATTAGGGTTGCCACTATCGGCTGAGCACTTATTCCTAGGATTTTAGTGTGGTTAGGACCACCCGGTTGGCAGGACGATGACAAATACGGGTCGCAAGCTTTGTCGACCTGACCGGCGACAGGAACCGTCCGCGTCCGAACTTTCGAAAGGAGTTCACAAGTTTTGTGCATCTTGCGCGAGTGGCAGCAGCTAGCTGTGCTTACATACCACCATAAGTGCGCGCTCACGCTCGCGTCTCCGCGGGGCTGCCGGGCGGCCGGCCGCGCGGAGCCGGGTCGGGCGGCCTCAAAGCGGCGTCCGCGGCCGCACAGCCGGGTTCGAGGGTTTGGTTGCGGGATCCCTGACGTCGACCTGACGCGTCTGAGCAATCTGCGGTGTGTCGAGGTGGCATTTTTGACGGCGCAGATACGTCCGAAAGTTCTTCTCGGGATACTCAGATCGCAGGTTCATTCTGAGACCGCCACGATGCGCCACCTGACCGTTGTGCTGACGAGCGTATGACGTTTGCAGGAGCTCAGCGCCCAATCTGGGTTAAGTTCTGGGTTATTTTCATGTGGCTAGAGGTTTCTTTAAAAATGCCCTGGGTTTAGGCAAAAACATGTGCCTACAAAGCATGCTAACGAACTTAGTTTGCGGACTGCTTATGTCATGCCCTCCTCAGCGAATCATGTGTTTGCAGAATGTGCCGCCCAAGTCAGCTAGGCTAGCTGCGGCTGGCAGGCTGGCGCGCATGCAATTCAGCATTCTATTTCTGGGGTTTGCAGGCTTCTTGTAAAGGCCAGCCTGAGAAGTTCGAAGAGGGCGTAGGTATCGTGCAAAGGAAGCCGCACACGAAGGTGCAGTCTTTGTAAGCGAAATATAACAGCATACCAACCGATCCAGGGGGCCCATCCTGTCTCACTTCCGCGCCTGCTCCGTGATTTGTACCTACGCCGTGAATTGATATCAGCAGCAAATTGTTTCAGCGACTCTTCCTTGACAAGGTAAATCGCCTCCTGATGGAGGTAGATGACCAGGGCGTCCCTGGTTCAAGAGAAGAAACTGGCCACATGGACTCACATCCTGTCAGTGTTGGTCAAGAGGTCATGCATGAGGTGGCACTTGAGGAGGGGGGCCTGGGACTCACCGAACTGAGGAGGAAGAAGTTGGAGCAGCTCTCCTCGCACCTCAGGGCTGAGACTGCGCTCCTGCCAGATGACCAGGTGAAGGGCCCTGCTGGCGACCAGGTGGTGACATTTGAGGTGCACAATCTAGGCAGGAAGGAGAGGGAGCAGGTTGTGAAGAGGGCCTTGGCGACCACAGACCAGGACAACGGGGCCTACTATCAGAAGTACCGCTCGAGACTGGACAGGTGAGATTTGAGTTGGTGCCAAATCTTCAATGAAGCAGCAGACAACAGAGGCGGATACGATTACTGCTGCAATCTGATGAAGAGGCAGGAGCTGAGGCTTTCATTTCAGCTTGTTTTATATGGTGGGACTATATGAAGGGCTTGACAGTTGCATCAGAAGGCTTGCATGTATTCTTCATCGTCGTCTTGGATGTGAAGGTTTTGTTAAAGCAGTTGTTTCAGACAATGCTTTGATCCACTTTTACTCATCTTGGTATGGTATACAGTTCTGGCTTTTGCTTGTGCATCCCCGGCACAGTTTTGGATCTTGAATTTTCTCATTCAGGTCTTACTTGGAATTCTATGCACTGCCCCATCTTTCCTGTCTTTCTACCCTGTAGCTAGCAATCTTTGAATGACTTATTAGCACGTCTGCTGAAATCTCCATTTTACACCAGTAGAATCTGTCCTTGAGTTTCCTTCAAATCAATCGCTATCAGGGCAACAATCAGTGGCTCTCTCACTGAAAGACAACATCATTTTGTCTGCATTGGTCAGTCCCGTCTTACCACATTTTCCTCCTTCCTCAGAGTTGGCGTCACTCAGCCAAAGGTGGAGATCAGATACGAGAATCTCACAATCGAGGCGGGCGTCTACGTTGGCAGCCGTGCTCTCCCCAACCTGCTAAACGCCGCCCGCAACAGCATGGAGTCAATATTCAGGACACTCCGTCTGACGAAGGATACCCGTCGGCGGTTTCAGATCCTGCGTGATGTATCAGGCGTGTTGAAGCCAGTGAGTCTCCTGTCTAGCTCGTTGGTTCCAATTAAGAATGAGCTTGTCCATCATCATTAGTAGCATTAGTACAAGCATAAGCAATCTCAATCATTGGAAGGCATGTCAGCAATCATCAGGAGTTTGAGTCATGCTCCTGATGTTGTGGTCTGACAAGTATCATGAGCAAGTGTGTGGTGCAAAAAGTTGTGAAAAAAAAACTCACTGCGAGTTCTTCAAGGTTGTCTGCTTCAGCTTTTCTTGCTTCTGGCAGGCTTCCTTTACACCAAAAGCAATCTGTGAACTTCCCGCCTCCATTCCTATTCAATCCAATCAAACTGAGAGAGCCCTGAGAATGACAGAAACCGTCTCATCCTTTCTCCGCCCTCCCTCCTCTGCAGGGCCGGCTCACTCTGTTGCTCGGTCCCCCTGGCTGCGGCAAGAGCACCCTCCTCCTGGCTCTTGCTCAGAGACTGGACTCCAATCTTAAGGTGACCGGAAGCATCTCGTATAACGGGCACTCTGCTAGGGAGTTCTACCCGAAGCGGACAGTCACGTACGTGCCCCAGGTGGATCTGCACATGGGAGAGTTGACAGTGCGTGAGACGCTGGACTTTGGTGCGCGGTGCCAGGGAGTGGGAGCGAACCAAGGTGAGTCTCTGCGACATTTTCTTCAGAAACGGGCTTGTTTGGTGTGACGCGGAGATCAGATGCCCGCAGCTCTGAGCGAAGGTCTTCACTTGTGTCTTCTTGCGGTTTTCGACGATCTAAAGTCTTTTTTTTTCTGGTGAGACATAGTAATGCTCATTTCGAGCTGAACTGGTGCAACTTTTCTCTCAGGAACAGTGTATTCTTCTACGGACGTGCTCTCATAGCATGCAATAATTCTTGATTCCAGATCTCATCCGGGAGCTGGGGAGGCGTGAGGTCCAGAATGGCGTCGTCCCGGATCCTGACATCGACGCGTTCATGAAGGCCATTTCTCTTGGGAACCAGAAGGAAAACCTGGTGACTGATTACGTCATGAAGATCCTGGGACTCGACATCTGTGCGGACACTCTAGTCGGTAACCAGCTGATTCGGGGCGTGTCGGGTGGGCAGCGCAAACGGGTCACTACAGGTAAGACGCTGACCACCTCATGAGGAGAAGCGTTGTTAAGACGGAGGTGCAGTAAGAGGTGGAACTGGTGTACGTGTGGCAAAGTACTTCATCGTAGCGCAATACTGTGGCTTGTTGTTGAGGTCGATTGGAGGTAGCTAGCATTAAAAGAAGGGGCGGAGCTCGAAGCCGCTCAGTAACGAACCCGCTGCGAGTGCATCCCGATAGTGATGCGCTCTGAACTAACGTCTGTGCTCGAGATTGCAGTAAAAGCGGGAAGGCGTTGCGAAGTAAACGAGTAGACAAGTTTCAAGCCCGTGAAACTAACCCCTCTTTTAACCCTTGAGAAAGCTGGTTCTGACATTACCTTTACGCTTGCAGGCGAGTTGCTCGTGGGCCTCAAGAAGGTGCTGGTGAGTTCCTGAGATCCTTCGGAAGTGTCCGTTTCATTTCCGTTCGCTTCGCATAACGGATATCATCCTACACAAACAGAGAGCACCGATTGCTTTGGCCTGGTCCCCTCCATCAATTTCATCCACACGTCATGAGCAGTCAAACCTCTAAGCTTACCGTTGGTGTCTCGTCCAAAGGAATGCTTCCAGGGGGAGTTGGCTCGTTATTGAACAATGCTAAGGATTTCGTTTTTCTTGTGTGCGCAGCTGTTGGACGAGATCTCCACCGGACTGGACAGCTCGACCACCTACCAGATTGTGAACTGCCTGCGCAACATCTGCCACTTCACAGACGTGAGCGGGGCACTCCCAAGACTCACTCACCAAGTGTCTCGAAAACCTTATGAAAGCGAGTACAAAATCAAAAGCGAAAAGGTGCTGGCAGCAAGCATTTCGTATCCGAGTCTTTGTCAGAGCAAGTCGATACAAGCGGTTCTATCTGGTGTAAAAGAAACACCCGTTTGGATCTTCTAGCAAGCAAAGAGATGGTCGGTAACAAGAGTCGGGCTCCGTATTGGATTGCCTGATTTTTGCTGGTTGACTGCCTCTGAAAAAGCGCCAGAAATCCTAGGAGGTCTTGAAACATTTCAACTGCCCTCCTATTGGTTGGATTTACCCCCCGTTCTCACACATCTCCTCTTTGCACGCAGTCCACCGTAATGACGTCACTCCTCCAGCCCGCCCCCGAGACGTTCGAGCTGTTTGATGACGTCGTGCTGCTGTCGGAGGGCCACGTCATCTACCAGGGCCCCCGGGAGCACATCCTGGCGTTCTTCGAGACGCAGGGGTTCAAGTGCCCGCCACGCAAGGGCATCGCGGACTTTCTGCAGGAGGTCACATCGCGCAAGGATCAGGAGGTGGGTCTCAAATCACTCCTGGAAGAATATGTGCATTACATAATCTTGTTACGATTTTTGAAGTTCCTTGAGTAGCAGTCTATATCAAATGAAGGTTCGTGGTTCTTTAGGTTGATCCCTAGTGCTGCTGGTTGAGGAGAATGAACGCGCTTTTGTTGGTTCGTTGCACCATATGATTTGCTTTATATACGGTTTGGCGCTGGGTCGTCTGAGTGGCGGCCGAGAGATTCCAAGGACTGCTTCCAGACAATCACCCGTGTCATGTAGCGCGTTTTTTTCACCTTCTTGGCAGTTTTCTCAGCATCGAATCAGCATCAAATGCACCATCTGCTCCTCTTTTGTGCAAATAGTTGGTTTCAAATGGTCGGCTTCGAAGTCATTGGAGAGAGAGTCGCAGCCTCTCATTTCTTGCTTCACTTCATATGCAGCAATACTGGTCCCGCGACGTGCCCTACAAGTACGTCCCCGTCTCCGTCTTCGCGGCCGCGTTCAACGACTTTGAGGTGGGCCAGGCGATCCGCAAGGAGCTGTCCGTTCCGCCGGAAAAGTCGGAAATTCCGTCGGACGCCCTCGCGAAGACGAAGTACGGCGCGCCGCAGTACGAGATCTTCAAGGCGTGCCTGGACCGCGAGTGGACGCTTATGCGGCGGACCAAGTTTCTGTACATCTTCAAGACGTTCCAGGTGGGTTTCGTGGGCCGGTTGAGATTTGGGTTGCGCGTCGGTTTGGTATTCAGTTCTCGTGGCAATCTGATCAAGGCGTGCCTGGACAGCGAGTAGACGCTTCTGCCGCAGACCATGTTTTTGCACGTTTTCGAGACGGTCCAGGTCGGTTTGTAGGCGGGTTCTGGGACTGAGTTTGCCGGCATATTTGGTGTTTGAGATCGGCTCTGGGTACCGCTTCGTCTGAGTTCCAAAGGAAACTTACAATATGTTATCTCTGAGAAATTCTGATAGAGATACGGATTCCACTTCATCTGCGTGTTGAAAGTACAGAAGTAACCCGAACCGCTCATTTGGAGATCCTCAGGTTTGCATGTGACCGGACATGCGCTTTCTGGATGGCTTCATCAGAGGATTTTTTTATGTCTGTAATGCATCACAAACGCATGGTCTACACAATCTGAAGTAACTCCTGTTCACAGGTGGCCGTGATGGCGTTCATGACGGCGACGGTGTTCTTCCGCACCACGCTGAACCCCGACAACATCCAGGACGGCTCGCTGTACCTGTCCATGATCTTCTTCTCGCTCGTGCACATCATGTTCAACAGCTACGCAGAAATGTCGCTCACGGTGAGCATGGGGCCCGTTCTTTGTATACCCGGAGCCCTTTCTGGTCTCTCTTTTTTACGGCATCCCCTTTTCAATGTCTAGGCGGCTGTTGGATGTCCCTAGAGCCCGAATTTGAAGCAGCCAAAGAATACCCGCCTCTGTCAATCAGGGGCTAAATTAACGCACGGAATTGGATCTGAGGTTCTTCCTTCTCGACTCCTCGCTTGATTAACACAGACCTTCTGGTACCTCTCGAAACGATTGGTAGCGTACCACCAGCGTGTATCACCGAAAGTACGGCATAGGACTTTGTTGAAAAGGGTCAACTTTGTTCTGCTTACAGCAAAATCGTTAAGACCCATTTACACAAAACAAATCCCCTCTGTCTTAAGATCTTGGTTCCTTGATTTTTCTTCCTCTCCTCGCTTTCTCCTCTTCGTCAGCGGTATTGGCTACGATCCATCCACCCCGCAGGTGCAACGGCTGCCCATCTTCTTCAAGCAGCGCGAGGACCAGTTCTACCCTGGGTGGGCCTTCAACCTGCCCGCCATCATCACCCGCCTGCCCTATACCCTCGTCGAAGTGCTCATCTGGACCGCGCTCACCTACTATATTGTCGGACTGGCGCCGGACGCTGGCAGGTGAGTCGAGACGGAAGAAAAGGATGTTCGTAGAGGTGTCCGGAGTACGTGTGGGAATGAGTCCACTCTGTGAAAATGGGTTGAGTACGTCCAAACCGGATTCTCGAGTCTTCTTCTGCTTGAGCCTCGTACGGAATCTGAAGAGAAGCTTCGAATCTAAATTCTTCGCTATGGAGCCGCAGAGGTACTTCCTACAGCATTCTTCATTTGGCCTCACACTTCCCCAGACAGCCATCAGGGCGTTCTGGTGGGATCCTTATCGTCCGCTGAGCGCACGACTCATCTGAGGATATCTTCTTTTCGACGATCAAGAGCAATACATGGTTCAAACACTTGAGTAGATTAGGGATCCGCTGACCATCTGATTTGACTAGGAAGGTTACGATCTGACTTCCAAGTACGTGTCAATCTCAGTTTCTTAAATACATCCCCATTTTGAGGAACGGAGCCTCACAATAACCGACCCATAGCTGACCTTGTGACTGGAATCAAACTAACGATCTTTGCCACGTCGCTTCCCCAGGTTCTTCATTTACATCTTGATCCTGCTCGCGCTGCACCAGATGGGGGTGGGCCTCTTCCGTCTGGTTGGTGTCCTGGCGCGCACCATGACCATCGCCAACACAGCCGGCTCCTTCGCACTCCTCTGCATCTTCCTGCTCGGAGGCTTCATCATCGCCAAGCGTGAGTGCCAAGTTCGTTTATGTTGTCCCCCGCTCATATGGTGAAATCAGTATTTGAAACCTTTCTGAGTTCAGTTCCGAGCATGCTGCTTGAACAGGTCTTTTTGGCATTCTGCATCCTCTTGCTCGGAGGCTTCATCATCGCCAAGCGTGAGCGCCAAGTTGTACACTGATTGGTTCCAAACGTTTAGATGGTCTTGAAGCTTTTTTGACTCGTAGATACAAATTATGAACCAGATGTTGGAAATACGCTACGGTCCGGCCAAAAACCAGATTGGCGAGGACTAGGATGCCACCAGTGCGCTTGCAATCTGACGCACGTGTTGGTGATCTCCGAACCTCTTGGGCCGCGCACATCCGAAGAGAACTCCTGTGAAAATAGGATTACAGATGCTTCGACTTACTGACACTCCGAACCTCTTGTGCAGCGCAAATCCACCCGTGGTGGATCTGGGGCTTCTGGATCTCGCCGCTGAGCTACGTGCAGCAGGGCATGGCCATCAACGAGTTCAGTGCGCCCCGCTGGCAGAAGCTCGCGCCGGGCACCAACGAGACGCTGGGGTCCATCATCCTGACGTCACGCGGCCTGTTCCACCAGCACTGGTGGGTGTGGGTCAGCGTCGGCGTCATGGTCGGATACGCCGTCATCTTCAACCTCCTCATCAACGCCGCGCTCGACTACTTCCCACGTGAGTTTGCTGCTTTCTGCTTTCGTATTAAATGAAGGTTTAGGGAGCTCTAATGCCCTGTGCGTTCATGAGCACTGGTGGGTGTATTTCAGCGTCGGCGTCGTCTTGGGTTACGTCAGCAATTTTTACCGGCTCATCAAAGCCGCGATGGACTACTCCCGCGTAAGTTCTCTGCTTCTTTTTGAGACGAAGACGTGCAGTGCTATGATCCTGACGCCCTGTCCACATGTAGTAAACTTAGCTGGTTCTCGCCATTTTTGTCCTTGGCATCACGTGAACGCAACCGCTGAGAATCGGCTCCAAGCGAGCTCTCTTCTCTACACCCCAGCCACTTTTCAGTCACTCAGCAGGCTCTTGCGTCTGATTGTGGAATTTAAGGTCTTATGAGACCTTTTCTATCGCTTCTACAGCCATCGGCAAGCCCCAGGCCATTATCCCCGAGGACGTCCTCGACGAGAAGGAGAAGGCACGTGTCGGTCACGACAACGACTCGCTCAAGAGCGTCAAGGTGCCGGTCGACGCGCTCCAGGAGCAACAAGCGCGGAACGGAACCGGAACCGACGGCAATGCCATCGCGTCCGTGGACGAAGAGACGGCTGCGCAGCACGAGACAGGTAAGCTGCGCATGTCGTCTTTCACTTGGTTGCAACATGTTCTCTTTGGTTGGTTGTGAGGTTTAAAATGACCTTTGCCTCTTTAGGCTTATCCACGGTGTCTTCTCAACCTTACTCAACTTTTGATGAAGCTTGTTGACCAGCTGTCACCGCCCTTAGCCCTCATTCTAAGTGTAAGACATTTTCTTGCTCTGCAGCCGTTAGCCTCGCCCCCCCTGGCGCCGAAATCGAGCTCGCGCCCGGCAGATCCGCCTCCCGCCGGGGCTCCTTCGGCTTAACCCGGTCCGGTCTCGGACAGCCCAGTTCGTCCTCCCTGGGAAAAGGCAAAGTCAAGCAGCAGTCCTCGGGTCTCGCCCAGTTTAAGGTTCAGCCTTCGGGCCTGAGCCAGCAGTCGTCGGGGCTCGCGCAGTACTATGAGCAGTCGGGCGCCGCGAAGCGCGGCATGGTGCTGCCGTTCCAGCCGCTCAGCATGGTGTTCCACAACGTGTGGTACTCGGTGGACGTGCCCAAGGTGGGTTCAGATTTCCCGTTTCTGAATCAGGATTAATTTTTCCAAGGTCGGGATCAGAAATGAAGCGGCGTTTCATAAGGCATTTTGAGTGCAGCCGTTGAGCAGTCGGCTCAGAAGTCGTGTTAGGCGTGGATGCTCTCGAGTATGGTCCAAATTGTCGAATCAACTTTTGGATTTCCAAGTTTCAAGTTTTGGAGTGGCTAGGCAGGTTGAACTGTCTCAGGCGTATTCGTGGTAGCCTCGTTTGCACTCTTCCCTGCTGACCACACCCCTCTGGAGAGCCTCGTTCAACTCCTTCGTGCGTGCTTCTGTGAATGGCGACGGATCCTTCCTCGGTTCTGACGATCTGTAGCCTTTGTCCTTGCTTGCAATCGTCCGTAGGAAACGTGAGCACTTGGGGACGTGAGAGGAAAGAGGCCTTCAAGAGGAAACTCTCAACCTCATTTAACGTTCCTGCTGTTACATTTACTTTGGCACGCGATGACGTGGCATGTTTTCGATTGCAGGGCCTGGCTAAGGAGGGCGAGGAAGGCAAGAAGCTGCAGATTCTGAAGGGCTGCAGCGGGGCGTTCCGGCCGGGAGTGCTCACCGCGCTGGTCGGAGTCTCGGGGGCGGGCAAGACCACGCTCATGGACGTGCTGGCCGGCAGGAAAACCAGTGAGTATGGATGTTTCATGTCTTCAAAGTTCTGGAGGTTTTAAGCTATAGGGTTGAATTCGCAGGGTTCTTTTCAGCGTGCGCTTGGGAGCAATCAGGACAGGGCACGTTTGTCGAAAGACAAACACTCTGAGACTCGTCATAGCTTGTCCATCGATTGGTCTGCGAAGAGGAGACTTACGGACAAAGAGCCATGTATATACATGATGCGGACCAGCAAGGATATCGATGCTTGAACATGCCCCGCCTTGAACCAGTCCCTCAACATCAAACGCTTCTACGACAACTTCTCGGCACCTGCGTGAGGTTTCAACAGCCGTCCCGGCCAGTTCCAAATATCAAAAACAAATCCGCAACTCTTCCCAAAGGGACATGTTTCTTGATCTCACCAAGGCGCTCTTGCAAGGCCTATCTTAACACCGTATGTATCCCCCCCCCCCAGCCGGGTACATCGAGGGCGACATCTTCGTGGGCGGTTTCCCCAAGGAGCAGGACTCGTTCGCGCGCGTGTCTGGCTACGTGGAGCAGTTCGACATCCACAGCCCGTCCACCACCGTCTTCGAGGCGCTCACCTTCTCGGCCTGGCTGCGCCTCGCCAAGGACGTCGACCCGCAGACCCGCAAGGTGAGGCCACGGTAATTTCACTATATTTGGATTCTGCTTGACTGAATGATGTTGACTTGTACCTGGCTTCGCAGCTCTTGCGTGGTGGTTGCGGGGTGTTGTATACTTGAAGTGGCTTCTGCTATTGCTTCGCTGTTCGCTACTTTTGGAAAGCAGTCTTGCCCATTGGGACCCGTAATACTCTCTTTGATCATCGTTGCAGAGCCGCGGAGGAAGCGATGCACGATAGCTAACTAAATAGCAGTTCTTGCCGATCCATCTTTGCTTGTTCTTGTTGTTCGGTATGAATCATGCCGCAGATCTGCCTCAACAAGATGTAGAGGGCATTTTTAATGATCTCCCAGACGCCAAAGTCGCCCCAGATGCCTATCGACAACAAGCGCTACTAACCCGCTTCTCAACCACTAATCAACAGTCCTTAACCCACCTTAAACCCTACTTTTTGTGTGACCCCGTTGTAGGAGTTTGTGGAGGAGGTTATGGACCTGGTCGAGCTAACCCCGCTGCGCAACGCCCTCGTCGGCTCCCCCGGCGTGAGCGGCCTGCCCGTCGAGGCTCGCAAGCGCCTAACCATCGCCGTCGAGTTAGTCGCTAACCCAAGCATCATTTTCATGGACGAGCCCACCTCCGGTTTGGACGCCCGAGCTGCTGCCATCGTGATGCGGACGGTCCGCAACACGGTAGATACCGGACGGACCGTCGTGTGTACGATCCACCAGCCGAGCATCGACATCTTTGAAGCGTTCGACGAGCTGTTGCTGATGAAGCGCGGGGGATACGTGATCTACGGTGGGTCATTTGTCTCTCAAGGTTCTGAGCCGTGCCAAATGATTCCTGCTGAGTGAGGGAAGGTTGATTCGACTCTTGTTGAGTGAGCGTCTTTCAGCCAGCCTTGTGCGTCTATTTTGTATTTCTTACTTTGGGTGTGCTCCTTTACGGATGAAAAAGCAGAACGCGCGATCTTCTCTTTCAGCACCCAAGTAACAAAACGCTCATTACCATTCGTCACGACTTCATCTCGTCTCAGCAGGGATTCGCAGGAAGCAGAGCAACCCCAGCGTACTTGGCGACAGCTTAGAACGAGTCCTTTTCATCCCTTAGAACCGTTGGAAGTCCTGAGCCCACTTCTAATTTTGCGTCTCTCGCCCCTGCAGCCGGCCCGCTGGGCACGCACTCCAAGTTCCTGATCGAGCACTTCTCCGCCGTGAAGGGCGTCCCGGCCATCAGGGACGGCTACAACCCGTCCACGTGGATGCTCGAGGTGACGACACCTGGCATGGAGGAGAAGCTGGACCTTGACTTCGCGGAGTACTACAAGAACAGCTCCCTCTTCAAGTGAGCGCCGATGTCCTGCTGCCAAGATGTTGGGGGCATACGTGGAGCCTCACTCTCTTTGCTTGGCACTTTGGCGACTTGGACGTTCATTTCGCTGGACCCGCCGATTGCTTGGTCCAGCTTCATGATCTCGGCAAGTTCTCATGCTTCAAGTGTTTCTCGCCCTTGCTAGTGGTAACATTCTAACGACGAGAAAGTAACGAAGAATTCACTGAGGGTCGTTGTATTCGGATTTGGACAAGCCCACCAACCCGTCTATGCCTTCGAATCAGAGCCCTTACCACCTCCTCGCCAAATGTTTGCTTAGGTTGCAACCAAACTCCACCATATACCACATAATTTACCTCAAACCCTTCTCCTAACCCTCCTAGACCCTTCCGCTTCCCAGGCGCAACAAGGAGCTGATCGTAAAGTTGAGCCGATTTCTCAAATCCCCTCCTATAAAACTTCGCTGACGTTTCCTAACCCACCCTAACCCACTAGAAGAAAGGCTTAACCCCGTAATCCTTGCTTTCTCAGGCGTAACGAGGAGCTGATCGGTAAGCTGAAACGCCCCGCCGAGGGTGCCTCGGCGATCCGGTTCGACGCGAAGCATGCGCGCGATTTCGGGGTGCAGTTCGCGGCGTGCTTCTGGAAGAACAGCCGCATCTACTGGCAGACGCCCGAGTACAACGGCGTGCGCTACTTCTTCTCCACGGGCGTCGCGCTCATCTTCGGGAGCATTTTCTGGGACCTCGGCCAGAGCAGGTGCGCTGCTTGTGGACGTTCCTGCTTTTTTTTGGGATTCCTTTCCGTTGTCACAAAAATCGAGGTCAGCGCGGGCGGGAACAATCTCTGGGGTTCGTAAAAGTGACGCGTTTATTTTCTAGAGCATCGGGGAGTGTGGCCAAAAGAGGGGCTAAACAGCTGGGGTTGTCCATTCTGGATCTGGTATGGAGCTTGCCTATTGCCAGAACGGAGGAGCAGGAAGCTCTTGTCTTGCACGTGCATTTGCTATACCTAGAGTGTCCAGCATCTTACAGGCCACCGCTGACTTCAAGCTTTCCGCTCAAGTCCCGAAGTCAATCTGTTCTTTGAGACGTTTTCCACCACCAGCATTTTCTTCTCTCGCCAACCGCTGTGGTTGCCTCTTTACTCGTCCTGATCAACCGTTTCTCCACCCTCGATACTGCCGGTTGCTTACCCCGGTCGCTTTTTTCCCTTCCCCAGGAACACCCAGCAGAACGTGTTCAACGTGATGGGCGCCCTCTACGCCTCGGTTCTCTTCCTCGGGGTGTCCAACGCGTCCTCGGTTCAACCCGTTTTCGCCACCGAACGCGCGGTCTCGTACCGAGAGCGAGGGGCCGGGATGTATTCCCCGACCGCCTGGGTGCTCGCGCTGTGCGCGATCGAGATCCCATACGTGCTCGTGCAGACGATCGTGTACAGCGTCATCACATACGCTATGATCAACTTCGAGTGGACCGCAGGTGCGTGACTCTAACAGGATTTAGGTTGGGCGAAAGACGTTCCCCTTCGTCCACTGTGAATCATCCACTTTTGGATTTGTTGAACTCGTTGCTGCGCGGGCATCCGTTACCATTCATCTGATGATGCAGAAAGTTGTTGTGACAAGCTTAAGCTTTTTCGTCTCTTCCTCGCCTCATAGTTGAGTTCTTAGAGTAAACGACGGTTATGGTCTTCAGGTTTCTTGAGCTTGAGCCAGCGCTTTGGCGCAACGGAAAGAACGATGCTTGTGAGGAGAACCTTCTCTGACAAAGTGAAACCTTTCCGTCCGTTTCCCGCCTTGCGGTCAAGTTCTTCAAATACACAATGGCGACGTGCTTGACGTTTCTGGTAAACTTTCTGCGGTGGTTTTGAGATGAAACTGAGCGCCCCTGACCCTTTATCGCCTTGCAGTCAAGTTCTTCGAGTACACGACGGTCATGTTTCTGACGTTCCTCATCTTCACGTACTACGGCATCATGGCCGTCGCCGGCACGCCCGGCCTCGCGCTGTCTTCCATCATCTCGTCCTTCTTCTACTCCTTCTGGAACCTCTTCGCCGGCTTTCTCATCCCGCTGCCGGTGAGCGCCCCCTACTTTCTTGTGCTACAGATAATGACTCTCTAGAAATGAATGTTTGAGATATGAACACTGGCCGGGAGGGGTTTGAAAATGTCTGAAGTCATGTATGATGATGCTTTGCTGCTTGTTGAGCTGGATCTCAAGCCCTTCGGAGGATCGTTGCCGATCCTGGAGAACATGCATCGGGCTGCTAAGTCCCGCTGTCATTTCTTCTCCTTCATGACGAAGGCGACTGGAATCTTGATGCAAAGACCCCGTGCCGTTTTCTTAAACATCATGGTCTCTCTTGCAGCAAATTCCCGGCTGGTGGGTGTGGTACTACTACATCAAGTAAGCATCAGAGCCAGCCTCTCCTTGCCTCCATTGGTCGATTCCGGAGGCTTCGTTTCTTCTGATTTGCCTCTGATTTGTCTGCTGAAGAATTTGGCATAGTTGGGTATTGCCTATCAGACAAAGGTCGCTTTTTAGAAAGAGCGAGTCTTTTTTCGTCCACAAAACAAGAGATACCTCACCCGTACTAAAAAAGCAGGACATGCGTAATCTTCCATCATTCAGGTACCTCCCGAGGCAAAATCCTCTTTGTATATTTAAGTCTGTCTCATCCTTCCAAGTTATGCTCTGCACCTGATAACCCCTGAAGTCTGATAACGCTTGAAAGTTACGTCGTTACCTTTGGACTCTTTCCGACTCGCTTTCCCGTCCGTTTCCAGTCCCATCTCGTGGACGCTGTACGGCCTCATCGCCTCCCAGCTGGGTGACGTCACCGATGAGCGCATCCTGCTCACGGACGGCACCAGCTCCCAGACGGTCGCCGAGTTCGTCCGTTCGGACCTCGGCTTCAAGCACAGCTACGTGCCCGTCGCGCTCGCGTGCCTGCTCGGATTCGTCGTTCTGTTCTTCCTACTGGCAGTGGCGGCGGTTCGGTTTTTGAACTACCAGAAGCGGTAAAAGGTTGTGACTGGGTTTTCAAGAGGAGACGGATAATTGGAGTTGTTGACTGACTAACTGGGGAGGTATGGGCGGTTGAGAACTTCGGGTGCGGTTGCACGCTTTGGGAAGGCTTCGTGGGTGTTGCATCTTCGTCTGAAGAATCTCAATCGGGGGAAGAACGAGGAGTTTCAGGTCGCGGGTTATCGAGCAGGTGCGATTGGTTCGTGGAATCGAGCATGCGGCAAGATGGTGGGTCAGTGCGGGGTTTGATGTCATGGGTTTGCAGTAGTCTCCAAGTTTTGGCAGAAGCTCGACTCTGTGAACTCTCAATGGTCAAAGGATTATACGTTATTTCTAGGTTGAACTCGTTGTTAAAACTTTTGCAAGCACGCACGCAGTTAGAGCTGTAAAACTAATAGCGCTTCGTTTTGGTCTTTTAATGATCTGGAAGTGGACAAATGACTGTAGATTGGGTACCTAAATCAGTAACAGAAATGATACATAAGTTTCAACCACAAAAATGTTTCTTAAGTCAACCAAATGGCTCTGCCCATCGGCAGCTGATTGTTGCGACGTCTATGCTTGAATCAGAAAGCTTCTATGGGGCTGGGGCCGCGGGGAACGTACTACAACATTGACGGTAGCAACGGTTATTGCCAGCGATCGACTACATATATAGCGGCGAAATGGTCCGATCATGTTGACCAGTTTTCCGAGTCCGAAAGACTTATAGTATCTTTCAAGCGTGTCACCCAGGCCTGCCCATGCAGTCGCACAGTCCACGCAGGTGTGGCTCAGGAGGGTTCCTTGAATGACTTGCAGTCCCATGTGGTTATATTACTATAGTACATGCATAGATCGTTTCATATATCAACGTGCACTGATCGATGTTTGAGATCGTCCACAGACGTGTATACATCATCATGCATGCAATCGAGCCATGTTGTTGATGCAAAATGTGATACTACGCCTGAAATACTGGCGGCTAGCTGCCATATACGGCCACCGTACTAATCCAAAGTACTTTTGTATTGCAACGCGCATGTGCTTACATGCATTGACCACAAGTAGCAGTGTTGCTCTTGCGTGGGAGTTCACTCGTGTCACTGACTTGAGGCGTTACATCATCGCACCGGACCCCATAGTACCTACGATCTGCAATCTGGTGCCTAATGGCTGGACTTCAAAGGGCGGTGAAGCCAGCCTGAGTGCAGGTTGTCTCCATACAGAATCGACCAACCAGATTGCCTCATTTCTCCCCATCGGATCAACTGGCGCCTTGCTATTCTGGTGGCAAGTCTTGGTCACTAACCTCCTCTTTTTCCGACTCGTCTTCACTTCTGTAAACGCGTCCTGACTCCGTGTTCCCCTGCCCCTGTAGCTCAGTCCCCGACACAGTCCGGTCGCTTTTCAGGGGGCTTCTTTCAGCGGCGTCCGCAGCCCCCTCCCTAGAAGCCCCCTCCTCCCGTGGTCCAACGTCATCCTGACGTCGTACTTCTTTGCCGTCGGCTCCCGCTTCCTCCGTTTCGAGAACGTCTTCCGGATGTTTGACGTCCGCATCCCCTTTGAGGCCCTCTTCCGGGTTCTTCGCGTCCTTGTCTTCCGAGCCCTTATGCTTTTTTGATGGCCCTTCCTCCCCCTCTGGTGTGGGGGCCTTCTTCCGCGGATTCACCTTCTGCTTCCCCATTTCCGTCGTCTCGTTCCGTATGTCTTTGCAGAGCGTCCGGACTTGCCGTAGCGCTGTCAGATGAAGAGCGTCCAGTCTCGGTAACCGCAAGTCAAAAAGACCCTCCTTTCAGATTCATTCTCCGGTCGTTCTTTGAGTCGAAAGCTCTCCGTCATCATCACGAGCCACAGAGCTTACCACCAAACGAAGACGGACGGCACATTGTGCAGCGGTCTACATTGCCTTCATTCAAAGTCATGCCCCTGATATGCATGCCAACTGTTCCAGTTACCATTTTTGCTTGACCCATGGGTGACCGTATCAGCTTATGAGGGCGGCACTCGTTTGCTAGAAACGCGGACACTAGTCTGCTAGACCAGCTAAAAGCAAGGACTGTGACGTCTGTGATTCGTCATACTCGTTGCTCAGAGAAGTTTCAACGACAAGTTTGTCTGGGAAGAGCACGCTGATGATTTTAAAAGCAGTGATTGGTGACTTGTGCAGATAGGTCTAGAATCAGCTTGCCACCAGCCAGAACGACACTGATTGAGAAGACATGTTGACAATACAAATGAGCGCACCTTGTCTGATATTCTTAGCAGACTTGCACCGCTTGTAGTTGGAGGTCTTGAGTACCTGCATGGGTTGGCAATCAGGCTTTGGACCAAGGAGCTGAAGAAACAATCACCCCCTTGACGAACAAAAAAGCAAGCAACGTCCGGCTGTCAGCACCGTGCCGAATGGAACGATAAGCAGGGAGATACTGAAACAGGCAATTGTAAGAAGCAGGGATACACAGGAATTGCACAATGTTAGGACGGTTTTCCCCACCTTGAGCATGTTTTCCCGCATCTCCGCAACAATTGCCTCCATCTGCGTGTACTTCGGCGCAGGGGATCCCTCTATTGGGGCTTGCGGGTTCGGCGCGGGATGCGTCGTGGGGACACCCCCCCCCGAGAAGAAAACCGGTTGAGCCAACCCCGCCGCCCCTCCGCTTTGCAGCATGTATGCTGTGATCAGTTGCTGCCGCTGCGCATGGAGTTGCGCGGGCGACAGCTGGGCGTTCAAAAGGAGCGGGTTTTGGAGCGGGCTTGGGAAGTGCGCACCAAGCGGCAGATGGGTCGTAGGAATGGGCTTTGGCGCGTGAGGGCGACCGGAGAACTGCAGGCGGTTTGACGCTTGTGGGCGCTGCTCGGTCTGGCTTTTATGGCCTTGCGGGGGGGTGGAATTGGGGAGTGTTCTCCGGGGGGGGTGGGGAATGGAGGGGATCATGGCTGGGGCATCTGCCGGCGGGGGGAACCGATTTGCTGTGTATGAGTAGGGGGGGATCTCAGGGAGTTGAGAGCTGATTTTGGGAGCTTTTGGCTGGCGGGGCTGACTATTTGAGAATGAAGTCTGCTGGGCTCCCGGCAGAATGATCGGGTGAGGGACCCGTTCTTGTTGGAGGCCAGTGTCATCTGCAGTCTGATGCGCCATTTTCCCCTCAGAATTCCGATGAAGATTTTCCGCCCGACACCACAATTAATCTGCCTGCTGCCGATGCCAATCCACAAAGTCCTTGTAATGGGCTGCTTGCAGCCGGACCTGCCCGAATGGAGTTATCTATCTTCTCTAAAGGTCTTCACAACACTGATGCTGAACAAGTTACGGAGCGTGTCACGGATGTGCTCATGGAACCTGCAACAACTTTTGCCTTTACAGGTGCCCTTGCTCTGCAGACAGTCGCAACCGTAGCGCTTCGTCGATATTTCCGCTACCCTCCTTATTGCGGGAATAAAGTGTTCGCCTGGATATAAGAGCTTCAGATCCAGGCCTGAGCCAGAGCCCAGAGAAGTCTCTGCGCCCTCCTACAGAAGTACTCAATGTTCAATGTCGCTAGTGAACGGAACGCCTTGGTGAACAAGCACGCCGCGATGGGTGCTTTTCAGTGCTGATCCTCGTGAAATGTTGACAGCATATTAGTTGTATTTAGAGGAAGTCAAGAGCTGTGGACGCCCGTTGACCTACACTTGGCTATGTGTCGGTTCTCCGTACCTGGCGCAAGGAGTGTACAGTAACTTGAAGGAGTATCGAGGCAAAAAGGCGTTGGAATGTGACACCTTGTTGGAGCTTTTTTGCCGGTCCTGTCGGACGTCGCCCACTGATTAATCCTCTAGGCATCCCCAATCTTATTCACACCTTCAAAAGGGCAAAGGGACTCTGGAGCCCATGATAATAATATGGATTAGCTTTGAGCAGGTTTCAGCTCATGCAGGCATCTAGGATAGCTTTTCTGCTGTGCATGCTTTCTCCGTCTGGTCAATGGCGGTAGCTGCTTGCGCCCGGCCCAGTCCCGTGTGTTCCTTTTGCAGTAGTCGCTTCCTCTCACTAAAAAGACCACCAGCAATTCCGACACCTCCACATTTCCGAAGCAAGCGGAATCAAGCGCCCAATCTTCTGACCGGCGCCACCAAAAGCAACTCATTTACCAACTCACATCCTTCGATATCTTCCCCACTAACAATTCACAGGTTTGTCCCCCCCACTTTTCCCTTAGCATTGCACACAAAACCCACCCACTTTCCAGTCCCGATGGCTTCCTCCTCCCCTGACCTCTCCATGAAGAAACCGGACTCCAAACAAGCCCAGCAAAGCTCGCCCTTCCCATACCGCCAGTTCCTGTCTGTGTCGCCCTACCAACCACCAATCTGGGCGCGCCACCTGGCGCCCGTCCCTCCCGCGCGCATGAACCTTGGACAATTCCCCACGCCCATTCACCGATGGGCCCTCCCAGATCTTCCGGAGGGTCTAGAGGTTTACATAAAGCGGGATGACCTCACCGGGTTGCAGCTGAGTGGGAATAAAGTGCGCAAGCTCGAGTTTCTGATCGCGGATGCGAAAGCGCAGGGGGCAGACTGCGTGATCACAATCGGGGGGATCCAGAGCAACCACTGCAGGGCGACAGCTGTCGCCGCGCGCTACGCGGGGCTGGACACGTTTCTCATATTGCGGACAAGCAAGGTGAGGCGCCACTGGATTGAGGGTCTATGAGTGATGCGGTTCGCTCAAATAGATTGCGTGTCGAAGTCTGGGGGTCTCTCAGGTTTTCAAACAGTGAAGCCGGGCTGGGTATGTTTCTGATATAGCTAACAAGGTTGGGGGCCAGCATAGGGTAGCACCCGCATTTTAGAGTCACTTGACAATCAAGCGGAGGGATCCAGATAAAGATCAGGATCCTGCAGTGCTCTCTGGTGGTCGGGTGTCCCTTCAACCAAAGCTACTTGCAAAAGATCTGGGATTCTGCCAACTGACCAGAACGTTGAAGTTCTGGGTCCAAGAAAAGTATCTCATCGAATAGCCCGACACTTGCTTCTGGATTCCCTGCTGTTCTTTTCAGGCCATCATGACTCCAGTGACTCTTGGACCATGAGAGAAGAGGAGGAAAGCAGGAAGTGACAATATTCTTTGGCAGACGTGCTGAACCTATGTCCAGGCTTCTAGTTGACTCTATATCTTCTATAGTTCCTTCTTCATCTGGACGTTCTCTGTAGTGCAAAAGAGGCAAAATCGATGAAGACCATCTAAGAGGACAGTCGAACAGACACATTCGAGAAAATCTGTAGCATCTGTGTTTTGCAGGTTGTAGTGGACCAAGACCCGGGGCTCGTGGGCAATCTCTTGGTGGAGCGAATGGTGGGCGCTCACATCGACTTGGTCACCAAGGAAGAGTACGTCCGGCACGGGAGCATGGCGCTGGGGAAGCAACTGATGGAAAGACTGCAGGTGAAAGGTCGCGCTGTCGCACTCAATCCGCTTGGAAAACGGGAGACAGACATGTTACATCCAATTGTCCAGTACGTTTCCGATTGTTTCAGAACCCACAGTTTCTCAAGTGAGTCGGTGGTATTCTGAAGTACTAAGTAAAGCGCTTCTGTGCCCCTGATGCTTTGCCTCGTTGATGAGAAACACGTGTTTGTGCATTGGGCCAGTAGGATCTAAACTTGCTTGTTGAGCTCGGTAAACATTTCGAATTTGTCCTCAGTTAGGCTGCCGAACATGTTCGTCACTGACTCCCGGATATGTAGACGCATCTGTCAAATGCTCAGGCAACTAGGAACGTAGACTCAAGTCCAAGCACTATGAAGGCAGATTGAGGAACTCTCCTCTGGCGCTCCACATTGCCGAAACTCGCCAATCCTCCATGAACTACCTGGAGATGAACGAACTGAAATTCAAAGAGAATTGCACATCCTCATGAAGCCCTGGAAAGTAGTACCGCTTGTTTCTAGCCCCTCTCCCAAGACGGTCAATTGTCGTCCTAGGCTGAGATGTGGGTTCGAACTGGCGCCTTTTTAAAAGCTTGAACGTGGGGGCACGTCGATTTTGTGCGCAACTTGACCCCCTCCGCAAAGAATCGAAGGCACGGCGTTTATTCTGTCCGCAGTAGAAGCACAATTGGATTCCTTACCTGGCAAGATTTCGAAATTGTGTGCAAGGTCACAAGGAGGCCACATGCGCTTTGTCATCCCCCCTTCCCCGAACTTACTTTGGTTTCGTTCCCCCCTGAATGGCATAGTACTGAGCTTTCCTGCAGGCCCAAGGGCGGAAACCGTACCTGATTCCCGTTGGCGGCTCCAACTCCCTGGAACGTGGGGGTACGTCAAACCCGTTTGCATTCTCGTCAGTTTCATCCCAGTTTCCTCTGTCCTCCTTCGCCCCCTCAAACGGCATACATTCTGACTTTCTCGTGCAGGCCCAAGGGCGGAAACCGTACCAGATTCCCGTCGACGGCTCCAATATCCTCGGGACGTGGCTCTTCGTCGCAGCCACTTTTGGCATCCATCGCAGTCTCCTCCGTCCTTCCGCCCCCTCCTTCCCCCCCCCCAAACATCCGAACGGCATACATTCTGACGTTCTCGTGCAGGCCCAAGGGCGAAAACCGTACGTACCTAATCCCCGTCGGCGGCTCCAAATCCCTCGGGACGTGGGGGTACGTCGCAGCCAAACGCGTTTTCGTCAATCTCATCCTCATCCCCCTCCCTCAAACGGCATACGTTCTTACTTCTCGTGCAGGCCCAAGGGCGAAAACCGTACCTGATCCCCGTCGGCGGCTCCAACTCCCTCGGGACGTGGGGGTACGTCGAGGCCGTGCGCGAGATCGCGCTGCAACTAGAGGCGGGGCAGGCGTGCCGCGCCGACGGCTTCGATGACGTCATCATGGCGTGCGGGAGCGGGGGCACGACGGCGGGCGTCGCGCTCGCGGCGCAGCTAAGCGGGATGAAGGCGAAGGTGCACGGTTACGGGGTGTGCGACGATGAGGAATACTTTTACGAGTACATACAGGTGGGTCGATGTTTCGGCTTTTCTTTTGCTGCTGATTTGCGCGTTTGTTTCGTCCATTGGTTCGGGTCGATGTAGCGCTGTCTGTTTTTCGAGGATTGCTCTCAAAGGATGCGTACGACCACCAGTAAGAAGCGGTCACTTCTACGACTTTTCTCAGGTTCCGGTCTGCTGAACTGTGTACCGATTCTATTGTAATCTACGAATTCTTGCAGCTCGAATGATGCAGGTTTTAGGGTTTTAGGGTTTAGGGTCCTAGGGTCCTAGGGTGAAGAGTTCCGTAATGTGCGGCTTTTTCTCGCTCATGATTGATTCCGTCCGAGATGGGGCGCGGAAAGGGCTATAGCGTGCAACCCCTAGAAGAACACTTCGTCAGGAAAAGGAGGCTAACGAAAGCGTGCTTTTTCGTTCACATTTCTTTGACTTTCAGATGCATTCGACCGGCGTCATTGCTTTAGCCGTCTCCTGACAGCCGCAATTTAGTGCCCGTTCATCGCCGTTCTTCACATCAAGGCCAGAGAGCACACCGTTTGAGGAAAGCACTTTTATGGGAACGATTCCTGTTTTAGGGAGATGGACTCCCTTTGCTCTGGAAAATGGCTTGGTTGATTCATTGCGCAGCTTGGGTCATTTAATAGTCCCTCGAACATGCTTCTGTGGACTGTTCCAGATTCTATCGACGACCGAGGCCTCGTTGCTTGTCAGCCCGTCCTTTCGAAGCACGCTTCCAAGCTCCCTCTCTGCCTTGACAGGGCCTTTTGGACGGTTTGAACGCTGAGGTGCGCTCGCGCGACATCGTCCGGATGATAAATTCGAAGGGGCAGGGGTACGCTATCAGCACGCGGGAGGAGCTGCAGTTCGCCAAAGAGATTGCGCAGCAGACGGGGGTCATTCTAGACCCCGTATATAGGTGAGGTTGACCACTCTCTAGTTGCTGGTTATTGGTACCGTTGTTGGTTGCCCTGAAATGCTCGTCTGCACTGAAACAGCGAAGGCTGGCATGTAGGGAGAAAGAGAGTACGAGTGAAGGTCGACGAAAAGAAGACAATTTCAAATGTTGTTCTTGCTTTTAGCCCAAGGGGGCTGTAGAATCGTCCAAGGGTTAACGTGATTTTGCGAAAGACCTCTACGCGCCTACCTGACGAATCCAGATTTCACTCGAGTTCTCAGCATGGAGAACGCGAGCACGAACTTGTCCTCAGCTGTTGTCGAGTATCAACATTCTGTTCGAGGAATGATCTCGAGAACTGTGAAGCACTTTCTTGTCGAGAGTACCCTTGGAGGAAAGCATGGGAGTTCCTTCTGTGTTGCTTTGTTTAGGACGCCTTTCTCTTGTGCCACCAGAGCGTCGCTCCTGCTCTCGTTAATTCTCCTCAAAAAGGTCCTCTTCAGCTTTTCGTTCAACTCTCAACGTAAAAAGGCAACGAACACCAGAACCTAGTTACGCCATATGCCCTCGCAAGCTCTTACTGGTACCGTCCGGCCCGCTGACATCATGCTTTCTATACCTTTTTGTCCACAGTGGCAAGGCGCTCCTCGGATTCTTGAAGGACGTCCGAGCGGAACCGGAAAAGTGGGCGGGGCGGAAAGTGCTCTTCATCCACACGGGCGGCCTCTTGGGCATGTACGAAAAGGCGGACCAGTTGCAGCCGTTGATACAAGACTGGAGGCGATTCGAGTTTACATAGACGGGGCGTCCCCACACGTGACTCCTCTACAACACTACAAGGACACTTCTGTGCTTAAACTGTACCTGATGTCGCTGGCATTCAGGATCACTGCTGTTCTGAGGGACCGTGAGAACGGAGTAACGGCGGCTTGACGGTGTCGGGAGAAATGGGTGCTCTCGCGCCGTCTTTGAAATGGGCGTCGCTTGCGGGGCAACATCTAGTTAACGGACAGCGGCTTCGGCCGCTAGCATAATTGTCGAAGTAATAAGAGTAGCAGGCTGACTGACTATGCAGGAGTAGGCCCGTAGAGGCACTCTTTCGCAATGACGGTCTTGGTTTGTGGTTTGGAGCACGGGAGCTGCTTAAGCACTGCAAGCTGAAAGATGAGGCTGCAATCAGTACTGATCCGAGCCACAAAAGAATAGAAGGACGATTCAGATGCGAGCGTTCAGATTTGATATGCAGCCTGCCGCGTCTTGGAACTCGCGTCGGGCTTCAACAGCAGCTTGCCGACATTTGTTGGTCGACTGTTAGCATTGCTGATGTTTGAGTTGAAATTTGGGTCGGATTGCACACCGGGAAAAGTCGGATTAGGTTTATGTCGGGGTTGTCCACCCCTCAGTGTACAGAACGTTCACACGCCAGATCAAGGAGAGATTCGGGCGTAATAGGGACGTTTAGTCGGACACTATATCAAGTTAGATGATGATATGCTAGTAGGGCAACAGGAGGCTTGGCATGATGTCTTACACTGAGTTTTGGCATCATGCTGACGTTCATGACAGCCGCCCTGCGTGTCATGATCATTCAAGATGATCCTCTTCTTTGCAACTTTCGTACGCCTGTCCATACAGAAAGGACCCCGGTTCGGACGATTGCTACAATACGGACTTCGTAATGGCAAAGCCGGAAGCAACAATAGAGCAACTGGCTTTAGAGTTAGAAGCTCAAGCGATCTGTTGAATATACGTAACTCAACGTTCTCATATGCATCAACGAGTGTCCATCTCTTGACATGTCACTGAAAGATTGCACATGGCCCTTTCGATCTGATGTTGCTCCGGCCACTGAGATCCCCCACATGGACATGGTGCAATTTCTTGTAACCCGATTCTTCTCATCTGAAAGTTGGAAAGTTCGACTTCCACTTTTGGAATGCATGCATGCATATTTTTCAAAGAGATATATTCCGGTAAGGCGTAACACAACCGAGAGTTACTGCATAGCGTCTATATCAATGATGCATATTATGCTGCATCATCTTCCATACGTCATCAAGTGAAACAGAATCAGGCAACAAGGGGGCAGGTCAACGTCAGACGACATCTTCATACTGAAGCATGTTCAAAGCGTATCAGCTCGTCCCATGACCCTAAACGGCCTGGCGCTCTCTCATTTTGCGTGTGAGGATCCAAGCGACTTAATGTGGCATATGCCTGACGCTGCATGCAAATACACATCCGAGATCAAGAAGCTTCTAGTGATTGAAACAGGTAGAAATTAAGATCCTGTGAAGAAGGGTTCTCAACAAAGCAAAGTTCAGGCGTCCTATCAAGAGTAACTTTGAGTACATCTTCTAATATTCAGATCCCCGGAATCATACCCTGTCGCTTACAATCGCTGGCCTTGTGTTCGTAATCATAGAGCTCACGATGGAACGCCTTTCTTATCACTTGTTAAGTTTGTTAACCAAAATCTGAAGTCCGGGACGCCTCCATTGGAGCGAAAGCAGAGCTTGGGCAGCAAATGGCGTGAGGTCTCCCGTGTCCTTGAGCCGGACAAGTTCCAGCTTTTGAAAGCGCTCTAGGCCTCGAACAGCCTCAAGGAGCGTGCTCTCATCCACCGACTCCCCTATCTCAGGGTCGAAGGAGACGGTGAGCTTCCTCAGCGAGTCGCACAGGTTGTCAGGTTTCGACTTGCGTACTGCGCACCATGACTTATCAGGTACGTCCAGCCTTGTTAAACTGTCGACCCCCTTTGTCAGGACAGACAAGTTTCTGATCCATCCACTCTGTTTGGATTCAATGAGGAGAGACTTCAGGTTCGAGCAGGTCCAAAGGGCTCTATGGAGTGGGTTGTCAAAGTCCCACAGGTGGTCTTCTCCTGGAAAACACCTTAGAACCAGGCGCTCTAGCTGCCTCAATGAAGCTAAGAAAGTCACCATGGCTGTGCAATCCACCTCCAGCGTACTCAGTTCTGGTGCTGTTATCACCACCGCCCCCTGGAAGCCAAACCCAGTACTAAGTTTGCGAAGCTTCGGCGTGCGGATGTCTAGCTTAATCTCACTGTAAGGCATCTGGACTTCCAAGACCTCAAGACTGTCAGAATCCACGAGCAGGTACTCGGAATACGGTGTAGCGTAACAAAGCTCGAGTTGCAGCAGGTGCGGGCACAGCTTCAGCAGAGAGGTCACTCCTTGACCATTTGAGTCAGCTTGCACGTCCCCATTGATGCACAGCCTCTTCAGTTGCGGAAAAGCTTTGTCAAACAGATTCAGGCTTGGTGCCAGCAAAGGAAAGCGCAGGGGGGAGCTGATATGGTTGCCTAGCGCAAGAGCGCTCAGGCGCGGACAGCTCTTTGAGAGCGCCTCAAGCAGCAGGTTGGATGCTCTCGTCCTGAGGTTAGCAGCGGCATTCCCGTCAAGCCCCCCATCATATTCAGTGAAATGCCCTTTCACTGCCGCAAATTGTTCAAGTCTGGGAGCTTGATTGAGGATCTCCTTAAACAACTTGGACTCTGCCGGACTTATGAACAGGACAAGAGGCGTTTCAGGGTGCCTGTCACCGTCCTCATCCTCGTCATCTTCTGGATCAGTTTTAGGTCCAAAAGTGAGGGAAAGCCCCTTTGCGCATCTTGTCTTGCTCAGAAAGTTGGCCAGCCCCACAATCTCCTTTTTGGGAACTCGAGGACTGATCCTACAGTGCAGGTTCCGGACGGTGGAAGCAATGAGGTAGAAACGCGTGGAGACGCCTTGTAAGCGGCACAGCTCCCTGACCTGCGCCCATTCGGTTCTGGAGTCTGTGCGGCATCCCTTCTCCTCCAGAGCCCATACTCCAGCATCCCTCCAGTCAAGACGCACAGCTGCTCTATGCAGGATGTCGCGGAGCAAGTCGTCTGGGAGTCGGTCCACATGACACGGATCCGCCATTTCGCGCTTCTAAGTCCTACTGCTGCTGCATCCTCGGTTTGAGCGGAGACATTTTGGCTCCTAGTACATTTTTCGAGTGCGTGAACAACGCCACTACAGTAGCTATGGCTTTGTTCAGCGCTGCTAGTCAGCGCTGCTAGCAGCTAGCGCTGACGGTGCACGGTGCAAACTTCGAACGTCGCAGTTGCGTACCTGGCGCGCGGCCGCCTTGGTCTCGGCGGCCGAGGCGCAGGATCTCAAAACCCCGAGTTTCAGTACCCAAAACCCTCCAAACCCTTTCCGGGAGCCCGCGAGTCTCGGACCGTGCACGCGGGCGGCCAGCCGACGCCCGCGTTGGTCCAAAAGATGCTGACTTTAACAACTTTTCGCTTCGCTAGAAGGCTTCTGGCTAAGGTGCTAGCGTCATTACAAAATTCAGAATTCAAAGGGGGAGCAACAGAAGGTCGGAACCAGCAGAACCCTGCCATTGGACCGGACCGGTCTCCCATGCGCTGTTTTCAAGAACATCATCCACGGGACGGCTTGCCGTCTGGATCCACCGAGTGCGGATACAGGGTTTTTTGAGAAGAACGAACGTGCTTAGATTCACCCTGAATGGGCGCCAGTCACGGAGCTGAGCCGCTTACTTACCGCTGGTTGCTCGAGAGCACTTCACCACGTGATTTTGACGATTCAAAGCTGGCAGTGCATACCGTACTGTCAGCTGATCAAGCGCGACTAATTAGATGGACTTCCCGAATTCCAGGAGAGTGCGAGGTGCGCGCAGAGGCTTGTAGTAAAATTGAGGTGGTTAGCAATCGTGTTCATGTTGATTACTGCTCAATCATGTTGGTGACGTACGCCCTCATGTGTGCATGTCCGATGCAAGAGCCATACATTTTCCGACACCACGCCACGCGAAACAACGGACGCCCTGTTTGAGTCACTCGGTGTACTGAAAACATATTGAACTCTCGACAATCTACAGAGCCCTATCGCCATTGACCACGTCACGCCGTCTCGAAAAGATGTCGAAACCTGAGGGCATCGGCACGCAAACTCGTCGTTTGCACATGAGGTACAGTAGGACCTTAAACACTACTCATTTTAGTGTCGTCTTCTTTATCTGGACCCTTGACTTCCAAGTCCACCCGTTTAGTGCTTCTTGAGGCCCAATCTTTTCAATCACCCCTGTTATTTCGTGAGGTGCAGCCCGGCTACATGTTTAGTCTGGGTATGAAGCTCTTACCCATTCGTTTTCGCATCTTTTTTGGCTCTCTCAGCCTTAACTCGACGTGGTATGGTCCGCCACATTCTAACGGCTAGACTTTAAGTGTACTGCACTTGTGAGCCAACTATTGCATATGTACATTTCTGGGCCTAATTTCCGTGGTGATTCCGATGTCCGGTCTTCACGCCCCCGCTTTCTTGCGCGCGGGGTCGAGGAAGCCGAGCGGCTCCAGGAACGCGGTCCACTTCTCGTTGGCGCGCTGGAAGGCCGGGTCCGCCTGGATGCGCTCCAGCCAGCGGAACACCTTGGGGTACTTCTCCTGCGAAACGGAACGGGAACGGAATGGGAGAGGGATGGTAAAAATGCGAAAAGTGAGACTGTTTGTACCTTCAATCAACTCGATTTGCTCAATGCTGATGGAGTGACTTGGATGGTGGAACATACTTTGACACTCTACTGCCAGCGAAGCGGACAACTGGTTTGATTACGGGTGCGGAAAGAATCAGGGTAACAAACCAGAAACAGTTCTTTGCGATGCGAGAAGGTTTCAGATGGATTTGATTTGGGAGCTCCAGCAGTGTAAGAAAGTCACGTGTGTAAGATGGAAGGCGGAACGGCAGTGGTACATCATCAGAAGACGGGACAAGCGATCAAACGATTCAGAGACAATCTGATATCAGATTAGCGAGACGCAGAAAGACAACACAAGAAGATTCGCTTCAGTTTTCGCCCCCCTACATCCCGACACCGCGTCAATTGCAATCGCATCCAAGAACTTGGCGTGCGATCTGAGATCAGCGGACTGAGGGAGACCTTCGGTTGAATCTGGTCGAAGACGGAGCGGTTGACAGGACAGGCCTCAGAAGTGCGCATCACCCCTTGGTGTTTCAAAGCACCAGTTGGAGATCAGTCACTGGCCTCCTTACGAATACCTTTCAGCGTCACTTCGAAACCTCCATTGAAGGTTCCCAACGTTCTGGTGCCGAACAATAAGGCGCAACTTGAACGGAGGAACTCACGCATCCACTGCCGAGGAGAAGAGGAACTAGAAAGGGGGAGGGAGTCGCTGTCACCACTACGGGAGCAGCGATGCTTTGACCTGGTTTCCCGGGTCTCCTTAAAGTCGCGATGTGCCGGAAATTCGTACGCTTTGAGGCTCGGCTTCCGCGCAATACAAAAAGCCGACGGAACCCGTTCAATGAAAAACGCAAACGGACATTCGACCTGGTAGGCGGAAGCAGACCGGAGAGGTCGGCGCAGCTTTTGGGAACAGACGGGATGCCGGACGGATTCCCTGTTACACAGACGGAACGGAAACTCCCACTCGAGTTTGAAGAATCAAGCAGGAAAATCGTGATGCACACCAGAAATGTCGCCCCCTCGATGACGTACGGCGACGAACGCAGCGATATGACCAGCTTCTGCGCGCAGCGGACGTCCGCAGTGAACGGAATCCTTCACTGAAAGCAATGGAAACGGACGCTCGACGAATTGTGCACACCTGGAATTCCGCCCCCTTGATGTCGTACGGCGTCGGACGAAGCGACATGGTTCTGTGCGGAACGGACGTCCGCGCGGTGAAAGAACCCGACGGAATCTTTCGTGAAACAGAACGGAAACGGACACTCGAGGCGGAACAGTGCACACCTGGAACTCCGCGCCCTCGATGTCGTACGGCGTCGGGCGCAGCGATATGACCAGCTCCTGTGCGGAACGGACGTCCGCGCAGTGAAAGAAGCCGACGGAATCCTTCGTGAAAACGCACGGAGACGGACACTCGAGGCGGAACAGTGCACACCTGGAACTCCGCGCCCTCGATGTCGTACGGCGTCGGACGCAGCATGACCAGCTTCTGGGCGCAGCGGACGTCCGCGAGGGAGCCAACCTCCTGGTCCACGCCCGGGACGGCGGGCACCAGCCACTTCTGGCCGTCCGGGAAGCACGCCTCCAGCTCGGCGATTGCTTCGTTTACACCCCGGGCCAGCTCCTCCAGCTCCTTGTCTTCAGGCTGCGCGGAGACATTATTTGATTTCGAAGTGCGATCGCTAAAGAAGGTAAGTACCTGGTCCCAAGTAATGGGGTTCTGATCCGAGTATGATTTCCCTTCATCTAAATATGGAGCCCAAAGGGAAGCTCGCCTCTAGCTCGGACATTGCATCGTCGACGCCCCGGTTTTGCTCCCCCAGCTCTTCGTCTTCATTCTGCGCGATAGACCACTTTGCTTTTAGAATCTAAAACCTGGTTGCGAAGGTTGGGGTTCGGGATCCCGTGATTAAACTTGAGGACATGTCTTTTTGGATCCGTTGGGGCGCGGAACATTTCCATTTCTGACTAGAGAAATGTCAGTTCCGCTTGAAAAGATCGGCGTCAGTACCGCAGCACAAGCAGGAACGCAGAATCCGTGATTCTTGCGCGAGTTCGTTCTCAGAAAACTGCAAGAAGTAAGGGTTAGAAGCATGGCTTGAAACATCTCCGACGACTCGGTTAAGTCTAAAACCTGACAACGGTCGAACCTCCCTCTAATCTGCATACATGAGATGTTTCCGTATGGGCCCTGACCTTAGGCTCGCCATTGACCGTGGGTTTGATGAAGACGCGGTCCACGTACGCCCCAACCTGCGTCCGTAGGGGAAGACATTCATTTGCGGCGCCCGAAGAGCGCCGGAGCAGAGATTACCAGTCCGACAGGAGACACCACATCTCTACATTCTCTCAATGGCTGAGCGAAATGGTATCCTGCTTTCGACGCTCAAAGATAACACTAGAGACGAAAACATCGACCGATGACGACATGCAAGAATAGATTACAAAGCCGCTGACGTCTGCCATGCGTGCGAGACGAGTGCGGCTGGACGGTGCGACGGATTCCGGGCGAGGAGAGAACGGCTGACGTCAGCGGCTGACGCTTCTTTGGGAGGGTACGCCTGACGTCAGCGGCTGACGCTCACCTTCGGACCGATTGTGTGGTAGAACCAGTTACTCCACTCGTGGACCTTCGCCTTGGGCTTGAGCGCGACCGGAATGAGCGGCGCTGCAACGGAACGGCACCGGAATCACCGGCTTTCTAGAGGGAGCGAGACATTGAGATACTTCTCCCAAGGTGGTCCAAATCTCATTCGGGCTCGTGGTTATTGTAGAACAAACAATTGCCCCGCTGTATCAAGCGCAGACATGAAGAAATATAGGGAAGTTGAAGTGAAAGCCACGTTAAAACGAGACCCCCTTGGCTTACGGACCACAATTTTGAATGCAGACCTTTAGCATTCGTTACAAGCTGCTTTTTTCAGAGACCGCTTCGAATACAAAGGCAAGTGCTTAGCTTGCGAGCCAGCCTTGACAGGGGACATTCCGGCCAATGTCCGCTCAGATCCACCGCTTCCCGACCGGAGGCGGAACCTCTATAATGCTATCTGTTTGGGACGAGAAACTTTGACACAACGACCTCACAAATTCTCAGCCCTGACAGCTGATAAAACAACCTAAACTCAACTTCTAGAGCATAGGCCTTCATATTTGAAACCCTAACGCCCACCTGAGAGCTCCGCCGGGCCGAACTTCTCCTCGAGGTAGAGGCAGATCGGGAGCGCCCCCCACAGCCGGAAGTGCTCCGGACCGTCGATCAGGAACGGCAGGCGGCCCATCGGGTTGATCTCACGGTATTCTTTGGTGCTGCAAGAAGAGGGAAATCAATATTTTTCTGCGCCTTTATCACACGATTACCATATGGGATCGTTCGACCTTACGTTTTCTGTGCCGCAAAATGGTCGTGCGTCCTCGAAACCCTGGCACGCAGCACTGAATGCATTGCTACGTGGCGCTCTTATATTCTGTCCCTGCAGAACACGTGGCTTGAGATCAAAAACACAGAGCAAGAAGCGACCTCGGGCGGCTATGGGCGATGGAAAATGTGGCGGTCTGTCAGACTGTTTGAACTACAGTAGCACAGCTCGAAGTGAAGCTACAGCCAACTGCTCAATCACAACATCAGAAGCCGAGCCAGTAAAAGTTTGCAGGTTTGAAATCCAATTCAAGTAAGCTACAGATTCAGCACGAAGATTATGTTGACATGGGGTTTGACACTCAAGTGCGCCGTGCGTATATACGCGCTCACCGCAGCTCGCCTTTGGTGAAGTCCTTCTCGACGACGTCCACTTTGATCTCGGGGTTGGCCGCCAGGAATGTGAGCACGGTCCGGGAGGATGCTGCGGATTGAGAAGTGCCGACGTCAAGGGGCTTTTGCTTCTATATGGAGGAAGCGTTCAATGCTTTCTGGTTCGCCTTCATTCCGCAGCGGTGAAAGTCTAATGTCGGGAAGGACACTGCGAATGAACACGCGCAGTTCCAGGAATGAAGCTTCTTTTGGTATTAATTTGGAAAATTGTTTCGAATACTGCCTAATCAGCTTCGTTTCTGATCCCTGGGAAAACAAAGCCTGGGAGGACGCTGCAAAAAGCATGACTGCCGTTCAATTATACGTTCTCTGACGCGAGGGACCCTTTTATGAATTTCTACTCTAGCGCGTTCCGGGTTCGAGAGCGCACTTTAACGCAGGCGATGAGAGGAGGGGTCTACCCAACTTTTCTCTGTGTGTTCTCAATTTCATCTTGCGGCTGGTGCACTTAACGCGTCACTTCTTAAGAGAAGAGCAAACAAGCTGGAAGAAAAGAAGTACGTGCCTTCGACTTGCACACATCAAAGACAGCAAGCAGGCAGAAACCAAATCGCATCAGAATTCACGGGGTTGGAGGCGGACAAACAAGTTATGGTCACATCTTTGAATTCAACACTCGCATGCAGCGGGAACCTGCGGCTCACCCGACAGATAGTGTGCATGCAGCTGCAAACCCATCTTGGCTTCCCGCTTGCACTCAGACAGCTCGTCCGGCGACAGGTTCTCGATGCGCTCGGGACGTAAGGGACACGAAGTCATGGCTGTAGCTCCGTTCAAATGCTTGATGGGCGTTGGAAACGTGCCTTTTCGATCTGCTTGCCGCCTTTCCCTTTTACTGACGGCGCATGCTCCGTTTGCCGCCTCGAAAAATCGAAAGGTCCCGCTCAGGAATAGGAACGCAGCCTAGCTTATGAACGGAGCGGCGAATCGGAGGGAGCAAAAATGCTGATTTAGTGCTGGAAACTGAATTGATCTGCGTCTACCTTGCACAATGAGGCAGCCTTAAAATACCAGGGGAGGAGGAGGAGCAGTCCCTCTCAGGAAGCTGTTTCGACAAGGCCTTTTCAAGTCGAGCCAGAAGACTACAAAACGGCGATGGCAAACCAGACGCTTCGAACGCGGGTGTCGACAGCTCGGCCAATCGATCACAGTGCTGCTTAATTCCAAAGGCAGCTCGACACCCGATCAAGACTAGCCCGGCCGTTTGGGCCAAGCCCGCGGGTTGCGAGATGGAAGCTTGACGATGGGTGACGTGGCAACACGGCGTACGGCTGTTGTAGCTAGCTGAGTACCGAGGATGACTCACAATCAGCTCAGCATTGCGGGACTATCGAAGGTCTGATTAGTTGCGACCCGTGCCAGATCAGGCGAGCTTTAGCTGCCTTGCTTTCTGCTTCCCCGATGGCCATGCGATCGCTGTTATTGCTCCCGCGTGCAATCACTGAAATTACGGTGAGCTTCAGAACACTGTTGTGCAGAATATTGTACGTACGCTGAACCAGGTTTGGACAGGGGTGAGCCAATGTGCTTCTCCACGATAGAAGCTAGCATGCTGATCGTGCTGCAGGCAGTTTGATGCTTGAATTCACTGTCGCCAATCAAAAATGAAGAGAGCTAGATGCTTTATTGAGTCCCATATTGCGACCTTCCGTCTACAGCGCCGTACAGCTAACAACGCTTATGCATCGATCGACGGCGAGTTGCTCAGTACGTAGAATTACATTGGGTTTGTCGGCCTTATTTGCAGGTTGCAGATAAACAAGCATACGTTGAGAAAACTCTGCGCGTTTCAAGACCATTGAATGCTGCTTATTGGCCCAAGCCATTGGAAGTACGATCAGTATCCAATAGGAAGGCTTTACTGGAATTACTCGATCTCTCCTGTCAGTACGCCCGTAAATTTTAGAATGTTGACCTGAAATACTAGGTTTCTGCCGCCGGTTAGTCGCGTGTCCCGTTGCCCGTATGTAAGCCAACTATCACCCATCAAGCACGACCCCGGGCGCTTTCATCTTCCGCCCAATCCACCTCTGACGCGTTCTTCCCAGCCACATGTCGAGACCCACCCGACTGCCCCTCGCCTTCCCCATAGGGCTCAGGAAACCGAAGCGGCTCGTCGACGCTCCGCTTAACCACTTCGCTTTCCCCCCTGGTTTGCACCCCCCGACTTCCAAACCCCGCTTTCGTCCCCGCGTTTTCCCACTGGGGTATCCGATCCCGCCCGGTTGTTTCGGCTAACCCTTCAAACCCTTTTCGAAACCGCGGCAACTCCTCAATAACGTCCAGGTTGCAGTAGCGCGCGCGCCCAAAGCGCGCGTGCACAGGCACGCGCGCGCGCGCCTCCGCCTGGGCGAGGAAGTCGGCCTGGCTCTGGAGGTACGCGCGCCCCTGCTCGCGCTCTCTTTGCTAGGGATCCCCCGCGGCCGCGCCCAGGCGCGCGGCGAGGACGTCGTCGAGCGTGCCGCTGCCGCCCACGAGCGCCCGAACTAGGTTGGCGTACTTTTTCTTCTTCTTGGTGGCGGCGGAAGGGCGTTCCGCCGGAAGGCTGCACGTGACCAAGGCGGAGTAACGTCAGATCTCCAGGAGGCAATCTATGGATCGCGTCAGCAATTGAATATTCGCCTTTATAGGACGGTATTAAACCACAACGACGCAAGTTTGAGTAAACCCCTTAGATCTTGCTCTCTCGCTCGATGAGTTCCTCTCGCTCTTGTTCACGAGTTTGATCAGATTATGAATCCTAGAGTCACCCTTGTTCACGAATCTGATCGAGATTTGAACCCTAGAAAGAGAAGCGATAGTGGTGCTCACTTCTCCTTCCGCTCCCCCGATTCCGTCCCCGTTCCGCCCGCCTTCTGCATGAGCAGCCGCGCGGACTCCGCCATGCGCACCGCCTCCAGCTTCTCGTCGCCCGCACTGCGCCGCTCCTGCGCGATCTGATACCGCTCCTCGTCGAGAGACCGCCGTAGAGCCAGCAAGCTCTCGCGCGCTTTTTCAATCTGGACACAGAGGGTGGCACTCCTGCTCTCGTTGAGTGGGGATTGAGGCATCGGAAAATGAGCCATTTGAAATTGTGCAACTCTTGTGGTGTATAAGTCACTAGCGCCACCGGGCTGCTCCAATGCTTTGGAAAACAACTAGGCTGAGTCCTTCGTTCCGCAACCATCTGTGTTGGCGCGAAAAACCCCAAAACACGAACGTACAACCATCATTGCCCTGCTTCAGCATGGCCCCTCGCAAAGGGACTGTGCTAGCGGCAACTCCGATCCGCGCCGCACTCCAGCGGGTGTCATTCATCTCCTCGAGCGCTCGAAATGTGTTAGGATCAAGAAGGGCGCGCCAAAGCAAACGTTCCAAACGCATCAAAATTGGTCAATCTAAAGCCCGCCGGTAGAATGGACAGGACAAACCTCCGTGTCCTCCGAGAAAGGCCCCCCAAAAAGCTCTTGAGACCAGACCACGACGAAGGCTCAACAGGTTTACCTCTAGGCGTTCCGCCTCCCAGCGCGCGTCGCGCTCGACGCGGTCCTGGTGCAGCGCCTCTGCGTCGCGGTGCAGCAGCGCGGCCTCGTTGCGAATAGCGGCCGCCTCCTCGAACTGGGCCTGCGTAACGCAAGAGTGATGGGCTCAGGTTTGCGTTTCTTGCTTTCCTTCTTTTGCTGCTTGTACGTGATTGTCTTGGTTGTCGATTATGTACCGCGTGTGCTTTATGTTTTGCAGCAGCGCGGCCTCGTCGCGAATGGCGGCCGCCTCACGAATTGGGCCTGCGTAACGCACGGTTGGGGGTTCAGGATTTGCGTTTCATCCTTTCGTGATTGTGCTACTTGTACTCCAGTATTTCGGTACATCAGAATCGTATTGTGCGAGCTTCGAGCAGTTCGGTCCGTGAATTTCGGACATTGTGCACCGGGTTCTGCATGCTCTGTCTAGCTCCCTGTACGAGGAGATCATCTGGGGGCTTTCCAGACTTATGCCTGTTGTAAATCCTCGCTTGTAAAAATATCAATGATGACCACACAGTTTAGCTGAGTACGCGCAAAGCAGGGCATTCTGCAGAGGTCCAAAAAGCTGCCCACGTCAGGTGTCGGGGTCTGACTTCCAATGCACGCGAGAAGGGGATCTCCGCGTTGCAAACATCGGTGAGATTCTTGGGCTTTTCAGAAGCGCTGCACGCACATAAGGGGATCGTAAACTTGGAAACCCTGGTGAGCTCTCAAAACTTCAGGGATTTTGGATCCTTGAGCTTCGGAGTTTCAGGAACTTCTGCTGCCCCCACCTGCGCGTGCCGCGCCGTTTCCTGTACGCTATCCACCTCCGCAGCCAGGGCCGCCTTCTCTTCTTCGAGGTCGGCCCGCTCGCGCTGAATCGCGTGCGCCTCCTCGAGCGCGCACTCCCGCACTTTCTCGACGTCCAGGCGCTCGCGCTCGAGCGCCTCCGTCTCACTCTGAGAGAAGAGAAAAAGACTTTGCTACGAGATGCACCGATGTTTGTGATTACCTTCTTGACCTGCGCTCTCAAAGAATATCTGTAAAAGGAACAGACTAAACCAAGCAAAACCTGGTTCACCACGCGCCACTGCTCTAGATTCACTTCAACTTCGCCCTTTGATCTTGACATGTGATATTCTCGCCAAGTCCGAGAACATGATTCTTGATGAAAGTCCCGCAACCTTTCAAGATCCTCAGTATATCAAACGCACAGTAATACTAGGGCCCTCAGTGTTACGACCCTCCCTGGATCGCTGAAACCCCTCACCTTTACTTTCGCCTCGTGCTGCGCGATCCGCACGTCTAGTTCCGCTTCCGCCAGGCACACCTGCTCCTTGGCGTCGCCCAGCGCTTTCCGTTCCGCTGCTAGTTCCTTGCGTTCCGCTTCGCATTCCGCTAGAAACTGCTCCCGCTCGCGCACCCGCGCGTCCCGCATCTCCTCCAGCCGCTCGCGCGCTGCCGCAAGATCCGCCTGAGCGGCGGAACGTTCCGCCAGAACGGACTCCTGGAGGGACTGCACGCCGACGGACAGAATGAGTAAGAGTTTTGCGCACGGAGCGGATCCATAACATAAGCTGCGGTTGGGCCCTGGCAGGCTCTGAGGCCATATCGTATGCGTCCTAGTTATCGCATTTCCATTCGCTTATCCTGAGCTTATAAAAAGCTAGGAACATAACTTCCTCAAAAGGACGGAGTTTCTGTTCGATCTTTCCAACTGCAGGACCCCTGAAAGCTGCAACCGATCCTCGACAACGGCGCACCCTGGAACAAGCACGCAAAAGAATCAAATCATACACGTAAGGCAAGAGCCGCATTCCAGCTATGATTACAGATAACCACATTCTAAACCAGTAACAAGGGAAGACGGAGATTGGGGAACGACAATTTGCGGGTTTTACCTGCAGTCTCGCATGCTCTTTCTCTAGCCGCGCCCTCTCCTCCGCTTGCCCGCTATGCAGCGCCTTCACGCTCTCGTCTAGCGTCGCCATGAGCAAATCTAGCCGCTGCGTCGCGCTCTGGGTCTGCTGCTCGCGCGCACTGAGCGCGGTCTCGCGCGCGGCCAGGCCGGCCTCGCCGCTCCGGACGGCCTCCGCTCTCTCTGCACGATTCGAGAAATGACCGGTTCTGTGTAAAGCAGTGTGTATCACGAGGCGCTGGAAGTGACAATTCTTGGACCGATCGCTAAAAAGCAGCCACTTCCCGCAGAATTCTGCGGTCGGTTTCTGACATCACTGCCCTTAGAGACATACAGATTGATTCAATCTCCTTGACCGGATGAATCGAGCTTGGTCGGTTGGCTTCTGACATCCGTGGATCACGTTTCGCATGAGGTCGTCTTCCGGTAAACACTGGGCTAAAGCCCAGTGTTTATTCTGGTTTTCAAATTAATTTCTTCATGTTTTCGGGAACAAGAGGAGGGATGGCGGTGCAAAGCCCAAGAGCGGAAACAGACGAAACCAGCACACGGTGTTAACCGTACACAACCCGGGTAAGCTCCCAATTCAAACACGAAGGCGGCACCCCTGACGCCCTTCGATACCACTTTCCCGGCGATCGGCCAAAGGTTAGAAAGCGTTCTTTGCAGGACACGGAAGCCGCTTCTCACCTGCGACCATCTTCTCCTTATCGGACCGGGTCGCCTCGCTCATGTGCTGGACTTCCGCAGTCCAGGACTCCACTTGGGCGACCAGCTTCTGGAGCACGTCCAGGCTCTTCTGGTGCTCCGAGGAAAAGGCCCTCTATCACAGAGGCAAAAAGAAGGTCGTTTTACGCTTGGTCATTTCAAAGCGTAGACATGGTCCTCGAGACGATATGCTTTTTAAGCACCCAGCGGAGAGCTTTATAGAGTTAGGGGAACAGAGTCTGCTCGAGGCTTAACACTGCACGAAAGCTAGCAACATTGATCAAGTGAGTGTATTCCGTAAAAGAAGCAAGACGCCAGGTGAAGAGAGCCAAGATACACATCAAGAACAGACTGTGCAAAAGAAAGTTCGGAAATTCTCGCGAAAGGCCAAAGAGACATCTTGCTCCAGTTGCTGATCGATGGCGGCACCTGAAGGTTTAAGCAGCCTTAGAAAGTAAAAAACAGAAGGCTTCACAAGAACAAGCAAAGACAGGACCTAAATCGTGTAGATTAGTACTGGACGAACCTCTTGCTCCGTAGGCTGGTTCCGGACGGCAGCTGTCAAATCTCAAAAGAGAAGAGAAAGAAGAGATGGAACCAGAGGAACAAGCAAGTAAAGTCAAACCGATTCAACAGGCCGCAAGACGAACCTCTTCCTCCGCTTGTCGGTCGCGTGCGGCCAGCTCTTGCTGGTGCAGTGAGACCAGCAGCTCCCGCTCGCGAGCGGCCTTCGCAGCGCTCGCGGCCATCTCCTCCCTGAGCGCGGCCAGGGCGCGCGCGTGTTCTGCCTGCAAGTGCAAACCCAGTACTTGTTTGCATTGTTCAGTTCCCTTTTATATCTCTTTTCGTTCCACTACGCACGCAGCACACTTTTAGCGATCTTCTCCCTTCTGTTTTCTGCTCTTTCCTTCCTTTCGTTGGTCGTCGACCCAGGTACAAAAGCGAGAGCATGAAAGAGCCAGAAATTGACTACCATGTAAACCTTTGGATGTGTCTGCTTGACAAGTAAGTGCACGTACTCGCCATCGACATCGAGCCAGTCACTGCTTCTGCCATGCAATCACTTACGAAAGACGAGGAACAACTTCCGTCACTGGAGAGTGCAGGAGGTATTGCACGCGCCTGAGGCTTCGGTAAGACTCTTGCCGAGGAACATGTCGAAAGGCATGGGCTTCTTTAAACATCTCAGAGTTCCTCACGGAACTCCCTCTTTTTGTTCCATTGCGTTGACGGCTCCAACAGAACAAGCTCACCTGCTCCACTGCGTCACCTTCCCTGTCCCTGCCCCGGAGGGATCCCCCCGAGCCCGGTCTCATCACGAACTCCTCTTCGGCCCTGTCATTCCGCCGTCCCGACGTCTCTGCCGGCCGGAGAAACGGCTCTTCTTCTGTAGCTTCATTCACGAGCCGACTCGTCTTGGCAGCCCCCGCGCCCCTGCTTGTACCTGCGAAACCAGCCGCTCTTTGCGTATCTGCTTTCGGAGAATAACCCGAAGCAGGCACTCCGTTCCTGCTGTCCAGCGAGGGCGGAACTCTAGCGTCTCGGAACACGTCAGCAGTCGCCGGACGGCCGCCCAGCGCGCTTCCTAGTTGCGGACCACTCCGAGCCTGGTCCGCACTCATCGGACGCTTCAGGGCGTCCGTACCATTCAAACCGCTATTCCTCGAACGGCCCTGAGCGTCCGACTCCGTCCGAAAGCCGCCCATCGAACGCCTCTGAGCTTCCGACTCCGTCCAAACGCTCGTGTCCGAAACGAGGGGGCTCGGCGGTCTCCTCCCCAGACCAACGCCCGCCCTTCTAGTTCTCCCCGTGTTGTTCAGAAACGAAGGGGTGTATCCTCCCAAATCAGGAGCGGCAGTTTCCTTCGCTGCCGGCAAACTGTCACCCAATCCCGAGACCTCCGGAAGCGGGGCGACGGTTGGCTCAGAATCGGAAACGCCCGCTCTCTCCTCAAATGCAGAGACCAGTTTGCGAGGCTGCTGAGAAGCCAATTGAACGGTGCCACGTGGCGGACTCTCTGAACTCGACTTCTTTGATGGGGCCCCCGAGCCGTCCGGCAGCATCGCCAGCAAGTCGTCTGCATCGCCCCAGTCAGTCGTCTCCTCCTTTGGCAAAGCCCTATCCGTTGGTTTTTCTGGGTGTTCTTTCAAGCTCTTTTGTTGAGAGCTCTGAAGCAACGGAGCAGCGTACGTGGTTGCGCCGCCAAAGTCAAGTTGGCCGGTTGTGCCTACATCAGACACCGGCGGCCTGCCTCTTCGCCCCGTTTTGGGCGCCGCGGCACTCGATCCAAGTCCCAAAAAATCGAGCGAGTCACCCTCCAAAGATCCAAAAACGCTCGGCTTTGCAAGCCCCTCCCTTCCTGTATGTTGCGGATTTGTAACGCCCGAACCACCGCTCCTATCGGACGGCCCCACTTCTCCGTGCGCTTTTAGCTCGTCTTTCTCCCAGCTATCCCTCACAGGTTCCGCAAAGGTCACCCTCGGTTTGTCCCTCTTGCCGCCCTCCTTTCCGAACGGCTCAGAGTCGGAGTTCAAAAGGTCTGCCGATGACTGAGATCTGATGCCATAGCTAGACGAAGGCCTCGAGGTGGAAGCATCGTCTTTTTGTGCGTTGAGAGAAACACTGTGTTGGGAAGAGAGGAGGGCTAGGGCAGGGCTGGCGCTTTTGAGCACGCTCTTCTTTGGGGGGTTGTCGATTGGGTCTGCAGGGAAATATCGGTGTAAGTTTAATATGATTCAAGTACAAAAGGTACCAGAGAATGGAGATTGTGAGATGAAGAGTGGGGCGAGTTCGGTAAACTTCAAGGGAATCTGGAAGCAGAGAGTCTAAGTATGATTAGCATGGTCAGTCAAGTCTGCCAAAGTGCATCGCGGATGATAAGCTGGGACTCAACAAGTGGTGCCAAATGGCTCTATTATTGCTTAGCTGAAACGGTGGTGATCCGGATTTCTTGCATTCAGTAGGACTTTCAAGGAGCCTCTTGTGAATCTTCTTACCAGTTCCAACGAGGACACCTAAGCAAACGCTAATAGCAACGGCCTCTGCGTGAGATCTTGCGCTCAGTGTTGCCCCAAGCCCCCAAAAAGCTGAGACGATGAAAATGAGTAAAGGGATTATAGAGAGTATTGTAAGCTTCGCACCTGTCTTCAAAGCGTCGGTTGTGCTCAGGTGTACGCTCTGTCGACCCTTCCCTTTTGAGCCTTTCTCTGGGGCATTGCCACCTACAAGGTGACCAGACCCCCGTTAGGGAAGGCTGATCGGTTGACCAAGCATAAGTGGGGGCCAGACTTATACAACCATTGCAATCAGCAAGCTCTTTCCGACCAGATTTGCGGTATGAGTGCGGCGCAAGAACAGCAGAGTTGAATAGGAACCTGGATGGTACTTGAGCTCCAGCAAGAATTGCTGAATGACCCAACTTTTGAGACACCTTGTAACGGGGCATGAACACACATTCTGATGAATCAATGACAAAGAAAGGTCGTCTATGACACTGCTTTTTCTGCAAATAGCACACTCTGTAGACAGCCCCTCACTCCTCTGCTTGGGCCCATCGTCAAAGAGCGCGTCTATAGCTGCCGTGTCCTCCACATTGCTCCGCCTTTTTGAATTGCTTGCCAAGGGGGGCGGAGCCAGCTCAGCAAGGGAAGCTGGGGAAGAGAAGCAGGCGATTTGGTATTGGCAAACCTCGGGTCTAAGTTGCTGGTTTACTGACTCACTACACCTGGCTCCATGACTCCTGTCTCCCTGTCCCCACTCCGATCTTTAGCAGAACAAGCTTACCGGTAGGAATGCAAAAGGATTGGACAAGTGTAAGCTCCTTCTTTTGTTGTAGGGCGGTTCTATTGACTGGGGCCAGATGAGGCAAGATTGCTCGTTTTAGTCAGTGTCTCAGCATGGAAGCGAGCGCGCAGGATGCAGCTGGAATTGCAGAAACCGAGGGAAACACGGCATCAACTCTCTCGGCAGTTTAGGGGCATCATGCTTGCGGGAGAAGGGCCAAACGCATTCAAAGTGAGATTTGAGTGCTTGGAACCCTAATTTTCACGGAACCCTAAAATGCATCCCTCCAACGTTCGCAGAAGCAGCATGTCAAGAGAGACCACAAAAGCTACGGGAGAGCCTACCTGACGAAGATGAACCGTTGGTCTTCCGGAACGTGCCCCCAATTGCTGGCGCTGACGCCAAGAAGGAGGAAGAAGGGGGCATGTTTGCTGCAGATTGTCACAGCCCTGCATAGGCGCTCATCGTTAAGACTGAGATGGCTGAGCTGAACTGTACTGGCGCTCTGGAGCGCAGGAACACTCCACCGGCATGGAAGCTGCTGCCTTAAATTGTCTGGGAAAAACGAGATGGGAATTGCATTCTCGACTTTTCCATCCTCTCTTTGCACGTCGTACGTCGTAAATTGTATTTTGGTGCATCATGCCTGCTTTGAAGGAAAGTTGGTTTCAGGTACTGTGACAGCAGGGTTAAGTTTTCGGGTTAGTGAAAGCTGACACATAGTCGGTCGTCGTCGTTAACACTCAGTGGAAGATCTCGGGACTCTTAGGTACTTCGAGATGATTCGATGCTAACCTCGGCTTCAGACCCATTCGGTTCGTATGACAAACGACGAGACCCGAAATCACGAGTCTGCTGCATGAGCACAGGTGGAGAAAGGCGCCCCTAAAACTTGAACGGCCCCAGAGATCGTGTGTAGCTCACTGGCACATTCGGCTGTTCCTGTTTGTGGCTCTTAGCATCTTCAGCTGAGATAAACAGACCTACTTATATCATTTGTTCCGGGTGTGGGCCTTTTCTCTGCAAGCTGGTGAAGTTGGAGAAGCTTGGTGACCCAATCAAGCGGCAAATTTCTTCTCCTCCTGCCGCAGCTCCATTTTTGTTTCTGAAGCTGTCAGTTGGAATCCAGGGGCAGTGGGATGGGGATCCTGTTCACAAAGCTCTTTGCAAACTTGTTTGGGGACAGGGAAGCGCGCATCCTTGTGCTGGGGCTTGATAATGCGGGCAAGACGACAATCTTGTATCGGCTGCAAGTTGGCGAAGTTGTGAGCACAATCCCCAGTAAGTCATTATATTGAGTTCTCTGTTCTTTAGCCACCCATGTACTTTGATGAGAAACTTCTGGATGGAGATGCAAGCAATTGATCATTGATCCAAGCAATTGATCATTGATCCAAGCCGAATGGGAGTCAGCAATGAAGCTGGAGATTTGATGCGGCCTTAATAAAACACCCTTCAGTATCCTTCCTTGTTCCTGATGCTCAGGTCATCGGCAATCAATATCTCAACATTTATCATCTGTTTTGTGCAGCAATTGGGTTCAACGTAGAAACTGTGGCCTATAAAAACATCAAATTCCAAGTTTGGGATCTAGGCGGACAGACGAGTATAAGGTGAGCCCAGCCAAACATTCTAGGGTTTTCCTCAAAAAGCCGATCACTCTATGCACCACTAGCAATCAGATGCTTTTCACCACTGGTTGTGTTGCCCTTGGTACTTGAAGTCCCATATGCTTTGAATAGTTTTGAATCTTCTTCGCGGATCAGAGTGCTGTGCCAGAGAAACTTTGACTTCCGTTTTGGCAGGGGATTTGCCCCCAATTTGAAGCTGAGGGACAGTTTGGCTTTAACAAAGATGATGTGTGAAGTCCACAGTCCTTGCTGAATCCAAATGCGCGCCCTGTTGCGCATAGCCTCAGAACTGATGACCAACATCTGCTCGGGTTGTGTTTTGATGCAGACCCTACTGGCGGTGCTACTTCCCCAACACCCAGGCCGTCATTTACGTTGTTGACTCGAGCGACACGGACCGGATGTCAATAGCAAAAGAAGAGTTTCATGCAATATTGCAGGTGAGGCAGCAACTGAGGGTCTACCATTTGTGGCGGCGTCAGGCTTCCTTGTCCTCTCCTATATTCTTCCTGATTGAGCCCCTGGACAGAATCTTGAAAGCCTTTCTACTCCAATGATTGATCTTATGGGTGGGTGTTCCACGCCCTATTCTCAGTTCACCAAAAGTCGTGACCATCTTGTGACCGGTGAAGGAAGACAGAATCATGCATCAACGAAACCCCCGCCTGTGACCAGCTTAGTTGCCCGCAAAAAGCTTGTTGATGAGTCACGATTCTGAACGCTGAACTTGACGCCGTTTCCAATGTTTGGTCTGCCACCTATGTCTCGAACACATCTACGAGCACACAAACTGGCCGTTCTTTGCCTCAGAAATGTTGCTAAAAGAGTCCAAGAAGAAGTCGCTTGAATATGGACACAAGAGCCAGGTTGTATAACGTCTCACGACACATAAACTCAAAACTCTGGCTGCAGGAAGAAGAGTTGAAAGATGCGGTCATCTTAGTGTACGCAAACAAGCAGGACTTGCCGGGGGCTCTGGACGACGCAGCGGTGTCGGAGGGGCTCAGTTTGCACATGATAAAGAACCGGCAATGGGCCATCTTCAAAACGAGCGCGATCAAGGGGGAGGGCCTCTTTGAGGGCCTTGATTGGTGAGTCTTCATCTCACACTTTCGGCTTGTGCGAAAGGTTACAGAGAACACAGTAATAAAGAACACGGTTTGCATCCTCGGGTGGCTTCAAAAGGGCCCGGATGACATATAAGGGGAGACATCCCGAGCTTCTGAAAAGTGTTCGACACAACTGCAGAAAGGGTTTTCTCAATTTAGTACTTTCAAAGCACCGCTTTCTCAGTGTTCAGTGAGCAGCAATCTGGAGTCACCGGTCTGCAGCAAGCTGGTCTTTCTGTCAGACTGTCGCTGGTATGATGGTCTCTTAAGGTCCCTGGCAATTTCGCTTCGCTTATGATCAGATGGTGACCTCGTAAGGAGCTCGTGTTATGAGGGTTTTGGCGTTCAGTTCGGGCAGATTTTTGGGCGGTACCTGGCCAGATAACTCTGCAAGTTTCTGGGCGAGAGACAGACCGTGCTTTCGAATTCTCCACGACCAAGCGGGAGAGGAAAGGTGGAGGTTTGGGAAGCACTTGGGAAGCACTTCCTATGGCACGAACGAGAAGTGCTGTAATATCGAGCACCTTGTAATATCGAGCACCTTGTAATATCGAGCACCTTGCTACAGAAGGCTGTATCTGGAATCTCAATAGTCAAATCAGCTTGGAAAAAAGAGTTTGTCCTTTCTGTCTGCGCTGGAGCAAGCTCCATTCGCAATCCTTATGCTGGTATTTTATGTTCTGCCAGGTTGAGCGATACCTTAAAACAGCGGGGCCGATGAGAGAGCACGCGTTTTCGTTCCAGAGTTCCGTCACTGATTAGGGTCTTGATTCTGCCCTGAAGTTCCACTTGAGAGTCACACCCGCTGATAGCAGGAAGTGCCAGTCCGATAAGCTTCATTAGATGCCATGCAACCCGACTGCCGACTGCTTTTTCAACGTTGGCTCACTATCGCGTCCCCCTGGATGATTCGGCGGCGTTCGTTGGTGGTTTTCTGGCAGGCAAAAGGTCTTCTGTATTGCTGAAACTGTGAGAGCAATCTGGAGTCGACTTGACCGCCTGGAAAGCAGACTTCGGGACGGCTTCGGCTCCAGAGCTCCGATTGCGTCCACGTTTCAAGTGTGCTGCCATGCAATTGCACCCAGCTTGGTGCAACTGGCCTGACAGCAATTTATTGTTGGCTTGTCGACTCTTGCTCAACCTACTAACTACTCATGCTGATACGAACAATCAGCTAGCAAATTGGGCCCATGGGCTGGCACACAATCATACATGCATCCCGTGAGAAGCCTACATGGCCTATTTGGCTCCAGCGAGAACGAAAAGAGACCATATTATGTGATGACTCACAGTAGACTGAGTCTGCCGGGCTTATATGGCCGCGGCGCGCACTCAACGGCGATAGCTAGATCGGACCGGACTCACATGCCAGCCGACGGCTCATGCAGTGCATACATGCGGCTACTAACCCACCGGCTGGTGCAGCTCGATCGTTTCTCGGAGCTATATAGTGCTCGATGAGAAGCCCATGGGGCGGCGGCGGCCGCATGACTTTCACGTGGGCGCGCCATGCGTGCGCCTGGCATGGCATTTGCTGCACCTGCCAGGCTTGTGCTCAAGCTCTGTATAACGACCCGGGCTATTG